>SEMN01000475.1:0-408981 GCA_005408345.1 Macquaria australasica | reverse complement strand
ATTATCAGCCTGTTGTTTGTTCTGTCCAACATGTGTATTTTTGGGGTGTAATGAACATTGCAGCCTCTAGTGGCCACTAGTAGAAGTTTAGATTTTTGGTCAGGTTTGAATAACTTCTGTCATTTGCAGGTGGCAGCATGTTAATTTGGCTGTTGTACTCTTTTGAGAGTTGGCATTGAAAATAACTTTGTCTGCCAATAGAGCACAGAGAAAGACTGAGGTCTGTGCAGTTACTACAGCTGCAGTAACAGCAGCAGTTACTAGTGTGCAGTGGGATGTCTGGGTTGGCAACAATGACTGCTAGCGTAGTAAAGCATTTACTATGAATAATAATACCATGAACTGAATGCTTTGTTCTGTTTGTGACTGTCTCAGATCCACATGAAGACGATGCCTGCAGCCATGTACCGCCTGCTGACCGCCCAGGAGCAACCTGTTTACATTTAACAAGACAAAGCCCTGACCTCACACACCCTTTAAACCACCTGCAATCAGCTGTCACTCCCCAAGTCGACGTCCTCTGCTCAGCCCAGTGCTCATCCTGTACTGCAAATTATCCATCTGCATTCACTAAAAGATGTGTTTGTTTACTTTGGCTGAAGGTACAATTAGTGAAAGGATGTTTACACCTGATGCATTTTCAGCACCTAGTAGTGCCCCAGAATCCTAAAACGTTCTTCCTGATTCACTGCTTATGTTTTGAAACTCAACACATTAGCACTATAACAATTCCTAAGTGTAGTTTTAATGTCCAGTTTAGGCAACTAAGACAGTTTGCTGACTATTTTGGTCATTGTTATATAAGAAAAATGAGAACTTCTCAAACAGTTGAAACCTTATTTTCATGAGCTGGGAACTGAACCCTGATTGTGGACTTGAAGGTGATCTGCACATCCAACCCTGACCTTCACAACCTTGACTGTGCTTTCTGCCATGCTGCTATTTCACTGGCAGAACACTGCCTGTCTCTAGTTATATTTCCTCCACCAAATTATTTGTGAGTAAATCATTAGTTTTTTTGTTTTATGTGCATTTTACACGCTCAAGTTGTACATTTCATGGGACCAAGCTTGCTTTTGCTCTCAGCTCTCCCTCCTGCTACTGTAATCCACTCCACTACTGTATGTTGGTGATCTTTGCACAAAATAGAGCTCTCCACACTGGGAGTATGTGAATCTTACTGACAAATGAGTATGTGAACACACACTCCCCCTAGTCACATTCCACGCATTTACAGCATTGTTGAAGAGTCAACGCTGTAACTCCATTTTGCACTTCCAACAGAAAAGCTTTTCTACTCTACTGAAGTCGATTGTCACAGTAGCTGTTGCGTTTTATTTCCATTTGTTTAATATTTGTACCCTCTGTACATAGCACCAGCAATACTTGGAATATATAATAGCCTCCAATAAACTAATACCGCTCTTACACCACAGAGCGGTGTCCAACCAGTGTGTCCAAACATAGAGCTGAGTCACATTAGACCCAGTTACACCAAACCTGATGACCTACGATGTCCCTATGTCTAGGTGTTTGCACAAGACGCAGGAATGGAATGTGAGTGGCATGGAGCCAGTCGCTGTCTAAATGACCCCAGGCTGATAAATATATATGAATATCTCTCCCTTTCTGTCCCTTACATTGAAAAAGAGAAAGTAAAATACTACTCTGCCTATTGTATTGCACACAAACAGTACCAGGAAACCTTTCTATAGGAAATATATTCTCTTCATTACTAATTAATTAATTAATTAATGTAACCCAAAATAATGTGGAGTGAGCTCGGGACTACATCATGCTACTCTATGTGGATGTACAAAGCACCATACTGCATGGTGTACAATCACTTTCCTTAATACAGGGTTTCAGGCTCTCTGCACTGTCTGAAGTGTGTACACCAAACACTGCTTGTAGCAAATATAATAACACTCAAACATACAGTCCATAGGCCAGTCCCTAAAATCCATTTCCACAGCACTAATTCCATCAGTACAACAGTCTTGTCACACTCACCACTCTGCTTCTCTCACTCTTTTGCACACAAATACTGTATTCATTCAGTAATTCCAGTCGTTTCTACCTGTTTTTTGACAGTGAAACTGAAACTTCACAGTAGCTTTTCCTACAGATGTTTCACATTAAAAGCCTACTTGTGCCCTGAGATAACTTTGTTATGATATGGCGCTATATAAATAAAACTGAATTGAATTGAATTGAACTTGGGAAGGGACGGGTTATGCCCTTTGAGCCACTGGAAGGCTTTTAATGTTAAACATTGGTTATTGTTAAGTGTAACTGACAGTACCTTAACTGTGAACAAATCAACAGCAAAGTAGAACCAGGAAGTGTGAGTAAAAAAAGTGAGAGCAGCAGAGTGGGGAGTGTGACATGACTCTGTTGTACGGATGCATTAATGCTGTGCAAATGGACATTACACTGAATTCATCAAGACAGCAGGTAAACATGGAGGAAGTGGTGAGCATTAAAAAAGGAGCTGACAGAGAACAGGGAGGCTTTTAACCAAAATATGATCAAATATACTTAGAACAGGGGAAATAATGAATAAAGACCTGTCTCTAAAATGAAGCTCTTTCAAGTAAAGGCCTGATTCTCTCTGAGAGAAATAAAGTCCTTGGACACTATTTGAGACTTTCCAGTAACCAACAAACAACACTTCAGCACAGGTGCAGCCTTTAAGTCATAAGAATCAGTGTAATTATTCTGTTAATACATTTTCCATTTATTAAGTAAATGCCAGAGAGACATTTACTGTGATCACCAAAAACCTCTTCCATATACCTTTTTAGATGTAGCATCATTTAATAACCAAATTTGTGAATGGGTGACAGTTATTTATTGATTTTTATTGAGTTTAATGTGACTTGGAATTTTGAATGTTCTTATAAATGTCATAAATGATAACAATTCAGTCATTATCAGTGGGAAGAAAGTTGGAAGAAGGGACATTTTACATGAATGAGAAATATATCAGGATTATTACACTATTTTGAGTTATGAAGGCGATAGCTGTAGCACAGTACAGTTCAGTTTAGTTTTCCCTCCACAGAAATACAATATGTTGTATTCTGACAAAGCTATACAGTTACTAAAGTGTAGTCAGTCAGAGGGAATACATGCCACTCTGTCACATACATCATACAGTGAGGTCACACTGAAGGACCTTGAATAAGGGGGAAAAGGGCAGCAGCTCAGCAGATGCTCACTGCAACAGAATTTCATGTCCACCAAAGCTCTACTGCAGGCTGGCTAGTTTTCCCTCAAATGTCACGTTTCTGTTCCTGCAGTGCAAACTGTTCAGGGGTGCAAGGGGGTTTGTGTTTATTCTGTTTTTCTTTTTTTTAATGTTTCGGGGTAATTTGATAATATTGTGTATTTATACACAAAACAACACTGTACAGTGGCTTGTTTTTCAAATTTGAATGGTGCTTATACAGTAATGAGCCTAAAATGACGATGTGGCTGTACCCTTAAATGACACCATCAGTGTTACCATATATTTTATCCCATTTACTACAAAATACATATTCTTGGCATTACTGCTGGCCATTTTCAAAGTGCAATGTCATTTTTTTTCCATCTTCAACAAAATCAACTTGCAAAAAACTTGAAACTTGGGTTAGATAATCCATCACAGTGGATCACTGGTTTCCAGTCTCTACAAGCTAATTTTCAAACTGTTAGGAAATGTATGGAAATCAGTGGCTGTCTCTAAAATCTGAAATCTAAAAAGGAAGGTTCTGCTGTGGAAAATGGTCAACAGGCATGTAGAGAAAAGGTGATGGGCTAAAACACTGGCATGGACTTACAGTGGATATTCTTACTTATCTACTGTTTTGAATTGAAGGTACTTTGAATACACGTGCTTTAGTAAAAGTGTTGAGATCAGATGAGACAAACTAACATTAACTCGCACAGATGTATGTTACAACTAAAACACGTTAGCCCCTTTTAAACTGGTTTACTTTTACTGGAGGAGGTTCTCTACATCATTTCCATGTTCCAGGAAGTCAATTATAAACCTTATAAATACAGTAAATCGCAGTTTGTGTCCAGTTGTCCCTATAGTAGATTAAATAAACCTTTCATTCAAAGTTATTAAATGTTGCCTTTTATCCCACTTAATTAACAGGTTGATTGTCATTGGCTAAGAGGGCAGTGGTCAGATTAAAAATGTTTATCTTAAAATTTAAATAAGTGGTTCATATGTTATTGCAGTCACAAAATGTTTCTGAGCCATTGTGATTCATGTGCTCAAATGATTAATTTAAAGATTTTATTTTATTTCCCATAATCCCATATACTGTAAATGTACAACTGTCCTTTATAAAATGTAGCACATCAACAGAGCTGTTTTTCTAGTTTTGGAGCAGACAGTATAAGAATATATGAATAAGAACTGCTGTACACATGACTTATGGTGTGCACATCTGTAATGCTTACTAAACGTGGACTTTATTTCTGGATTTTTTGTGAATCCATGGAGCCTCTTTTCTCCAGTTTACTAACTCATTTGAGCCCAACACCAACTCCTCTGCTCCCCTCCTGTTTCTCTGGGAATGGACCTGTCTACATCACCCCAACGGTTTTGTTTTAACAAGCTTTTATTTTTCTGTTGGACGTTGTGAACAGGACCTGAGTTTAAGGCTAAATGATAACATGTATCCTACTGTGTACCCCAACTTCAAAACCCACTGCTTATTCCAAATGTCTGTCCTCATCGATGAAGCTCATCTTGGCCTTACTACTACTACTACTACTACTGGACTTTGTATGATGTTAAAACTGATACTGAAGAGGAATAGAGGCAACGGCAGCCATTTTTGGACTTTTAACATGGGCTTCTCTGGAGCCATGTGATTAAGCTGTACCGTTCTAGTGTGTGTGTGTGTGTGTGTGTGTGTGTGTGTGTGTGTGTGTGTGTGTGTGTGTTGTGTGTGACTACAACCAATGTACTCCATGTTCAAACAAAAACCAGCTGGATATATAAAATACACTTATAGATGAAATATATAGAAAACTATGTAAAGGTATATGCTTCTAATGGTTTTGTGTGTTTGGGTTGGCCTAAGCAAGCTTCAGTCAATACAACGCAATGTGAAGGGTCTTTTGAATGTGGGAAACGGATTGTGTGAAATGACATTTGTGTATATATACAGCTAGAGCACAAGATAAGGTGTGTGTGATATTTTCCCTCCATGGTCTGTCAGGGATTGTTGGCTAGCGGGACACAATGAAGCTAACCGAAGAAACGAGCACTTGAAGCTGGTGGCAGGCAGCAGGGTTGGCTAACAAGTATTTATAAGTGCACTAATTTTGAATGTAACTGAAACGTTAACTCAATGTGTCTAGAGATAAAAAAAAATTAAAAAAAACAACATACAAGAAAAATACCATTTCTGTAAAGCAGCAGCAATGTTTATTTATTTGCTAGCTTTTTTCTGTGATGTTCTAGCTGTTGGAGCTACATTCCTGTACCAGAACCAGAATGTTTGTAACAGTATTTACAACAATAAATGACTTGCAGAAGGACTTTGGCTTGGACTGTGGTGTCTAAATGGGCCCTGCATGGTCTTGTTTATGAGGCTTTTTATACTGTGTTGAGTTCTTTTCCTGTAGAAAATGGCATAAGTGCCACTGAGCTCTAATATTAGGGTTTTGTTGAAGTGTGACTGAAAATGTGGCCATTGGCCAAGGTTTCCTCAACAGGTCTTGACAATCTAGTAGGCTGACGAGATTACATGCTGTACATTGATGGGAATTCAGATGATGAGTCCTGATGACTTTGGTGATCCTCTTTTGACTCAGCTCAAACTTTGAATTTGTCCAATACTTTGGTTTATGACCAATTAGAGGCTCCCCAGGCTAGGGGGATATCAAGTTTTAACAACTTCAGAAGCAAGAAAGATAGATCTCTGAAAGAGAAGTACCATGTTCAAATTTAACTGTACTACCATGGTTGTATATGTAGGGTTAATGGCAACAAATGCAAATAAAAAGCCACCAATTTGCAAGTAGATTTAAATTATATTGTGCTTCAGAGAATCTTAAGTCTTAGATAGAGGATATACGTAATATTGCAAAAATCAGGCACATCCTGTCTCAAAAGGATGCAGAAAAACGAGTCCATGCATTTGTTAAATCTAGGCTGGATTATTGCAACTCTCCACTATCAGACTGCCCCAATAAGTTCCTTAAGACTCTCCAGCTGATCCAGAATGCTGCGGCACGTTTACTGACAAGAACCAGAAAAAGAGAACATATTTCTCCAATATTAGCTTCTCTACACTGGCTCCCTGTAAAATCCAGAATAGAATTTAAAATCCTTCTCCTCACCTTCAAAGCCCTAAATGGTCAGGCACCATCATACCTTAAAGAGCTCATAGTGCCCTATTACCCCACTAGAGCACTGCGCTCCCAGAATGCAGGGTTCCTTGTGGTTCCTAGAGTCTCTAAAAGTAGAATGGGAGCCAGAGCCTTCAGCTATCAAGCTCCTCTCCTGTGGAACCAGATCCCAGTTTGTGTACAGGAGGCGGACAACCTCCTCACATTTAAGAGTAGGCTTAAGACTTTCCACTTTGATAAAGCTTATAGTAGGGCTGACTCAGGTGACCCCTGAGCCCCCCCTTAGTTATGCTGCTATAGGCCTAGACTGCCGGGGGACTTCCTATGATGCACTGAGCTCCTCTCTCCTCCTCTTCCTCTCCATCTGTACGCCCTCATATCCCATCAATACTTGTTACTAATTCAACTTCTTCCCGTAGTTGTGTGCTTTCTCTCCTCTCTCTCTCTCTCTCCCCTTCTGTTGCTTTCTGCAGGTGTTTCTGCCTCCGGAGCTGTAGAGTCTGGATCTGTGGTTGCAGCCACCTGCTGCCCCCGTGTTCCTGCTCTACACCCACTGCTGCTATTACTGTTATTGCTCTTATTATTAGTACTATTATAATATTGCTCTTAGTATTATTTCTGTTGGTGTTAACATCAATACCATTACCACAACTATTGCTTTACATCCCTATGTGGAACTGTACTGTGCTGCTGTATGTTCTCTTTCCTCCTGCTCTCTCTCTCTCTCTCCCGCTCCCCCCCTCCCCCTTCAACCCAACCGGTCAAGGCAGATGACCGCCCACCCAGAGCCTGGTTCTGGTTCTGCTCGAGGTTTCTACCTGTTAAAAGGGAGTTTTTCCTTGCCACTGTCGCCTAGTGCTTCCTCATGGTGGGAACTGTTGGGTCTCTGTAAATATAAATATAAAGAGTCGGTCTAGACCTGCTCTACTCGAAAAAGTGCCCTGAGATAACTTTATGATATGGCGCTATATAAATAAAACTGAATTGAATTGAATTGAACATACCCGTTTTCACAGATTGGTTTGGTCATTAAGAAAGTCTGTTTTTCATTTACTTTCATGGTGACTCATCGACTGCATGAGAGTTGTTCTGTTTACAGAAATAGCATTTGTTGTAAGGATCTGAGTTTGGAAACAAGGTAATCAAGATGTGAGGTTTTCATGTTGTAATCACTGAGATGTGATTGTACAAGAAAGACTTCCAAACGGAAAATATGTGCTCATGTATTAGGTATCCAGCTACAGTTTGTCATGACCCTAACACACTATGTAATACTATTTGCAAAAAAGGTTCAACTCCACCTACAAAAGGTCTCAGCAGAGGCCTTGCCAAAGAAATGAAAAACATGTCAGATATCGGATTCATTACATTTACTCCAACAGGACAAGGAACTGCTTATGGTGATGAAAACTAGGCACTTAAGTACAAAGTTGACAGTTTGTTGGTCAGTAAGGATAAGGATTAGTAGAAAACCAGTCTGTTCCAGACCTCTGAATCGCTATTACTGTATTGACAGCAGTGCATCGGCCCCACAGTCAGTAGTCATTCAGTGTCAGCAGCACACATATGCTGTAAAAGGCAAACATTGTCATGAAGATGTTTTGACAGTGTAGTGAGTCATAGCCCAAACTAGCACTTCAAACAGATCCTTCCAAAAGGCTGTGGTGTGGTTTTAAGTGCTAGCATTAAGTTTGACTTTTTGCATTTCCTCTGATCCATATTTCTGGAGGGAGTCCGAACTCCAATGGTAGCTACAGCCATTGGCTGTGGCTTGGGCACTGAAATGGCATTTTTTTGCTGGGGTTGTTCTTGTGGCTATAGCAGTGGCTAGAGCTATAGCTACAACTGCAACTCTAACTGTTTTTATACTATGATTCTGGCTACGGCTAAAACCATAGTCACAGCTACGGCAAAGGCCATATAGAGCCGTGGGGTCAGCCACAGCAAAGAGCTACTGTAGCTAGTTTTGGAGCGCTGGCTTCCTCTGGAAATGTGGATCAGAGGGAATGCAAAAAGTTGCAAGGTAATGCAAAAGTAATTCAGAAAACAATTTCCCACCATAACCTTTTGGGGGCTTTGTAGAATCTGAACCATGTTAATTAAGTTTAATATATGATAATCTCTATGTGCTTATGTTCCTAAAATGCAAAATAACAGGTGAAATGTCCAATCAGAAAACGGGACATACAGTACTAACACAACAGTTTGGCATAGTGTAAGCATATAGAAGGTGTACTCTGGGCAGTGCAGTAGACTGAGGCCAAAATATTTGATATATTGGTGGTAGTGTGGCTCTCAGACCTCAGGACAATCATCCATTTCCAGGATTAACAGCAGTGCAGTCCAGTGATCCAAAGAACACAAGTAATAGTAGGACAGCTATAGAAATCCACAAACAAATATGTTTACAGCCTTCACAGAACATTGTACTTAATTGTAGTTTCTTTTACTGCGTTCACGTAATGTGGGAGTTATCATAATTACCAGTTTCTGACTTGTAAATACCATTTATGGCAACATTAAAGTCATACTTATGACTGGGAAACTGTATTTCTCTGAAAGCTCCAATATATTCTACTGGTAAGTACTAAATAAGACAAAAGTATCAAAAGCAAACGCCTCACATCAGCCAAAGTCTGTGTTCAAGGTAATTAACCCAAATTTATTTTACATGCACGACCAACTGTCTTGAGTTGTCCAAGGACATAAATGGTCATTGTAAACGTGGAAATCTCTGTCATCACTACCTTCGCATGAGGTGAATGCAACATTAGTGCCCACTCATACTGACATTTACAACCAAATCAGTTCATTGTAATGGAAGTGCACTTGCAGAGGCTAAATAAATCTGCATGGAAGATTCACATGAAGTTAAATGGGTAAATTTTAATGCTCAAATTTGTGCCATTTGCAAACTGCCTTGACAGTGCTGACATTTCAGTGAGAGGCAGAGGCCAAATAGGAGGAGCTATCATATTAGCTGTGCTGCATCATCCAATTTTATATAACTGCTCTGCCAGAGTACAAACTGCTCCACAAAAGAGGCAAGGTTTGCAAACAGTCATCAGACTCTTGATTTAACTGTCCGGTCAGCAACCAAATTTCATTGCTTGCTAACTGGTAAGCCAGCTACCCTGGCAGACTGGCTGGGAACACTTCACTAAATGGTCTGTCATTTTTAGATAACTGCAAAGAAGTTTCCTGGAAAGTGTAACTTGGTACTAGTTATGGGTTCAATTGTTCAGTTGGTTTTAATTCGAATGAATTGCTAGTGTAAACAAGGGAGTCTTTCAGGCAGTGCACAGCAGATCAGGTAAACATGTGAAATGTGTCTACAGACAAGCATACAATTCAGCATGTAGAGAAAAATCAAGTTTCCAATAATAAATGAATAATGAATTCAGATTTACTTTTCTCCAATTGTCCATTCCTTTTTTCCCTCTAATACCAAATTTCTTCCTAAAAACTTGTTGGAAATTATTAAGTTGTCTGGAACAAATGCAAACATATTACAATGTTAAAATCTCAATAAATGTTTAGAAAGCATAGAAAACATTGGATGCTGAGTATTGTGTTCCAATACAACGTGGCCATCATTTTTGTATTTCACAAATAAATTGTCACAATAACAGTATTAGTAGAGCAAAAATGTTTTTTAAAAAACAGCACTCATACACACCCATCTGCACACATCACACACACACACACAGACGGATCCTCCTCAGCGGTTGGATTATAATAGTCTCCTCTCAGCACCCAGCTGTGTTGCCATCCAACATATTTTAATACCATTGGTTTTCCCTCAAAGCACCGTCTCTCTAAAGACTCCGATCAGACTGTGAGGACGTTCAGGATGATCCGGGCGGGACCCTGTCCTTGACCCTGCCCTTGAACCTGATCTAGAGCCTGCCCTCAACCCCACTTTTCTACTGTTTCCTCGATGTTCCAGAGACTCGAGTGCAGCACAGGTGAAGGAGCTGAGGTCCCCACAGCTCTGCAGGTGCAGCAGACCAGGCCTCCTCCTAAGGGGGCGAGGGAAAGTCTGGGAGGAACTGCCTCCTGGCTGCTGCTGTTGCTGGGGAGGTTTAGGCTGACTAGGACTCATCGCTGAGTCAGTGAACACCTGAAAGCAAACGGGAAACTAATGTTCATGACGCGTCAAAATATACATGTTGCACACAACAAAAATATCGTTTATTCATTTGGATTGATTATCTTGGAAGTAACATCCACTCACTTTATTAGGTCCACCTAGCTAAAACGAATGCAGTCCAATCCAACAGCCTTGCAATAAATCCTCTACCTTCATGAAGGCTCTAATGTTCACTTTGTGTTGAACTGTATTGTGTTATACTGATGGGTGTTTCTGTTATTTTGTCCACCCCATTTATATCAATAAGGTGATGGTTAACATTCATTTTCAAACTATTTTTGAACTACCACTGGATGTCTTGGTAGGATGTGGTCATGCAGCACTGCAAAGTTTGCTGGCTACAGCCAAAATTATAACAGAAAAAACATCACTTGTGAGATTTAGCTAGTGTGAATATATTTTATAACACTCTATGACAAAATTATGATTGGGACTGTTTAACATTTAATTGTGTTACTGTGAATAATTCTTAAACAGCGTGTCAGGGTGTCTGTATTAGCTAATAACTTTTTCATCAAACACCACAGTCTAAAGGATAAGTTACATTCTATATTTTTCTTATAGTCAACACATCCCATGTGTAGAGTCAAAAAAACAGTAAATGTATCCACTAATAAGTACTGTGTGTGTATCACACCTTGATATCTCTTCTTCCTCTGAGCCATAAAAACTATTAAAACACATCAGTGAGCCACACTGTTGTTCCTCCATTACCATGAACACACACACTAGTTTATTTGGACTCAATCCCACATACACCGTCCTGCTACCCCAAAAACTCACTAGAGCACCTAATGTGGATTCATTAAGTGAAAATACACCGATCAGCCATAACATTATGACCACCTACCTAATATTGTGTAGGTCCCCCTTTTGCCGCCATAACAGCCCTGACCTGCCAAGGCATGGACTCCACTAGACCTCTGAAGGTGTGATGTGGTATCTGGCACCAAGACATTAGCAGCAGATCCTTTAAGTCCTGTAAGTTGCGAGGTAGGGCCTCCATGGATCGGACTTGTTTCTCCAGCACATCCCACAGATGCTCCATTGGATTGAGATCTGGGGATTTGGAGGCCAAGTCAACACCTTGAACTTGTTGTCATGTTCCTCAAACCATTCCAGACCCATTTTTGCAGTGTGGCAGGGTGCATTATCCTGCTGAAAGAGGCCACTGCCATTAGGGAATACTGTTTCCATGAAGGGGTGTACTTGGTCTGCAACAATGTTTAGGTAACATCCACATGAATGGCAGGACCCAAGGTTTCCTAGCAGAACATTGCCCAAAGCATCACACTGCCTCCACCGGCTTGCCTTCTTCCCATAGTGCATCCTGGTGCCATGTCTTCCCCAGGTAAGCGACGCACACGCACCTGGCCATCCACATGATGTAAAAGAAAACGTGATTCATCAGACCAGGCCACCTTCTTCCATTGCTCCGTGGTCCAGTTCTGATGCTCACATGCCCATTGTAGGCGCTTTTGGCGGTGGACAGGGGTCAACATGGGCACCCTGACCAGTCTGCGGCTACGCTGCCCCATACGCAACAAACTGCGATGCACTGTGTGTTCTGACACCTTTCTATCAGAACCAGCAATAACCTTTTCAGCAATTTCAGACCACACAGGCCAGCCTTCGCTCCCCATGCGCATCAATGAGCCTGACCCTGTCACCGGTTCACCGGTTTTCCTTCCTTGGACCACTTTTAGTAGGTACTGACCACTGCAGACCGGGAACACCCCATAAGAGCTGCAGTTTTGGAGATGCTCTGACCCAGTCGTCTAGCCATCACAATTTGGTCCTTGTCAAAGTCGCTCACATCCTTGCGCTTGCCCATTTTTCCTGCTTCCAACACATCAACTTCGAGGACAAAATGTTCACATGCTGCATAATATATCCCACCCACTGACAGGTGCTATTGTAACGAGACAACCAATGTTCTTCACTTCACCTGTCAATGGTCATAATGTTATGGCTGATCGGTGTAGTCCCAACATTTGTTAACCATAAGAAACATAAAGAATAATGCCAGCCTTATCTTTTTAGCTTTAATATTACTAGATCCAAGCATTGTAATATTTTTCTCAAATGGAAAAACTCTCCAACAAATACTTTTGTATCAGATGTTTGGATCTGTAGTTTTGAATGATAAATGTACATATATGAACTCCTACCTGTTCTATGTAACTGGCACAGCGTACAGCCTCTTCCATGTGCTCCTGATCTGACTGCAGGACATTTCGTATGCTGTCCACCAGCTCCTGGACCTCGGGGGCCAGGCCCTGGGCTGCCGGCTGCTCCAGGATTTTCCTGACCAGTTGCTGTGTGTGTCGGTAGCTCTGGTAGTCCACCATGGAGGAGGGCCGAGGCCGGCGGGGCGTCCTACTGTCGTTGCCCCGTCGCAGTGTGACATGGCCCTGGGTGTGGGCGGCCAGCGTGGGCTGGGAGGTCTGGGTGGAAGAATCTGTGGTCTGAGGAGAGGGAGCGAGTGGAGCGTCGCTGCTGTTCTGCACTACAGCAGACATCAGAGGGGAAGAAGATGGTTCAGGTTCTCCAATGATTCATATATATCCAACATATCATTATTTGCAAACAGTGTGAAACAGAACTTTAGTGGTACACATGACCAAAGGAAAAAACCCTGAAGATATTTGCGATTTAAGGGTGGTTGTTTTTTCATCAGAAAAAGGTATGATGAAATCCTTTTTTGTGCTAAAAACAGGAACATCCATAAAGCAGCCTGTACTGATCGAATTAATAAGTGGTTCTTTATACTGTATGCCAGGAAGCAGCCTCTGATTTCAGAAGCACTGCACCAGACGTGTAATGCAGTGACATCATGCACGGCCGTCCACTGTGTTTGCCTTCATTAAATCACTGTGCCACAATAACCACACACACCTCTACACACATCAGACTGGTCCGTTATAACTTCATATTCTGCATGTTAATGTGGAAGGGGCTAATTAATCCGGTGCATCCTTTCTTCTTTTATATATTTATATATATATATATATATATATTTTTTTTTTTTTAAATTTTTTATTTATTTATTTATTTTTTTAGAAAAATCATTCTTTTTCTTGATTATAGTGGAAATGCTGCTTTATCTCATCATTTATGATGTGACCATTTACAACATGAGATACAGTAGAATTATGCCTGACATAGCATTGGATTGATGCAGTCATATAAACTTCACCAAATATATATTTTTATTATTTATTTCCATCATCATTATACTAACTCAATGTTCAAAAAAAACACACACCAACTGGCTCTGGCTGCAGATTTGTGGTGCTGAATGTTCATGTCGTGCTGCTCTGCACCATCAAAACAACAACAGGATTTCCTGGAGAAGCTCTCCATGCCTCACTGTGATTGGCTCAGCTATTTCAGAGCGATGAGGCCAGTGATGTGACTGGCTGAGAGAGTACTTATTAATCATATTTATCTGCAGACATTTGGAGCTTTGCAAGACACATCCCCATATCCTCTTTGTGCACTTTTCCTCTCGGTTTCATACAATTCAAGCCCATGTTTTAGCACTCACACTGTGTCATACACTGTTGATTTTAAACGGTTTGGATGGCTTTTAGATACTGCACTGAATACATCTTAAAGGGCGACTGTAGAGTGTTGATGGATGACTGTCAGTCCTCCAACAGGACAGTAAAGATCTATTGAATTAAATGGCTTATTGATGTGCTGATTATGTATGTAGTCTGGATTGGTGTGTCACAATTGTCTCATCTCAATTTCCAAAGATTGCATAGTTCCACATGAGCAAAAAAGGCCAACCTTTAGCAGTGAGATCCATCAACACTGGGTCACTGTTGGAGCGGTGGATCCTTGCTTTCCTCCAGGGGATCAGTGCTGGAGCGTGCTGCTGAGGAGGAGGAGGAGGAGGAGGAGGAGGAGGAGGAGGAGGAGGAGGAGGAGCCTGGGGCTTGGCCTGTGGAAAGACGCCTGGTGATGCTGATACTATTTGGGGACCCGTGTCTAAGACAGAATACAGACAGATGGACACAAGTGCTATTAGAACAAAAGGCGGTGTCTGACATTCATTTTAAATCAAATAACACAGACTGATGTAAGACGAGTGGATGCTCTAATCCAAATGTTTTCATCCAGAGAAATGTGGCACACATTCCCATAGATGCTTATGGGTGTGTTTTCACCATGAATGCTTCAACAAATGTGCTTTTTTGCAACTTTCCAAAGCTATCATGAATAAAAATACAGTACAAATGCATCCAATACACACACAAAAGGGAGACTGCTTTACAGAGAGTGTGACAAATATGACAGGGATCACATGAGCGCTACAAGCAGCTGAAGGTATCAGTATGCTGAACACGATGAGTACAGGACAAAAAGCAAAGTGAGAAGATCAACCAGAATCATTAGAGAAGCAGACAAAAGGAATTAAAGCTGCACACTGTTGACACGTTTATGTGTATAACTGATTATTCCTTACATGTAAAACACACAACCAAAGGCCACTGCCAGATTGTAGTCATGTTTTCATGAATATTCTTGCAAACAAAACTTCTGCTTGATTGGATTCTGACAGCCATGTGTCAGACTCCCTGTGACAATCTACATACCTCATTTTTATATTGCAGGTGCATGGCCTCATAATTGGAAATTATATGTTATATGTGAGGGATCACACAAGGTAATCTATTTATTGATAAAACTAATAGAATTCTGGCAAATGGCCTTCCTGAGCAAATGCTGTCACATTTAGATTTGGTGGAGAAGGTTCTCTTAAAGAATCTGAGCAGCAACATATGAACAGACCATGAATATTAGATCTATTCACTCAGCAACACCAAACACTCAGCACATAAGGAGGTAATAGTGTTGAGTGTCAGGTGATGGAAGGAAGGACATGTGCACCTGTATGAATATGATTGGATGTTACAAGTCAGCAGGCAGTCTAAAAGCAGGTGAACAAGCCAATGACAGAAAAGCATGAATGAAGCAGCTGATGCCAATCCAGTGAATGGGGTCGGTGCCTCCCTTCTTCAGACTCATCAAATCCCAGAGGCTCTCATGTGGTCTTACACGCAGTGAAACATGGCGAGCCAGTGTGTTTAATATTCAACAAATCCATAGGATGTTATATTTTAAATAATGCGGCGGTGCATTTTCAGCTACTCAGATGTCATATCCTGTCCAGTGGTTTTGATGGTTGACTGACATAAAAATGAAAATTGGACTGTTTAAATTTTAACTTTGTCATACATCATGCACACACAAATAGAAAAGACATTTCAAAGGATAATATTCATTTTAATATAGCCCCGAACCTCCTCAGTGAAATTTGTTGCACCTGCATGAGGTATGATTTCAGCACAGGCTACAACCCTGTGTTGGTGCTTAAACCATAGCCTGAATGAACATCGACTGCAGCAGGGTCTCCCTGCTCTGGCTGTGGAGCCTTTGTCAGGAGGGGGAGGAGGAATGCTTGTACTTGGGCCAGTGCACGATGGCTCTGGTGGATTCTGCAGCTTAGAAGAACCATTGGAGTGACAGTTGGTAGTAGCAGTTGGGTCAGGGGCAGTATGTGGTTTGCAAACTGAAAAACAATACATAATGAAATTTAGGCCTAACACAGTAAACAGACTGAGGTAAACCTTAGCCAAGAAATCACACTGTAGCACTAGCACGCACACACGTAAACAGCAGTAAAGCAGCACTGTACTTCCACACAGACGATGCTGCTGCACCACACATGAACCTGTAGAGACCAGGCAACGGGGGTGGAACAACGAAAACAATAAAACAGCACAAGTGACACAGGAGTACCACTGTCTCAGAGTTTCATTCCACCTGATCAGCCAATAAGAGGGCAGTACAAGGTACATTTTTGTCTGGAGAGCAGTTGTGTGTGTCTGTGTGGCCCAGGGCAGTGTGTGTGACTGGGGGGACATGAGAGGAATCTGAGGGGGGCATCCACCCCAGCACCCCCCTTGATCCAGGTCTGGCCTGCCTGGTGTGTGGACGTGTGTCCTACCTGGAACAGAGGTTGCTGGTGGAGAGGTAGTCGGGTTCATGGTCAACTCTGTCTCCTAAAATAAACACAAACCATCACACTGTAAAGTTATATGAACTAGTCAAAGTACTTCTACTTTCATGATCTCTTTACACCCAGAATTCATTAACATAACAACAAGTTGCCAGTTTCCAAATGTACTCGCATGTTTTAGTCATAGGGCAGTTGAAGCACTTTGACATAATACATCAGGTTAAATACCCAAAAGTCACCATATTATTATTTGTGTGTGTGTGTGTGTGTTTGTCGTGTCGTGATGCTGAAGTGAGCAGAGACCATTTAAAAATTACGTCGGACAACTGTTTGTCTGCTGTAAAGCACCACACTGATGATCCACAAGATGCTGAAGTAACTTTGGTCATTTCTTGCACGAACTGCTTGCGGCTGTTGTAAATTTTTGACATTCAAAAAGTTGACCCTTGTTATGTAATGGTTATGATGTGTTGCAGCTAACAATCTCACAGAGTTCACTCATTTGTTGGATGACTGTCCTGTAATGAATTCTCATAGCTGACACATGTAGAATAATAAAAATACATCTTGTAACTGCAACATGTTTTCAGGCGAACCTAAACTGCAAAACTGCAACTTTTCACATCAAAAGTTTCATCATTTACCACACCTGTTATTTTCAAAAAGAGAAGATCAATATTTGAAGCTAATCAGAGACTTTGAGAGGCAGAAAAATATACAAAACCATCATTTTCAGCCTGGGACTGAAAAGGTAAAAAAAAAGAAAGAAGAAAAGAAAAAAAAGATTTTGTAGCTTTAACAAAAAGTGAAGGTGACGACATGTTGACTGTGATGGATCACTGATGATGATTTGTGTGGAAAACGGACAGTAAAGTACCGAAAGTTAAAAAACTAAAAATACAAAAGCACTGGCATGGTCCCTTAAACGCATCTTGATGCAGACAAATCTTCCTACAATGTGCGAAGTAGAGCTGGAGCGATTAAATGGCCAATGTATCGATGGACGTGTCAACGAGAAGTAACCGCTCAAACTTGCTGCACCGAAATGCCAGACTGGGTTTGAGGTCGTTTAGAAACAGTGTTGCCATTACAAAGATGATTTTTCAACTGTAAAATGTCCTGCTCAGTAAAAAAATAAAAATCAAAGGGATTCGTATCAAGTTTTTTTTTTTTTTTAATGTTATGTGTCTATGTTGAATAAAATGATTTTTGTGTTCAGTATGGGCATCAAAACTCCAGCATCAATTGGGTTCCAATGTAAAGCGTGCATATTGGGACCGTACCTGTGTGACTGCACTGGTGGAGCTTCCAGCAACAGCCTCATATGGAGGTGGGGGGTCTAATGGACAAAAGACCTCCACCCCTTTGATCCGAGCCCCGTAGATATGAGGGAGAGGGATCACACTGTCCCCAAGCATCCTGAAACACACAGGTCAAGCAACACTGTTGTACCACGACACTAAACAGACATGGACAACATGGAGAAGCTGCAGAGGGCTGATGGATGAAAACCACAGTTACCGGCGAGCCAGGCGTGGTGTGTAGGAGTAGAAAGTGGAGAAGTAGGAGGGGGGAGGGGCTGGGGCCACAAACTCATCTGGGTCTGGGACCTGAGCAGGCTCCTCCCTTTCTTCCACTGTGGCCCTGGGCCCGTCCTATCACAGAGCAGGGATACGGGACATAACACCTCATGTTAAATGCTATTATATCAGATGCACTTCATTAAGCATACAGGCTAACTGTGTGGTCGCATGGCGAGTGGACATGGTCTTAAAAGCTGAGGTTCAAGACTTTTTCTCTTCTGAACCAACATGGACAAGTGCTAGTGCTAGGACAATTCCATGAAATCCTGGCAACTCCATCTACTACCACAGACATGACTTACTTTCTGACAGAAAACAAATAATGGGGGTCAGTACAGGCCCACAGTTCAGTGTTTCTATTGATGAATGTGACTGTTGAAATGTAAAGTGACATACTGTATGTCGGTTTCTGTTTTGGTCGATTGTTGACTTCTATGGTCCAATTGTGGCTTTTTCTTTCGGTTGCTGGCTGCCCAGCCAACAAGTCCATGTGGCTTCACATTGGGCTACTCTGGTTTCTCTGACCACAAACTTTAATTTTATCATGTTTGGTTTGTTATATTTGAACATTGTGTATTTCAATAATCCCATGTTAAGTTTACCATTTTGTCCACTTCTCATCATGCTCCTATATTTCAGTCTTCTCATTAGTCTCTTTGTATTCAGCTAGTCCAGCAATCAGTACAGATGTGGTTTTCTTCTTCAAGTGCACAGTTCCTCTGGATATAAAAACATAATCTCATATCATAAAGGTGGGGTAAATGATGCTGGAGAAAGATTGTTGATATTTGTTGATATTTATATGGTATCTACGTTTCATTACTATCATGGCATGGCTCTGCTCCTCGTGGGCGAGGACGTGGCAGAGGGAGCATAGCCCTGTGCACGAACACAAACGCCACCTGCTGCTGATTGGCTGGAACAATGTTGGGTGGCTCGGTCCAAGCTTTGTTTCCCATTTATAGAGCCAGGGCTGTGTACAAACAGCAGATTCTTTTTCAGCGCACACAGAACGGACAGGTAGCAGGCCGCGAGGAGATATTCACTGAATCACTGACCCCACCTTTAATTCTGATTTGGGTATGTCCAAGCAGTAGACTACAACACCAACCCATTGTAGGTACTGGCCAATATTAGCCTCGCAGTAGCAGACTTGACTGTGGGGTGATCATACCATGCAGGGTGTTCTTGCGGTGAAGATCTGCAGGTATCTCAGGGCAGCTGCCATAAGGCACACAGCTGTGGTCAGAGCGTTCAGAGCACACAGTGCAAACAAGACTTTCTGGGAGAGAAAAGGACACAGTCAGATCAGTTCAAACAGAGGGGACAGAACTACTTTATCTCCATATTGGTCTTGATTTTTATGGGGTGCAAAGAATAGTGCACTACAAAAGGTTGATAGCTGATAGCTGAAATGTGCTTTGCTCTTCCCTTTGCTAGTTTGCTAGCCGGTGCAGCATGCACAGTGCAGAAATGGATGAGAGGCGTGAGAGTTTTATGAAGTAAGGCAGGAGAGGTGTTGAAAGGTGGATCTTAGACATTACATTAAGCATAGACATTTGAAAGCCTGCTCTGTGTCAGGCATAACATTATTCAACTGACCATTAATGATCATTTGGTCATTCTGTCAACAAGCACCAGCTGAATCTGTGCAGGAAATGTGCAGCTAATATTAAAATCATGTAAATATAGAATCATAATAAATACAAATTGTGTCCAAAATGATGAAATCTAGTTTTGAACTAGCCTTTGATCATTTCATTTGTAGTCAGTGTCACCTACAGTATCGTGTGTATTATTATTATTATTATTTCTTTAGTGTAATCTACCTTTCCCACCACTTATAGCAGAACACAGGTGTGTCAGTACTTTTAAACACTATGTGCTCTTTACTGAGCTGATTTCAGCATTACTACTCCTGATTAGCAGAATTGTCCTCACTCACCTGTTGAATCAGGTAGAGTTATGACACAGGTTATTTTATCTCTACTTGCACACTTAATCTGAGCATTTTCATTACATACAGTAAATATGTGGGCAGATAAAATGAGAAACCACTGTAAGACTTTAAGAGCCCTATTTTCCCAGACAGTCTGATATTTTCCTGACTATTTTAATGAATCACTCTCCTAACAGTAGATGTGTTTAAATTGGCATCAAAAATAATATTTAATGTGGTTAAAGCAAGAACATTAGTAAATCAGTCTGCACGGATCTCTAAATGACTATCTGTTGTCCAGAGCCGCTTTATACAGGACAAAGCTTCTCCTTCAGACACATGTAGATCAATCTGCAGCCTCTGGTTGGAGTAGGGCCGTGTCACTGTGTTTACCTTCGTTAAATCAGGTGTAAACGACAGCAGGCTGCTACACAATAACCACACACACCTCTACACACATCAGACTGGTCCGTTATAACTCCCTATTCTGCCTGATAATGTGGGTTTCTAACAACATGTGTGATGGTATATGTGTAACTATATTAAATGTGCATTCCTACTCAGGATATATTCACTAGTCAGCTTATAGTAGAATACTCAGCAGTGCTGTATAGAGTTGTACCTTGAGCAGGATCCTCATGGTGCTGCAGGAGTGGGCTGGGTGGAGCTCCAGCAGCTTCTCCTCGGGACATTTGGAGCTGAGGGACAGGGAGCAGCAGTAACACACGTCTCCAGCCTCACTCTGAAACAACACACACACACACAGGGGGTTGATTTTGATATCATTTGAAACATTTCTTATTTCATGGCACCCCAGAAAGGATCTCTTCATCAGGAGCAGCTTAAAAATGATCAAATGTACAGAGTATACTAAGCAGCTCAATCAACCAATCAGCCAGATACAACACAAACTAATTTGGAGTGACTGTGACAAGAATATACCATCAAACTTGCTGTGGATGTTCTGAACCCTGACCTTCAAAGGATGTTACAACTCTTCCTGTAAATTCTCAGATGTTAATGAAATCAAGTGTCAGCAGCACATCTTACACAATACATAATAATACGAAGAGCTGGATCTATCACAATGCAAGGCAGAAGGATTAGGCAAAGTAACTAAAAGGTCTGTATGTATCCCAACTGCAGAGACGCAGGTCTCTAACAAAGCAGGCCTTTATTCCTAATTTCTCCTGTTTCATACAGTGAGAGTATTTGATGCTATTTTAGAAAGAAGCCTCCCTGTTTTCTGATCTGCTTCCATTTTAAATTGATGTTAAAGCGGTTTGCTTCCTGTAGTCTAATGCACATTTCCCCATTATACTCACCACCCTGCTGCTCTCACTTTGTCTTTTTAGCACAAACACTGCCCACCACTTCATCACTACAAAAGGTTAAGTTAGGGTATGGCCCTTCTTGGACCAATCAAGAGGTTTGTAATCGATTTCACATTAAGTTTTCACACAAAGTTTGGATTTAATATCTTATATTTCGATGGATGGATGGTCCTGTCTATAATGCATTATACACCGATCAGCCACCTGCCTAACATTGTGTAGGTCCCCCTTTTGCCACCAAAACAGCCCTGACCCGTCGAGGCATGGACTCCACTAGATCTCTGAAGGTGTGATGTGGTATCTGGCACCCAGACGTTAGCAGCAGATCCTTTAAGTCCTGTAAGTTGCGAGGTGGGGCCTCCATGGATCAGATTTGTTTGTCCAGCACATCCCACAGATGCTCGATTGGATTGAGATCTGGGGAATTTTGAGGCCAAGTCAACACCTTGAACTTGTTGTCGTGTTCCTCAAACCATTCCTGAACCATTTTTGCAGTGTGGCAGGGAGCATTATCCTGCTGAAAGAGGCCACTGCCATTAGGGAATACTGTTTCCATGAAGGGGTGTACTTGGTCTGCAACAATGTTTAGGTAGGTGGTACGTGTCAAAGTAACATCCACATGAATGGCAGGACCCAAGGTTTCCCAGCAGAACATTGGCCAAAGCATCACACTGCCTCCGCCAGCTTGCATCCTGGTGCCATGTCTTCCCCAGGTAAATTATGCCCACGCGCCTGGCCATCCACATGATGTAAAAGAAAACGTGATTCATCAGACCAGGCCACCTTCTTCCATTGATCCGTGGTCCAGTTCTAATGCTCACGTGCCCATTGTAGGCGCTTTTGGCGGTGGACAGGGGTCAGCATGGGCACCCTGACCAGTCTGCGGCTACACTGCCCCATACGCAACAAACTGCGATGCACTGTGTGTTCTGACACCTTTCTGTCGCCAGTTCACCGGTTTTCCTTCCTTGGACCACTTTTGGTAGGTACTGACCACTGCAGACCGGGAACACCCCACAAGAGCTGCAGTTTTGGAGATGCTCTGACCCAGTCGTCTAACCATCACAATTTGGCCCTTGTCAAAGTCGCTCACATCCTTACACTTGCCCATTTTTCCTGCTTCCAACACATCAGCTTCGAGGACAAAATGTTCACATGCTGCCTAATATATCCCACCCACTGACAGGTGCTATTGTAACGAGACAACCAATGTTCTTCACTTCACCTGTCAGTGGTCATAATGTTATGGCTGATCAGTGTAAGAACATTCAGAAGAGATTATAATGCATTTATAAGGCTTTATAAAACTCTATAAATGTTTCTCCTAATGCATGACAACTTATGATAAGCTTTATAAAGTATTATAAGTGGTGGACATGATATATGATAAGTTCAGCATGCATTATCCTTTAAGTGACAGTAACAGTGTTTGAAAGAAGAATGGAAGTTCTGGGTAACACAGCACATTATAACTACCATAACTTCAGCCAGTTATAAAGACACATAGGGATCATAACAGATTATAAATTCTATGTTTCTGAAATGGAATGTCTGGAATGTCTTCCTTGAAAGCCACTTTTCAACTCAGCTGGTTACTTTTTAAAAAATGTCACTGCAACTAGTAGTTACTAGTCATTAGAGACTAAATTATACGATTAGGACTTTCTCACTAAGAGTGCATTTTTCATTTTTTTTTTTTTTGATCAACCAATCACACCTTTTAATAGAATGTGTCATACCTAGCAACGGGATCAACCACACCTCCTCACTAAGGTAAAGGTTTCTGTCCCCTCCTTGCTCAGAGTGCTCTGTGAATTTTCCTAAATCACTCCTAAACTAGTACTCCTTGCTAGAAATCTTTAAGCTAAGTTAGGAGCTCTCTGAGAGTATTCTCAGGATCTTCGTGAATATGGTCCCCTGGAGTACAGTATGAGTGCCTATCATTTGTCAGCTTTCACTTTACTTGAAGCTCACAGAGTCATGCTAGGGCCTATTATTGATGTTTATAAGACATTATTCCGTTTCAGAAACACAGAATTTATAATTCAGGTTGAGGCAGATGACCGCCCACCTTGAGCCTGGTTCTGCTCGAGGTTTCTACCTGTTAAAAGGGAGTTTTTCCTTGCCACTGTCGCCTAGTGCTGCTCATGGTGGGAACTGTTGGGTCTCTGTAAATATAAAGAGTCGGTCTAGACTTGCTCTATTCGAAAAAGTGCCCTGAGATAACTTTGTTATGATATGGCGCTATATAAATAAAACTGAATTGAATTGAATTGAATAATCTGTTATCATCCCTATGTGTCTTTATAACTGGCTGAATTTATGGTAGTTATAATGTGCTGTGTTACCCAGGACTCCCATTCTTCTTTCAAACACTGTTACTGTCACTTAAAGCATTATGCATGCTGAACTTATCATATATCATGTCCACCACTTATAATACTTTATAAAGCTTATCATAAGTTGTCATGCAGGATGAGAAAAATTTATACCATTTTATAAAGCCTTATAAATGCATTATAATCTCTTATGAATGTGCTTATAATGCATTATAGACACAAAAAGGGTTACTGAAAATATCTTTTTACATAATGATGCCAAATGAAGCTACACTGAGAGTAATGCACTTGATCTGCATCAGCATTAAAATAGGGCCACACACACACACAGAGAGAGAGAGAGAGAGAGAGAGAGAGAGAGAGAGAGAGAGAGAGACTCTGCTCTATTTATAGAGCAGAGTGCAAAACACTGCGTAACCCCATCTATTCTTATACCTCCAACCCCCCTCACTGACAGGGCAGATGGAGAAAAAACATGTGAAAAACAGAGTGACAGGAAAGAGACAGAGGAGATGAAATGTAGAAAACAGGATGGAAAGAACACAACAGCAGGAAGGTTTCCTGCAGCCTGACCTGCAAGAAATTCTTTTCCTGGGATGCTTAGCTGGACAAACCCCACTGACATGCTGCAAACATGTTATTACACACACACAAACACACGGCTGCGTGCTCAAAACAAGATCAAGAAGTAAGACTAACAAACTGCTTCAGCTGCTGTTAGAGTCTTCCCTCTTCTCTTTTCTAACATTTGAATACTTAGCACAACAGCCTGTATGCACTGTAACTGTCTACCAGCCCCCCAAACATGACAGCAACTTCGTATCTGACTTTTATGATTTTATGTCCATTGTTCTTACTAGTCGTGATATCACTGATTTTAATTTCCACATCAACGACTTCACTGATTCGAGGGCTTTGGATTTCCTGGATCTTGTTGCTTGTTCAGAGTGCCTGATCTTTTGATTAACACACTCTTTCTGAATACCATGCCTCCATCCACCGCTGCCTTAGTTGATGCCCTTTTTGACCATTTTAATGATAAATTACAATTCTCATTAGATACAGCATGCTCTCACTGCCTGTCTCAAAGACATTCATGTATGGATGGGTAAAAACGTTTTAAAACTAAAGGAGGAAAAAACAGGTTCTTTTAACAGGACCCAAAGCCGCAAGAGAAAAACTGCACTCAATGCTTGGTGGTCTTAGCAAGTACATTAAAACACACATCACTAACTTCTAAATTCTAATTCTCCTTTTAACAAGCTCATTAAAACATCCTTGTTTCATCTTAGGAATATCGCCAAAGTCAGACCTTTTTTAACTCCGAAAGATGCTGGAATGCTCATTCACACTTATATAACAAGCTGTTTAGACTAGTGTAATTCCCTTTTTACTGGATTACCTAAAGAGTCTGTAAGAAAACTACAGCTAGTTCAGAATGCTGCGGCCAGAATCTGAACTACAACAAAAAAAAAATGGATCCCATTAGGCCACTGCTTAAGACACTGCACTGGCTGCCTATATCTTTCAGAATTGATCTCACTTGTTTAAAAAGCTTTAAATGACCTTGCTCCTCCCTACATCAGAGATCTGCTTTCATTTTATGTTCCAGCCAGATCTCTAAGGTCCTCCACAGCTTTTCTGTTCCTTATGTGTCCCATGAAAGTACCGCCTTGTGTATTTCTGCCTCTCAACTGTGGAACTCACTGCCTCTGGATATTAGAATGCTAAGCTCTCTCTGTATTTTCAAAAGGCAATTAAAGACGTGTCTTTTTAATCTGGCTTTTAATTTGGAGTAATGTTATAGCCTTAGTTTTTAAGTTTAAATCACTGTTTTTTTATCCTGGTGTTTATTTCATTTTATTCATTTTCAACATTTTATTGTTTCATTGTTGCAATTTTCAGTTGTATCTATTGTTGTTTTTATTTTTTTTCTATGTGAAGCACTTTGTATGAGCAGTGCTATAGAAATAAAGTTGAGGTGAAATATGAAATAAATAATCATAAGAATAAATACATACAAAATATCTACTAATTTGTGAAATCATGTAATAAAAAATGTTTTAAGATCATTGTTATTTACAATTTTGAATTATTTCACACTGCCATTTTTTTTATGTCACAATATGTCATAATGTTACATTCATGCCAATAAAGCACACTGAATTGAATTTTCCTGCAAAACTGACAGTCGCAAATTGCATGACTTCAGTAAATCCAGAGGAATACATAATCATCCTCTGTTAACATGTCTCCTCCTATTATTTGTGCAGTACTCCCCTAAATGTATATACAGCAGCAAAAGCCTTAGTAAACCTGGCCCTCAGTCTTCATTAGTTATGTGATTGGCTGTTGCTTTGGTCTGACTAAGAAGAGAACCAATCACATAACTGGCTGCCCTGAAGCTGAAATAAAAATGACCTGCAATCAGCTCAGTTAGTGGGAAAAGAAGCAGTAGGAAATAACGTGTGTGGTGGTGGGGAGTGGTTTGAGCTTGGCTGCAGAGTGGGAGAGGTGGAGGAGTGGCTCAGGAGCTCAGTGCAGGTAGCCCTGAGAAACACAGGTGCAGTGCATTAATCAATCTGTGCTTATACATCAGTAGTGGCAGGCCTGAGGAGCACTGGCCGGGAAAGGAGTGGAGAACGTGCCCAAAAAGGAACTGAGCTGGCTGGAATGGCAGACCAGGCCAGAGGACACCAGAACGGCAGTAGTATTGTAAATAGTTGTGAATAAATGAGCTGAGCGGCTCATAAATACTTCCAGTGTGTGTCAAAGTTTCTCTGTTGACAGACCCGTAGTAGCGATTGTCGCTACAATATGACACAAGATAATGAACGAACACACACACACACACAGAGTGGTGATTTCCTGTCCTCTGAGCACTGATTCCAGATTTTATGTGGGACTTTACAGATTGATTGATGTTACTACAACTGACCAAGGTCATACTGAAATACACACGCATACACAATCAATATTTGCCCATGGCTAACAGCTTCCAAACATAACACCATTAGATTCAGCTGAAATCTAGTTTCCTTTATGAGCCCTTGGCACTATATAATTTTGAATTTTGGATTATTAAAATAAAAGCCGATGAGACTTGATGTGGACATTTGTTTCCATCCAAAGTGATTCAATGATCTTCGTAACTTACAGTGCATCCTTTGGTTTACTTGCCATGTTATATCCTTCCCCAATAAACTGGTTCAATATGGAATTAATCAAATTAGTTAGCATGATGTGAACAAGATGTTATTTCCTATTGACTTTCCACAGGAGGAACATGGGGAAGCAGAGAGACTGTGAACAAGAAAGAATACAGGAAATCTACAAATGATGACAGCAAAACCAGACAGATACAAACAGCCTCACCAGTTGGCAGTTGGTCATACTGGAAACCAGCTGGGCTCCCTGGCAGCACAGGATGAATCCAGCCAGATTAAGGAGTACACACACCACAGACAGCAGGACAAACACATTGACCTGGAGATGGAGGGGTGGGGGAGGGGTGGATGAAAGAAGGAAGGTAACATGGATCATTGTGGTTTGAAAACTTGTCAAACCCAGTGGACATATTATATGTATAATGCAAAAACAACTTAATAAACATGATGTAATCAAATGGTGAGAGACAGTGACAAAACCGTTACAGTAAGTTGAAATGTAGCACGGGCCATATGAAACACAGAGAGAGATGAGATGGCATTAGATTAGAATAAAGTCCATCTGAAATCAGGTGTGCCAACAGGAGCATGTAAACCCAATGTAAAACTGTTGCTTACAAGCCAAGGACAGACAGTAGTGGTGTTAGAATAATGACCACACCAGTCAGCATCTAAACTGTCCCATGTTGACATTTTGTAGATAAGTTGTTTAATGTGCTACAGCTGATGAATTCACTGGATTTCTAGCCTGTTAACTGATGTTAGCATTACACTTTTCCCAGGTGGATGTTTGTTTGGCAGCTCATTCGTCAAGCCAAGGTACAGCACAAGATGTGTCTTAGAGTGTGTCCACATTAAGCCAGTTTTTATTTGTAAAGGCATCTCTTTGACTCTCAGCCCTCTAAAATCTAAAATCACTATTTCATACTCATTCAGTTGTCTGAACAGAGGTTTAATGGGCGGAGACTCTGCAGAGTAACAGACGGCTGTGTGGTAGCATAGTTAAGAAGACAACTTTCTGCCGTCTCTAACTTTCTCTGTGATCACGCATGTTAAACGTTGATATGGCCAATCATACAGCACAGCTGTTGTCATTAACCTGTATGTATGGTGATCGCACCCCTTACCAGATATTGGCTATGATGCACATTTGTTGTTTGCCAACTGAACAGAGGATGAAGAAGAAGAGATTTAGCAGTTTTTATGTTGTTGAGGTGTTTCACTGTGGACAGGTCTCTACTAAAACCACCTGGAAATACTGTTAGTGTGGACGCTTTTAAAAGTATGTCAGTGACTCTTGTGTTATTTGAACTAGTGTTTTGGGGAGTTTGAACTTGGCAAGCAGGAGTTCAAATGCACAAGAACAGGAGGACACAGTAGGTTACTGTGACAACACCATTCAGCACCTCAGCCAGGCACAGCTGATTACACTTGTTGTCTGACAAAACCATCTCAACTCAAAGGTACACTTACTAGCTTTTTCAGACCTTTGAAAAACTATTTTTCTCTGACTATTTGTTGAAGACTTAGGCTAGATGTTCTGAGAGGTGGATTTGGGCAACATGTGCAAGCCTGAGAACCCCAGCTTTTGTTGCATCAAGTCCAAAATATTATGAGTAGTGGCCTTTAGGTTCCATTTCTCACATTTTCTTGTTACCGTTAGGCTGAGTTTCCCTCCTTATTTGCAGTGGTGGTATTTCTGGAAGGCCAGCCTGTTTATTTTCTGTTGCGTTTCATTCAACTCACCAATTAAATCCATGCTTCTGTTACAAAGGCTCATGGTTGTTTAACAGTTATTGCTTTAGGACTGACAGATAATCAAGAAGGTTTAATAGAATCTGCAGATAATCATTTCCCATGACCCACTGAGCTCTACAGACTGTGGTGAGTAAGCCAACGTATCTTGCCTCTTTACTAAAAATCTTTCTTGAAAAGAGTAAATGGGTCCAGTGAAACTTCAGCTCAGTGCTGCTATTCTAGCAGCAAGATAGAAGACACTCCCATTCCAACACCCTGCTACACTGCTGAGACAGTGTGGCACTCCATGTAATCAATAATCTAATCAATCTCTCACACATCCAGCTTTGTCTTAAGCACCATACACAAACTGTCTGGCAGCAGAGAGCTCTCTCAATACTCTAAATCTCTCATTACATCCTGGCTAAAATGGAAATGCCAGAAGACCCACACAACTCAGTTCAGATTAAATTTCTTCAGCTCTGTCAATACAATGTACTCATTCTTCCATGACATTTACCGAAAGAACAGTCTACTTGTTGGAATCATTTTCAAAAAGCAACTCAAAAAGTACAGAACCACGTTACTCAGCTTTCACAAATACTCAGAGCAGAAAGGCCCAGCTGTGTGGAGTACTCCAGCAGCACATCTTTAACCTGAGCCTGAGTCCAGAGAGGCTCCCGTGCTGTGGTCTTTTCTCTTTAGTTCCTGCCCTCATGTGTCATTGATTATCCACACCTGCTCCCTAGTACGAACCTGCCCCCGATTCCCTCGTCAGCCACTTCTCTATACATACCGGTCCACTTCTTTTGTTCTCGGTCGTTGTTTCATTTTGCTGATTTACTGCTGGTTTTCTACTTCTTTTGATTACTAGTTTTCTGCTTTTTGCGTTTACCTGTTGCCTGTCTTCCCGCCTGCCAGTACCAGCTTGTAAGTTTATTTTGTATGAGTTAAATAAATCCTTGGACTGCTCCTGTCTGCCTGCACTGTCTGTGTTTGGGTAATTTTTCCTGCTGCCTATACTATGCACCATAACAGAATGAAACGGAACAAAAGACTAACAGTGTAACAGAATATAACACTAACAGAATATAACACACTGTGGTGAGCAACACAGGCGTAGTGGACTCCTTCGTTGAGTGATGGGGGCTGAACCACCTGCATCTTAACACTGGTAAACCTATTACCATCCAGAGAGTGGATGTGGACACTGTTCAGGTACAACAAGTATACGTACCTGGGAGTACACCTGGACTACAAGCTGGACTGGGCTAAGAACACAGAGGCTGTGTACAAGAAGGGATTCGATGTCTGCAGTACCATGCTGAGGATGTTCTACCAGTCGGTGGTAGCCAGTGCTATTTTCTTTGGGAAGTCGACGGCAACAGAATCAACAAGCTCATCGGAAAGCTGGCTGTATCCTGGGGGTGGTGCTTGATTCATTGGTGGTGGTGTCAGAGAGGAGGATGCTGCACAAACTGCGGAGCAGTAAATGGCAGTCGCCATTCCCGCACTGGATTTTAATTGCCTTCACACACACAAGGTATTGACAGAAAACAATACAGCATGAAATCCAGTGTTATTGTTTGTGATTTGATCTTGTTGATATCAACCTCACTGTTTGTACTGTTAACTCTCCTACAGCTGTATCAGAGCATGTCCTACTGCTGCTGCTACTTTAGCTGGAAAACCACAGGGGGGGCTTTACTGTGAAGTAACACAGGAAACACAATGTATATGAAGATAGCACTGACAGCAGAAATCATCAAAAATGTGTCATGGTCATTTTCAGCATTTTTGATTGGGGATCAGATTTAAATCAGTCAGGGAGTAATAGGCCAAACTACTGACTGTGTGTGCAGCATGAAATCAGACGGATGTTGTAATTATTACTAACATCTTTATTAAAACAACCTGAGTTTGTTTGGCTGCACTTTAAACAGACATGGCCGCTGCTCAAACAATGGATTTCTGACAAACTAGCTGCTCGAAGTTTGCTGTAGTATTAAATCGCACTTGCTGCTACCATGGTAACCACGGGTGTCACCAAATCAACCAGAACTGAAATCTTAAGGATTACAATTTTAAGTGTCAGAGCAAAGGTGGAGCAGCTGTAGACATCCACTATGGGTGACATCACACATACAATGTCCATTGTTGGAAGAAGAGGAATGACTCCTTGAATGACACTATCTTCATCTCCAGGTATTTCAGACTTCACAAATTTGTTAATTAGCTTTTATCTTTCTGAGTAGGGTTGCCTCAGCACAGTATATGTTGCAACCTTTTCTCTATTCACCCCATGGCAACATTAATTTAGTGTTTTGGCTGTTCAGTTTGTAGGGTATTTTTAAGGAATCCCTATTTCCACCAATTACTATTGGATTTCAATTTAACAGCAACACAACATTGTAATCAGTGCAATCACTGCTTTATAGAAGGAACCAAAACCATATTCCTTACCAGAAGCAGCATGGGCCTTCTCCATGTTGTGAGGCCTACGATGCCTGACAGAATGACCTGGTAACACAAGGAGAAAAATAATGTTCATGTGGTGCAACATTGTATGAAAGAAAACACAACACAGAACTATACAAACTAACACACGTGCATTTATCCAACAAAATGTAACACTCCACATGAAAAGTCTGATTTTAAAAATAGCAGTAGTAACACAAACACTACAGTTTAACTATTTATTGCTTTTTATAACTTTGAAGGAGTCTAGCTCACATTTAAAACCTCATCCTCGTCTCTCTACCCTTTACCTTTCATGGAAGGAAAAAGACAGTTGGGTAGTTTTTGGAACTGTGCTTGAATTGGACCAGTACTCACTGGCAGATTCTTTTTGTTTTTACCTCTGTGCACTTACTTAGTTAATACTGCATACCAACACTTTCAAATAAATGTAGGTTACTGTAAATTCTCAAATAGTGGCCGGGGCCCCCTTTAAATACCTCAACAGCAGAGGGCACCAGGCCTTTATTTAAAGCAGGCTCATATTAGATAGAGGTCTTCATTTCTAATTTCCTCTGTTTGATAGGTACACTTGATCATATTTTAGTAAGACACCTCCATGTTTTCTGTTTGCCCTGTTAAATTTTTGTTACTGCATTAGGCTGTTAATACAAATTCAACACTTCCTGTATCCATTTCAAATTAAAAGCCCTCTAGCATTTCAGTGGACAGAATCCCTTCATTTCCTAACAAGGCTGTTATTGTGAAATATGTGCATGACCGTGTGGTGGAAAACTCAGTGACTTGCACAGTTCTCAAATGTAGCTACTGTCATCTTGTGGCACTTGTTACTACAAAATACAGTTTGGCTGAGACAATAACACACACATATACCCACAGTGACTGAAATAGGATAATAACACTTTAGTGATGGAAATGGCATGCACATTCTATACCAGACACCAGGAGTTGGTCTACCCTTGTTTTTTTCCCAGCCTTTATTTGTGGCGATCATGGCCCCAGACATTATTTGAGTAATTGATTACTGGCTTTTATTTGAGGAAATATGGTATGTTGTAGTTACTGTAAGTGTTGGATGTAACAGCTCTGTTTCCTCCTCAAAGTCAGTTTTTTGTGAGATTCCCATACAGTAGCACACTTCTTAAAAGAGATAAGTCATTCAGGGAGCCATTTCCTCCCTTTGTGAAGAGCTTTTCCTGATGCCAAGTTTGCATTGTGTGGACAGCCTGACAGGCCACACAGTGCAGAGACTAACCCTGGAATGGTCTGACTGCTAAAGCTAATATGATGCTTAAGCAGTCTGAGTTATCCAAATCAAGTGGGGATCTTTACATTACATCACATTCATTTGTCAGACTTCTGTTTGAAGCGACAAGAGCTTGATTTCATCCAAAATTGGGAGTGTATCCCTTTAAACAAATAACTAGAGAGCTTAGAGATCGTCTTTGTTTTTTAGAAACGAGACATAAACAAGAGCTAGCACTGAAGATGGGGAGCTCATTCTACCACTGTGGAGCCAGAACAGAGAATGGTGAGATCAGCGACCACAGGGTCCTCTGATTGATGGGACAGCTAAATGTCCAGAGACAGAGGAGCGCAGTGGTCAGGCCAGGGCAGTGTACGAAATACGGGGGGTCTCGAACCCCCTAATTAAGAACAAGGACCCCCCAAAGATGGCAAAATCAAATTTTGAGGGGGTCTCAAAATTAAGCTAATTATTTACTATTTATCTTCCGTAATGTCTGGTAATCAGAAACAGATATGTCAACAAGCTGCAAATTCATCCAGATTACCTGAACCACTTTATTCGGAGGTCAAACTGAAAGTAAGCACAACCAAAATGTTGCGAATAATCCCTCAATGCACAGGAAACTGTGTACACACAACTAGACTACTGTAGAAACAGTAGGTCAACGTTGAAGCAGGTCTGTAAACTGTGATGAATGGACAGTTTGGGTAACCTGACATTTTCTTTGTTTGCCTTATTTGTTTTCTTGTTCAAATAAGTTTGGACAACCTGTTGGTTTGCTTTCAACCTGTCTGACTGTCCTGCTGCTGGTGTGTGTTGCCCTGTTGGACTTATTTTTAGTGATGTTGCCATGATCCAAATTCTCAGTTATTTTGGTGAGTACAATGTTGTTTGATTTTACCAAAGAATGGACATAGGAAATAAAACTCAAGTAGTAATAAACTGTCCTTTTCCATTAAGGCAGACTCAAGCTCTGCAGGTTAGTCATCTTAAAAACCCAGCAGGAAGGTATCAAAACTGCAGAGATGAACAACACCAGAAGAGTCTTGTTGTTCTTTGACAGGGACCTATATTGCTCACACTACAGTGAAATAATATATAATAAATAATAGGTTATATCAAACTACCACTCCAGTGGTTGCCTATTGGAGCACTGACAGAGTTTCATGTCATGTTCCTGACAGACAGTACTATGGCATTAATAGAGACCGGTCAGTGGCTACAGCTCATATGCTTTAACAGCATTTTTTTCTGTCGTCATTTCCGTTTTTAAAATGGTAAATAGCGACATAAAAACCGCCTTTGTCCCTGTGTAGAGCTCATTCACATCACTGTACTGTAGGCTATAGCCTACTGAATTGTTTAACTGTCGGCAAGGGTCTTTTGTTACCTGTGGTCATTTGAGACGCACACTGATGATACTGAAGCCCGTGGCTTACTTACCGAGGAGCCTGCCCAGAAGGGACAGGAGTTTCGGATGGGGGGTGAGTTGCTGAGGGACAGAGCTCCAAAGGACAGCGCCACCATGGAGCCGCCGAGTAGCAGCTGCAACAAGCCCAGCGAGAGCAGCGGCCGCCCGGGCAGCAGCAGCCGAGAGCCCCCGCCGGCAACCCGGGAAGAGGCGGACAAGCCACGGGGTCGATTTCGGTAAGACGTTTCTGCGAGCTGCGAAGCCCCGGTAACCGGACAGCAGGACCCCGGCAGCACCACTGGGAGCGACATCTGAGGCTTGAAAGACGGGACGAAAAACAAAGAGTCTCTCGGAGCTCGAGTTTATGGACACAAGAAGTTGTTTTCACGGATTAAAGGGTGGATCCTCGCTGAGTTCAGTGGAGCTGCTCGGTACCACTGCCATGATGGTGTCCGGTTTTAAATAACATGCTCGCTGAACGAACGGCAGGGCTTGGATTGACTTTCACATACTTTGGCAGCACGTTGAGAAAGTCAGGACGGGGGAGGGGCAGCGCAGGCCATGTGTAACATGTAAACAGGACAAGGTGTCTTCCTGAAATCTTGAAAGTATACCATCCTGAAATTAAATGTAGACCTGAGGCCTTACATAGTACTACACACGTATTAAATACAGTTGCTCTCTTTTTCTTCCATGCAAGGAGGGGTCATTCTGTATCAGGCCCGTGCACAAACTTGTGAAGGGCTTGGGTAGAAAAATGACACCCCTAACCCCCCACCACACCCATAGGCATAGATTTCAGGGGGTACAGTTCAATTCAGTTCAGTTATATTTATATAGCGCCAAATCATAACAAAAGTTATCTCAGCGCCCTTTTCATATAGATCAGGTCTAGACTGTAGCCTACTCTTGATATTTACAGAGACCCAACAGTTCCCACCATGAGCAAGCACTAGGTGACAGTGGCAACGAAAAACTCCTTTTTTAACAGGCAGAAACCTCGAGCAGAACCAGGCTCTGGGTGGGCGATCATCTGCCTCCACTGGTTGGGTTGAGAGAGAGAGCAGGAGGAAAGAGAACATACAGTACAATGCAAGTCCCACATAGACATGTAAAGTAATAGTAATGGTAGTGGTAATGACATTAATATTAATAAAATATATACATAAAATAATAGTCAATGTGTAATACAATCTTATTAATAATAATTATTAGTAATAATATTACTACTAATAATAATTGTAGCAGCGGAACACGGGGGCAGCAACCACAGCTCCAGAGGCAGAAATACCTGCAGAAAGTAACAGAAGGACACATTCCCCTCAATTAATGTAAAAGTAACAGAAGACTTTTATTTTGATGAATGCCTCCGGTAACGTAGGTGGTGGCAGTATGCAGCCTCAAAAACAATGGTTGCGATCTGCCATTAAACAGAAAGAAGAAGCAGCTTCTCTGCATGGCTGATAACCATGGAGGAGCCAGAAGGGAAAAGGACGAGGAGGACCAATATAGAATTTTTTCAGTTTCCCTTTCAGCACATCGGTTTTAACTAATGCACATGATTTCTAAAAATCATTCCAAAACACAGATATGTGGGATATGTTTTGAATGTGCAGAAATCTTGGTGATGTGAATAGGTGCCACATGCACATTTAAATGGTAAATGGACTTATATGCTTATATAGCACTTTTCAACCTCATCGGTTCCCAAAGCGTTTTACAGACTGGTCTCATTCACTCATTCATACACACTTTCATCGACATGTGGACAGGGGGAGCCAGGGATCAAACCGCCAACCCTGGGATTCATGGACAACCTGCTCTGCCTCCTGAGCCACAGCCGCCCTGTTAAAGAGGTTATTTCCCCAAACAAAAGACAAAAGAGGATGGAAGAGTTATCATGCCGACGTGCATTGACACAGCAGGGAGAACATTAAGTGAGAAAAGTTGATCTACAGGAGAATAAATATTTCAAAGCAATACAGAATACCTAAGAGCCTTACTGCATTTTATTCCATTATATTTTGAATTGTCACCTGGCGCCTGAATTTGGAGTTTTCCTTTACATAAATAAACACATTTCCACTATAAATTGAAGCAGAAAAGGCACAAATTGGTGCATTAAAATTAATCATAATACAGGAAATTAAGTGTTTGACACTCAGAATTGTGCACCAATCAGGGTGAATTTAGTTCAATTATACCTGTCAAAAAAACCAAACCTGCAAATTAAAGCAAACATCACAAAAACTTGAAAGGAAATGGCGTTCCACCAATCTGGAAGAATCACGTTTAGCCTGGCAAGTTAGTCTTAAAATTTATAGGAAGGCCCTCCGTAATGCCAGAGCAGCTTACTACTCATCATTAATAGAGGAAAATAAGAACAACCCCAGATTTCTGTTCAGCACTGTAGCCAGGCTGACAGAGAGTCACAGCTCTGTTGAGCCATGTATTCCTATAGACCTCAGTAGTAATGACTTTATGAGCTTCTTTAATGATAAACTTCTAACTATTAGAGACAAAATTCAGCACCTTCTGCCCTCAGTTGGTACTGACTCCAGATCCCAGTTTGTGTACAGGAGGCGGACACCCTTCTCACATTTAAGAGTAGGCTTAAGACTTTCCTCTTTGATAAAGATTATAGTAGGGCTGACTCAGGTGACCCCTGAGCCACCCCTTAGTTATGCTGCTATAGGCCTAGACTGCCGGGGGACTTCCCATGATGCACTGAGCTCCTCTCTCCTCCTCTTCCTCTCCATCTGTACACCCTCATATCCCATCAATGCTTGTTACTAACTCGACTGCTTCCCGTAGTTGTGTGCTTTCTCTCCTCTCTCTCTCTCTCCCTCTCTCCTTCTGTTGCTTTCTGCAGGTATTTCTGCCTCCGGAGCTGTAGAGTCTGGATCTATGGTTGCAGCCACCTGCTGCCCCCGTGTTCCTGCTCTGCACCCAGTGCTATTACTGTATTGCTCTTATTATTATATTACTATTATTATCATTTTTATTAATATTAACATCAATACCATTACCACAACTATTACTTTACATCTCTATGTAGAACTGTACTGTACTACTATGTTTTCTCTCTCTCTCTCTCTCTCTCAGTTCAATTAAATTCAAATAACTTTATTGGCATGAGCAAAAAACATGTTGTTGCCAAAGCAGTTTACAGAAGATTCATATATTACATATTACATATACATATTAAATATACAGGTGTCATACATACAATCACCAATATATTATATTGATGCAGTCCCTTCTTTGATAGCTATACAATACAATACAGTATGCTACAATTTTTATACAATTACTCAATACTATACAGATCTTCACAGTGATAATGAGTCCCTCAGGCTGTGGCAGGCAGAAAACATATTTAGCTGCCAGAGGAGCTGCTGTCACTTCACCAGGAGAACTGCCAGTTTCTCTTCTGGGGTTAACACCAGGAAGTTAGTTATGTTCTTGGCTTTTTCCCCGTAGTGGAAATCTCTTAGTGAAGAGAACTTCTCACAGTGGAGGAGGAAGTGCATCTCTGTCTCTACCTCCCCTGTTGAGCAGTGAGCACATACACGCTCCTCTCTGGGCAGCCATGTTTGTCTGTATCTTCCTGTTTCTACGGCCAGCTGGTGGTCACTGAGTCTGTACTAGGTCAGGATCAGTCTCTGTTTCCTGTCTCTGACAGAATGGAGATACCCAGTTCATTTATATTCTCAGTTTAGTCTACTTGATCTTTTGACTGAATTAGTTTTATTCTGTTGTGTTGTTCTGAATCAGTGCTGATGGGAGTCTGGTTTGTTAGTTTCATCATCAATCAATTTCACTGGTATTTTATGGAAATAGAAAGCACGTGAAAAAAAATTTTTTTTTAAAAAGACAGTTTTGTAGTTTGTTATGAAGCAGTTCACTAATTGAATATAACTGGGCAATAAAAAGAGGATAAGATATTTCAAATGAATGAATCAATAAATAACTCTAAATCACATTAAAACACACTAATAATGACCACTGTGTTGGCAAAGCCGGGGGTGCTGCAGTACAGAAGAGACTGGCAAAAACATGCAGGGTCATCCTGCAAAACAGTTTATCTTGGCACACTGCATGGCCAGTCAAATATATAAAGGTGTGCGTACCAGGTACAATACTTAGTATTATGTATATTGTAGAAGACAGAGGAGAAAAGTATTGCTGTTGAGATAACCTTCCAAAATAATAGAAATCTGAAGGAGGATAAACTGCTGTGCACTGTCTTTGTTTCAGATAAGTCTTCAATACTGACTTCCTGATCTGTAGCCTATTACAACTTACAACTCACTGGTACACCCTCACCAACACAGCCCCCTTTTTTGACGACAGTGCTGTTGCTTAAACGCTGTGCCTAAAGCGCACATCTTGTGGTCGCTGAATAAGGAAGAGATAGAAAGGTTTTTAGCAAACTAGTCCTCCAAAGTAAATGACAAAATAGGTAATTTGTCAGTGCCCTTCAAAACGCATATGATAATTACAAAAATTATTCATATGAGCGTTTCATGATCCGCTACCTCTGTGGTTAAGGTTTGGTTAGGTTTAGGCACAAGAACTACTTACATATACAGTATTTCAGGTGTTTGGGCTGAACAGTTGCATTGTAGAGCTGAATGTGCACTTCACCTGAGGCGAGGTAGGTTGACAACTGAGTTGGCAAGTCCTAGAAGTTGGGGAGCAGACTGGCTGTACTACCTTGCATTGTAGCTCCATAATGAAGTATTTTGTGTACTAGTTTGAAAAAAACATCATTCCCATTGAAAAAGAATCAAAGGTTGAAAAAACTGTGACCACAATCCATCATGTTGATATACAGTAACTGCCTGGGTATGAGTCATGTGTAACTGTCTGTTGTTCCTGGACTGTACCAGTGGTGGTAAATCTTCAATGAGTGTTGCTGTTGAAGCTCGTGTGACAACAGTGTTGCCCTGGCTGTGTACTGAGAGGCTCTTATCAAACATTTACCTGCCATCACTAAATCTCTGCTGACAACATGCCTGCACCTTATCAAACAACACTCTGCCTGTTACAAGGCATGCTGCAGACCTTTGCTGCTTGAAGCTGTTCATATGTGCCAATCTGTTCATTTTCATCTTTAACTTATTGGCTTTCTTGGCTCAGGTGTCATGATGTGATCTAAGTGTGGAATGTCTGTTTTGTGATAGCAACTGGTAACAATCTGTTACCACATGACCGATGTTCCACACTATAGTTGCATGATGGCATGAGGCAGCTCAATTTTCTGATAAAGTCTGTGATTGTGGTGCAGCACTCGAAGTATTTTATACCAAATACATAACATATATGGTAATAAACTAGCATAATACAAGATACATAGTATACTGTTACATGAAATATGTATGAAAGTGACCACAAGCATGCAAGGTGAAACACACACTGTAACAGGATTATATGTTCACATATAAAGCTTGCGTCTACACATTTTACCCCACATACTGTGTGACATACAGTATACATGTACTTCAAATAGCTCCATGCTACAGTGATTAAAACAGAGTTGATCGACTGATTGATTGACATAAAACAGATGTGTAGGAAACCAGTATTGTAAATTATAGATATTTGTGGATGTTGTACTTGGTTCATCTTCTCCATATGCTTCAAAATGAACTCTTAACTCACTTAAAGGATTCAGCCGCTGATTTACAAAAAACATATTCTCTGAGATTTACAGTGGGGGTGAATGGAATTGAGGTTGTGCTGCTCACATCACTGAAAAATGGCATTTAAACATTTCAACAGCAACAACCCTTTCCACAATGTAACCGTTACTCTGGGTAATCCACACAATACATTGTCAGTGGCTTTCAGGATTATTTCTTTGATAGAAAGTAGTTCCAATGAAAACTGTTGACAGTGATGGATGACACATTGCTGCTGATTTTGTATATATGTAATATGGCTATTCCATGCCTAATTTTTTATATATATGTATGTAGAGAAGTGAAATATTATTTGTAATATGGGTGAACTGATAGAGTGAATAGCTGCCCTTCACAGACTGATAAACCAGTGTACATCTTCCCAAATGAAATCAGTTTTTCAGAGAATCCCCTCACCAGTTCTTGTGTAGTGAAAAACAATGCCTTAGATGGAAAATATCCTACTTCTCCCACATTTTCACAGGTTTCAATGAAATGGCACATGGCCAGGCTATTTGGTAAAAAGACAGATATTAGTGATGGCTTGTTGTTGTCATGATGACAGCCAGTTCATCATTTTCTTCAACCTTTTTACCCCTTTACTTGTTATCTGCCTGTCAGTCACTAACTCTCCTGTCATTTCAGAGCCTGCCATGCCCTCCCTGACCAGCAGAAGTCCCCAGTGTGTTCTGACCTTTCCTCATCGCCTTACCTCCACACCTACCAGCACACCTGCTCCCAAGCACATAGACCAGCCCTTTAGCCATACTACTCTGCCAGATGTATTATTTTGCTCTGCCAGCTGTAGTGTTTCAACTCTTGTTCGCCATGTTATCCTGCTTGCTGTCTTTTTGACTTGGTATTTTGGACTTTGTTACTATCCTGACTGTCTGCCTGACTGCACTCAGACTGTTCTGTTTACCAACCCTAAAAGAATTGCTTTTACCTTACCTGTTCTGCCTGAGCCTGTCAATGGTGACAGACAAGCCAGGTGGCTTTTATGAATCTACTCTGTTCTCTAACCTGGAGGCAGCAGTATCCTTACATTGTCCTTCATTTTTCTCCTCAACACTATCAATAGATTAAGTATCTGCATCTCCTGCTGAACATTGGCATGTTAAATCCCAGGCTGTGATAAAAACTCTAAATAATTAGAGTGCAGGACTTTTCCATATAAATGATTGTCCGTTACATTCAAGCCATTGCTAGACGAGTTCAAACAGTGCTGATGAAGCCTATCACCACCAGGTAAATCTCTCTGTAAATCGTATACGAAGTCCCAGAATTCTGACAGTAGTAGCAAATTTGGTAGCTAATATGGTTGGGCAGATTTTGACTTTAAAGTCAGAATTCTGACTGTCTGTCTGGGTCGATCCAGAATATTTTCACATCTAACTCGGTGAATTAAGGGTTTATTTTGACCAAACCAGAGTTGGTGATTGTTGGAACAGTGGAAAGACTAACCAATGCGGTTTTGGTGAGTTTTATTTTGTTTCTGTCGAGTTTAAATTAAGGTGTTTTACAAGGCAGTTAAGCAGCAGCTACGTGACGGGTGCCTTTCACTTGCCACTGTCGCACTTGCTGTCTCTCCACTTAAGATAGTCTTAGTTCAGTGAAAGAGAAACTTGAATTCAGAAGGTGTATGGTTGTATTTGTATATTTAATAAGGGAAATAGGTAGCACACCTACAGGACTGTACACACGCACACACAAACATACCATGACACACACACCCACCTGCGTAAATATATCAGCGACCGCTGGTTGTTGGGTTGACAGTGGCCGGTTGGAATATTTTAACATATTGCCCAACCCTATTAGCTAACTTTACTGCAAACTAACATTGTGCATGTAACAGTACTGTAGAGTGGTTAGAGTAGTCTAAAGTAGACAGCTATTAATAAAGTTGTATTTAAAATGATTTAGCCATTTAGCTCATTCACCCCCATTCACGGGTTTCAGTTGGATTAACACAAAGGCTTTTCCTACTTTGAAAGGGTCTAGAATGGAGTAAAATAGATAATATTAGTTTTGATTGCAGGCAACATCCAGATACTCATAAACCTGTGAGGTGTCTCACAGTGAGAGGGTTTAACACTCCCTGTCTTTTTTTAACCAGGAGACAGTGATCCAGTTATTGAAAAGCTATGCAGAATCATAAAAATAAGAAGCATGATTTTTGTTTTTTGTTCAGTTATTGTACTGACCCCTGCATACAAAGCTTTCCTGCAAATTAAGATCAGTACTGACACTAGTACTGACCTAAGGGGCTTAGACACACTCTTTTTAGAAACATTCAAAACATGACAAATATTGACAACATGAACTTACTTGAGTTTCTTTTCATACACATACTTTGTCTCCAGAAAGCAGATGTTCAATTTGAGCTTCTTTCAGTGAGATACGTTTACTTTCAAAATGAAACTGTCATTGTTCCCCAGGGGCATCTCTGCATTAGTAACACATAACATTAGATGCTGAACTTGGACGTGAAAAAAAACAAACAAACAAACAAACTCGGGGGGGGAAAAATTTTCCTGGGCTGTGAGGCGAGTTTGACATAGTGGCCACACAGAGTATTGTAACCTCTGTGTTCACCACGTGACACACACTGGCCCAAAAAGCATTTTTTCCCCATACACAATCACTGAAAAAGGATCGGCTGTAAAAAGGAGTGGCTGTAAAATTGTGGATAAATTGTTCTAATTTTGTGTCAATGTCGAAATGTATATCGAATTAATTCGACATATTGCCCAGCCTGTACTGAGTTTATTCAATTAATTAGAATTTTTGTTTCTGCATGATGTGTTACATGTCCACATTGTCATGTCTTAAAGTGATTCCATGTAAGTGTTGGGGGACAAAATTCAGTCTTTATTCTCTGTGAAAAATACTTTGTCTCCAGTGTGTAAACAGTAAACAGCCTTGTAGTATCTCTACACTCTGCACATACATCATTCTGCAGAGTGAAGCTCAAACGTCCAAGTGAAATAACAATGAGCAAAACACATTTTTGAGTGGAGAGGGACTAACTCTTTCACACAGCAAAGTAAAAGCACAACCATCCAACGCGACACAGAGTTCAGAAACATCTGTTTAATCATACATGAGCTTCAACGCTAATTTCAGATGTCTTGTCCAAATGAGAATTTGATAATGCCCCCCCTAAAATACAGTCATAAATCCATATTAAGTACAGAGCTAAGTTAAATAATTTTAAAATTTGAAAATGTCCAGTGGTTGCTGGTGACATAGTTCGACTCCATAATACATTTATTTGTCTGTTTCTGTCATTGAACGGATCCCTGATTCTTCTTTTTGTCGTTTTAACGTTTTAAAAATTTCTAAGGGTCGATTTTGTTATAATCACAGAAAAATCCAAATTAAACAGAAATCAGCCTTATGGTCTTAAATATGTTAGAGTTTTTTTGTTTTGGATTAATTCAAATATTTCAGCAACCAACTTCCCTCCAGCATTACATTCACAAAGAAGAAAGAAATTATAACAGTACTTTTTTTTGTTTAATTCAAGTAGGAAAACAGTGCACCAGTAATAATCACCAAAGAATGACTAATTAGCTGTGAAAGAAGAAGTGAAATAGTAATTATTCTGATATGACAGGTAACAGCTCAATTATCACAAAACACATGAGCGGTTTACAGTGACTGTAAAACCACATGCCAAAGTACAGTTAAAGAAACATCTATGTTTTTGTAAATGTGGATATTTTGCACATTTTGAGTTCTCCAAATTCCATTAAAAATTACAAGATCATCTGCAAATCATAAACATGTACCCAAGTTAAAACAAAAGATTATTCTGATCTGAGAGTATTTAGTATCACAGTGATGGTAGTGCAGTCATTGTCAGGGAATATGAGAAGAGTTCACTTTAGTTTTAGACTGTTAGAATGCTGAATACCTTCACTGGAGATGGAGTTATTATTATTATTATTATTATTATTATTATTATTATACACTGTGTCCGGTTTAAAAGAGGATCTTCTTGGCAAAGTCCACAACATAATATGTTAAAAGCACAAAAGAGAGCATTCAGTAGAAAGAGACCAAATGTACAGTGTCAAAACAAGTTGATAGAAGAGAGGCACCATCAGGACAATAACCATGCCATGTCTCTGAAATCAAGTTCAAAGACAAGGACAACAGCTCACACACGTGCTGACACTTCCCAAGGTGCATTTGACTAAATCCTCTGTTATTTCAAAATAAATCACACATGTCAGTCCGTAGCTGCTTCGATATCCAAAATAAATCATTCTTCTTGCCACAGAAAAATAGACTGTATTACATTACCACTGGGAATCAACTTCATCACAGCATGCTCTCAAGGCAGGTCTAGTTTGGTACAGTAACAACGGCCCCCTCTGGGTACATGAGGCCCTTTGGCAGGGAGCACGTACAACCAACTCAAAATAACCGTTGGTGTCAAACATTCGGTTTTTAACACTGATAGCCAATGATATGTTCATTCAATACAAAGTAGCTAACCTTCTGTATCTATCAGCCATCTAGTGAGAAACACTCTCAAAAAAAAAAAAAAAATACATATGGAAACATTCCAGGACAAAGTCTTGTCCAAATGCAAGCACTCCTGTTGCTGTGTCTCTACCTGCAGGCTGGGCTCTGCAGGTCATTGCCTCTGTCTGTATGATCTGACCTAAACCACCTTGGTCCCTCCTGGGATGAAGAATTTGAGGCTGAAATACTGAACTACTGGTCCTATGTTCCATGGTGCAGAGAGTTTTGGTCCTCTTCAGGGTCAAATCAGCAGCTCAGGATGGTTTGGGTTTTCCCCCTCTGTAACTCTCCTCGTCTCTCTGCTCTTTAAGTGGCTCATTTCAACAAAGAGTGTCTGTGTTGAAGGAGAGCTGCACCTGCCAAACACATACACACACACAGGTTATCTTGTAATAAAATGTTTCTTATGGGGGTAAATGGCAGCTGCAAACAATATTGAAATAAGAATCAAGCAAACATGACGCAACAAACAATTTTATAATTTCTCCTCTTTTCTATTATTACTACTTCCAACATCAATTAAGAAGGGGGAACCTTTTTTTTCTCTCTCTGTCTTTCTTTCTGTTGTAGATGTGCACACAGGCACGCACATGTCCCTAACAACTGACCCTACCAGCGACACCGCCTGGTGATATTATAATATTGTTTGTTATTAGTATGTTGATCTTTGCACTGCCATTATTATTTGTTTTGTTTTGTTTGTTTGTTTTTATTTTTGGGAAAATCTTATGCCATACTTTTACAAAAAATAGTCGGCTCAGCAGCTTGGATATTTAGTACTGGCCTTTAAAAACTCAAATCAGTCAATGGGTTTATTGAAAATGTTAAAATAAAATAAAAATAATAAAAATAAAAAACCCAGGTGTGATCCACTCACCCTTTCCTCTTCAAAGCTGATGAGTCCTTCATCATCGTCGCTCTCCAGCTCCTCCGGCGCCTCGCTGATCAGAGAGTTGAGCTCCGTGTTGGCTGGCTGAGACTTTTGGTTGAGGATGCGCTGCAGGGGGGACTGTCCACCACCTGGGGGCGACACCTCCTGCTGCTCCAGGTTGTCACTCTGCTTCTTGGCAAAGTTGACAAAAACCTGGGTAGAAAAAGGTGATTTATTTAATTTTTCCTTGTTGTCCTGCATGTAGTTGACCCAGAGTGTTAGATGTTGACTCACATTGTCCAGAGTGGTCTGACTGACAGAATAGTCCTCGATGCCCAGCACCTCCACCACCTGCTCCATCTTACTGAAGACCTGAGCCAGGGAGATCCACTCAGACTTCAACTGGTACTGGACCTTGGTGTGGTGACGCTCCTGCAAATATTATATATTATATATTATATAATGTCTGAAACAACTCAAAAAAAGGGAGAAAATAATCTCTTCAAGGCATTTACTGACCTCCCTCTACTCACTGCAATGTGTAAAAACAATGCTTCTGGAAATATAAAATGGAAAAATTGCAACTTTGGAGGCGGAGTATATGTTAGGCAGGAGTTATGGGGCAGAGTTTAAACATGTGGGGACAGGATTTAAATGCTTAGAGTGGGGTTTAAACCCATTTGATTGTCTGTGTTTAAAAACTTGGGGCAGGTTTTAAATGCTGGGGGGGCATTGGGACGGGGTTGAAGCTGAGGGAAAATATTCATCAATCCTCTATTTTTATCTTGCACTCAGTGGATTGACTGGTCCAAAGGACAGAGGTAGCTGCAGTAATCTACCTTCAGCACGGCCTCAGGGAAGTTTCTGTTGAAGAATCGAACCACCCCCTTCACACTGGAGCTGCTCTTGGTCCTCACTGTGATCATGTAGCCATCCCCAAACCTGGAGCATGATCATAGAAACATGATTGACTATAAAGACTTAATGAGTGAATGAGTGAGTGATGAAGTTACACCATTGGTTGGTCGAGTGTTGGAGTTTCCCCATTGGCATTGCTCTTCAAAATGAATTTTGGCAACAGGAAATTCTTCGAGGGATTTTTCTGGTGGCGCACTGGCAGAAGTAGTGTGGTGTAGATGATTTCTTAAAAAAAAACAAACACTTAATTTCGGGTGGTAACGTGTTACTTGAGATAGTAAATGTGATAATATTACCGAAATCCTATTAGTAAAGTGTTATATTATTTTGTTACTGCTAAAAGTAATATATTACTGTAACGCATTACTTTTGTAACGCATTACCCCCAACACTGATTATAGGCCAATTATAGATGAATTGTTATAGATTTAACTATCCAACAGTTAATACAAGAACAGCTGAAATGATTAGTCGATTGACAGAAATTTAATTGGCAACTATTTTAATAATTGTTTGTCATTTTTCTTGTAAAAACATTTAATTGTTCCAGCTTCTTGAATGTGAAGATTTGCTGTTTTTCATTTAAATATTTTCAATAATTTTGAGGTTTGGATTGTTGGTTGGACAAAACAAACATTGTGAAGATGTCACTTTCGACTCAATTCAATTCAGTTTTATTTATATAGCGCCATATCATAACAAAGTTATCTCAGGGCACTTTTTCGAATAGAGCAAGTCTAGACCGACTCTTTATATTTACAGAGACCGAACAGTTCCCACCATGAGCAAGCACTATAGACTCTTTTTTACAAAACAAACAATTAATTGATTAATGGAGAAAATAATCAGCAGATTAATCCATGATGTAAATAATCATTAGTGGCCATCTTGCACAAAATAATTAGCTCCATCTCAACCAACTACAACAGCAAAAGCAATATCCTGCTTTTATGCATGTGTCCAGGTTCCCACACAGCCTCTAACATGGCTGTTGTTCATTAGCTGTATGAGTTTGACCTGAGGAGTTATTAAGAATCCAGTTAGATTCTTCTGAATGCGAAACTCAGTTGGCTGGGTTTTTGGTACAAGAACATAGGGTAGCTGTGGCTCAGGTGGTAGAGTGGGTCGTCAGCTAATTGCAGGGTTTGCTAGCAATGGTTTGGGTAGCACCTTGCATGGTAGCTCGCTGCCATTGGTGAGTGTGTGTGAATGGGTGAATGAGAGACAAACTGTTAAGCGCTTTTAGTCATATATTTAGTTTTTTTTATTAAAAAAAGACATTATTAAAGACAATATTAAAGACATTCTGGGGAAAAAAAATAAAGCCTCGTATTTTTGTACATAGAACATATTACTTGGTAGAATACCAAGAGAAATTGTGTGTAAGAATGACATATATCTACTTTAAATTTTAAGGATTTCTGCTCTGAAACATGTAACTAAATTACGGTTACAGAAATCCATATGATGTCCATGCATCCACAACTGGAAAGAAATAATAGATAGAAAATTCAAGTATGAAGTATGAAAGAAGATGGAAAAATGGTTTCATCATTTCTTATCTTAGTATTTGTGTTTTCATAAAAGGTCATCTTGAACTTGCTTATAGTTCAGTTATAAATATGACCTTTTCAGTTTATCGTTTGTTTTCTCAAGATGACAATAAAAAGGTCAAGTATAACAAAAAAAAAAACAGTTTAAAACAATGCAGATTAGATCACATCTATAAATCAGAGAAGGAAGGTGTATCTTAATCCTCCTGACCTGTTCTTGAGGTGTTGGATGCTGCCCAGGCATTTAAACCTGCCGTTCACCATAATGCCCAGTCTGGTGCACAAAGCCTCACACTCCTCCATGCTGCAGAGGACAGCATAATATATTAAGTACACTATGGTGAAAAAGAATGTAATAAGCCACAACAGTCAAAAGTATTCAAGCAGAATCCTACTGCATGTGATGACTGATGTGTCTCTCACCTGTGTGATGTCAGCACTACAGAGCGTCCGGTCTTGATTATATCAAGGATTAAATTCCAGAGGAATCTGCGGGCCTTTGGGTCCATCCCAGTTGTTGGCTCATCCTGGGAGACCCCACAAAATACAGTTCAGAAGCTTGTAGTATTTACAGTTTACTGTCATAGTAGTTCCTGTTGCCCTTCTACCATGTACACATGAAATTGACAAATGTTTCCCAGAATCAAAACCCAAAATGAATATACATATTAAAGGATAATTCCAGTTTAATGCAACTTGGGTCTTGTTTTTGTATTTGTCCATCATTTCTATCAGTTATTTTACATTGTGTACATTGTACTCAGCAAAGTAATAGCTGAGATCTGGTAACATGGTGATATCACTAAAAACAAGTCAAGCGGAAAGTGAGTGCACCTGAAATGGTGGTAATAGTCCCTCATTGCACAGGGAAACTGTTGCTCTTCAAACTGCGACTGATGTTTGCAACGGATGGTTTGGGTAATACTTTTACAGTTTTCCTTCATTTTCTTTTCCTAATAATTTTGACTAACCTGGGGGTTTGTTTCCAACCTGTTTGATCTCTGACTGCTCATGTTTCTTGACCCATCAGATTTCCTTTTTTCCTAGATCTTTAACTTGGTGAGTACAATTTTATGTTCTAGAGTCCATCCAGGGCTGTTTTAGGCATAGGCAAGCTAAGTGATTGCCTAGGTGCCACCAGCTGGAGAGGCAGCAAAGAACAGGAAGACATTTTTTGTAGGCCTAATTCATTTCAGATGCCCTTTCCCATTTTTAAAGTCCATCACTGATGTTCAATACCCGGATGACATTGTAAAATACCCCTACTGCTCACTCTGCACTAAACATCTGATGCTGAGAGGAGACTACAGACAGACTATGTAGAGTGAAACTCTACTGGGAAACATTTGATGTAATATCATTAACTGAAAAAGATGGCTGCCGATTATTTTGTGACCCAGTGGTTGATTTGCTCACACTGCTGTTTAACAATAATGTATTAATAACCAGACTACTTATGTTCAAAGCAAACATTCTAATATGATGAGATCAGACTCATAACCAGGATACGGATAGGCCAGTGTGCGCAGGTGTGTCCTCAACTCCAGTCATGTAGTAGTCAGTATGTCAGTAGGTTTGACAAAAGATAGTTTATGATGATAAGTGATTACACCCTTGACTACACCATAGAAAGTAAAATAAGGATGTTCTAAGTGGACGGTAAAGTTTTGAGATCAGGACCAATACAGGCATTTTGATTAATAAGTATCGCCTATTAATTAAATATTTGCTCCTGGAATGACGGCTTTTAAAATTGGCCCCAATGGTGCTCCATTAAAACATTGATGGCATAGTGTTGTGAGTGAGTGAGCTACAAAGCCACAAAATACATAAAAACAACATTGTTTCAGTTAATTGAGGTGTATCTGAACTTGTGGAGGGTCAGGATTCCTAGACTTCACCTTAAGTTGGCTGAACAGGTTCTCTTTTGAATAGGTTTCTGTTAGGGGTGTAACGGTACACAAAATTCACGGTTCGGTATGTACCTCGGTTTTGGGGTCACGTTTTTGGTACAGCAGGGAAAACCAAAAAAGTTCAGAAAATAACATTTTTGTAATTTATTTTGAAATTGTAATCATTCAACAGTGACCCATTGGCCTTATTTCTTACTGTAACAGTTAAGGCACTCAAATACTGGCATATTGTCAATAAGAAAGAATAAATAACAAAAATACATACCACAAACGTCAGTAATCGTAAGACTGACTTGTTGATAACTGGGCTGACTAAAATGCACACGTGAAGACACATGGTAATGGGGCTCAAGCACTTTCACCATATGCTTAAATTCTGTATTATCTATGAAGGAGTACAGTCTCATATCCGCATCTACAAACACTCTATAGCATTAGTTATTGCTGTAAGGAGTTCAAATATGACCTTATCGTATCCCACAATCCCTCTAGGCCCCAATCAAGGTACCTTAGTGTGGCAGGAGCTCTTTCCATCCCTATTAAGTCTATAAACTTATCCAACCAACTGCTCAAGCTAAAAAAAAAAAGGTTTGGAGTTCTTATCTTAAATTGGGGTAATATACACCCTATGTACAATTATCATTATCGGACACATTTTGATATTGTTGAAGTATTCCATATTTTTTGCCAATTGGCTGTGGAAAGGGGACCCCTTATGTTCTTCACCCAACAAAGTTGTGTTGGTGAGTTACTCTGAGCTGTAGAGGCTCACAAGTTTACTAGAGACCAATCCTTTCCTGGCAACAACATCCTGTAACCTTCTCTGTCGCCATTGGCACCCCTTCATGAATTTTAGATTTAATTATGCAGTATATTTGTTGGTAGGGCGAGAAGGCGGCATCATTTAGGTTACACTGTTCCTTTAGATTACTATATGAAACTATTTTCCTGTCACTGATTATATCTCCCAGACACTTAATGTTAGAACTCTGCCACCTGGCATTGACTAATAGTTTACCCCCTTCTGAAAATAACAGATTAAGTCAAAGAGGGCATGGTGAGAGAGAGATTCCCGTAACTTTGAGCATTTTATGGACTTATTTAGCAATTCTACAAGATAAATTAATAATTGGATTATCAAACTCTGCAGGATGATTTGGATAAAACCACAAAGAAGACAAAGATACTTTGTTGTTAAAAATGGTAATTTGTCCCTCCAGTCATTCCCAACTGCCTATTAAATTAGAGTTACCATAACCCCATGAAATAGGATATCTGGCATTATAAGATAAATAATAAGATAAGATAAGATAAGCCTTTATTGTCCCACAGCGGGGAAATTTTCAGCGTTACAGCAGCCAGCAAAAATGTCATATATAGAAATACAATAAAAATAAATAGAAAAATAGTCCTGTACACAGTATAGACAGAAATAAATAATAGAGTGACTGAGTGTAGTTGTAAGTATGAACAAATTGATAAGATAAAAATATTGCACATATATAATATACATGTACATGAAAATATTTCACAGCAACATATGAAGTAGATACTGGTAAATGTCTGACACAGCCCTTATGTCTTGACAGTGAACATTTCCTTAGGCTTATTTTAGATTTCTTATTGCACCACAAAAAGGATGAGAACAAAGATTTTAACTCCTTGAACCAGCTTGATGGAAACTGCATGGGTAAGGCTGACATAATAAAAGTTAATCTTATTTTCTTATTCTAGAATAGATCGTTTTGAATCTGAATCTGAAAAGAGAGTTACTCTTAATGAAATATGAACTTCAAACCATTATTCACTTCAAACTGTCTAGGCACTGTATAGCTTGTGGAGGAGAATCATGCGATAAAGAAGGCAAAATGTTAGCCTTAAATGTGAATCAATTAGAGGTCAGGCTATATCATCAAAAAGAAAGAATGACGGTTCAGTCATCCAAGACCCAGAGGATATGAATGAGGCATTCATGGAAGACTATTCTAAATTTTACTCTTCAGAATGTGAGTCAAATAGTTCAGAAATGGAAGAGTTTTTCACTGATTTAAACCGGCATGAAATCTCAGTTTTAGAAGCTCCCATTTCAGAAAGCAAGATACAGCAAGCCTTAAAGGAATTATCTTAAGCAAATGCCTGTATCCATGCGTTTTGCTAATATTTTACTATTGCCTAAATCTGGGAAAGATTAATAGTTGACATCCTATTAGCATTCTCAATAATGTTTATAAGATTTATGCAAAAATTCTGGCTTTAAGGTTATCCAGGTTGTTCCTTCTCTTATCCAGCTAGACCAGACCTGTTCAGGCGTGTTTATCATCCAGTAACATGAAAAGACTGTACCACATAAAGCAAGCTCTCTCTGTGGCCCAGCTGTAGTTGTATCACTGGATGCAGAGAAAGCCTTTGACAGGATAGAATGGCCCTGCCTATTCTTTGCGCTGTCTAAATTTGGCTTTGGTCCAAATATTTTAAAATGGGTACAATCATTATATAATGGTACCATGCCTTCTGTGAAAACTAATAGTATTTTGTTTACACCCTTGTATCTTACACGCTCTACCTGCCAGGGTTGTCTAGTCTCACCATTACTTTTGTTTTAGCCTCGGAACCTCTGGCATGTGTCACACATAGCAACCAAAAAATATGAACTGAATGCCCCAGGCTAATTGAGGAAAATAAGAGATGACATATAGAGATGGTCTTCTTTGCCAATGCCTCTATGGGGGAGGGCTGAGGTGCTGAAGATGAATATTTATATATTGGATCTAAATGTCACGGGAGGATCCTCCAGCTCTCCTCTACAGCTGATAGACAGCAATTGGTGCACTGCCAAAACTTTCTCGCTCTATAATTTCTGTTCCGCGAGTGTGAGTAGTAGACATAAATAAACTATTTTGACAAAAATAATTTGGGTCACAGGGCGTACCGAACCGAGGAAGTTGCATACCTAAATGAATGTCCTGTGCAGAACGGACGAATACTCTTACCATTACACCCTTAGTTTCTCTTAGCTGTGTTGAGTCTTCACTTGTGCTTTAATCAGTGGTGTATTGTGAATTGCCTGTTCAACTGCTCTTAGTTTCAATTGCTAAATTAGCATACAAAGGGTAGTGTGAATTGCTAAATAGTCTGAATTGCTTTCTTTAAGTGACCTGTAACTTGACTATTCTAATTTCTACTTGTGTGCTGTTAGTCAGTTGTTCCAATAAAGGACTTAATACTGTTGACCTGCCACCCACTTGAAACTGAGGTCTGTATTTGGTTTGGGCCTCAGTACAACTGGGAGTAGTGTCAGTTTCTATCTGCGCTAAGCCTATGTTTTGCTGATTTCTGTGTGGGGCCTGCACTCCTGGCAGACAATTAGCAACCAGGGCAAGTAGCTTTAAACAAAGACTACTCCTGGAAGTGTCAGTGAACTAAGCCTATGGCGAATAAAGGTGACTCTTTTAAGTGACAACCTTTTCCAAGTGAGTACCATGAGTACCCATCCCTGTAGTGTACTCTGCCTGCTGGCCTAGCAGAGACTGGTGCTGTGTCTCAAATTGCGTACTTCTGAACTTACACTTAATATTTTGTGCATTCACACTGACAAGTCTGGCAAAATGCAGTGTACTATGAGTACCCGGATGATGTACTCATAAAGGTCAGAAAGTTGAGTGTGGAACGCTGCACACTTCTCACCCTCAAAAGTCGCCATCTTCGCTACGTGGCGGAAGGGGAGGACCACCAACGTATGAAAATGGCGGCCACAGTTGCGAATGTTACAGCTAAAAGTAAAAGCACATTCATTTTTGATAGATTTTTAATATAATTGAATTGAAGTCAAGTGAGCAAACAAGCTGGCAGATATTTCGGTGTGCAGTGATAACTCCGCCCGGTTGCAATCCGCCATTAAAAAGAAGAAGAAAAAGACGCAGTCAAAGGTTGCGATCATCATTTCCGGTAAACGCACAACAGCAGCATTCGATTTGGGACAACACTACCCTGTCAAAATTAACACACTACACAAGTCAGTACATAGTGTACACAGTATAAGTGTACTAATGGAAGTACGCGATTTCAGACACAGCCCCGGGGGGCTCTGACCCCAGCAACCTTTCAGACTGTCAACACTCACATGGAGTGAGTGATGGCTGAGGGGCTTTGGAATTGTCAATCGGCGGTGCAAAAAGCTGAGTTCATCTCAACCTATGCCTCCATGCCCTCCCTCTACTTCCTTGTAGTCCTACATTGGACCACACCAGAAAACACTGTTCTGTCAGATGTGCACTCATTCCCTCACACTTCCAGAGCTGTAGGATGGGGCAGTGGTACTGGTGGTACTAACAGATTCCCCCCAAAAATGGAAATACTCTCTTCCTCCTTTACCACAGCTTTTTGTTGCCTCATTTGAATTCCATGCAGTCGGTGTCACGCATCCCGTGAAATTAACCATTGTTATCATTTGTCATCGACCAGTTCCTTGAGGAGTTAGACACACTCTCACACGGTCCAGGATAACCCATAACAGGGAGTATTGTTCATGTAAAGGTACAAATTGACAGATGATGTTGATAAAATATTCCATATAGTACACTCACCAATGTGGACGGTTTTAAATGTCTGTCATAAACCTTCTTAAACAGACAGGCCTTTCATTGATTTTGTGTGTCTTCAAAATGTGTTACTAATCGGCCCATTACTGTTTTTATAATTTGTGAAGCACTCTGTGACACTTGCTCTTGCAAAGTGCTATAGATATGAGCTTTACCTGCTTATTTATTATAACTAATAGCAATGATGGCTAAAACTACAAAGACCCAAGTTGTGATAAACCAGAGTTATGCTTCATGCCATTGATTTAGCCCCAGTGATCCATCTGGGGCAAATAGTTTTGTTGTGGACGCAATATTGACATGTGTAACTACACTACACAGTGTGCATGAGGAGATACTGTGGTGAGAGTCATTATAGTCCTCTTGTGTTAATCCTTTAATGGGGACATTTTTAGAAAATTAAAGATTGGTGAAATTAAACTATTTCTCATTTTACATTTAGTTTTTGTATTAATGCCAACTCAGAGTGTACTTGTGCAGCATATAAAACATCCATTCAAACCTCTTACCAGGAAGATGAGTGAGGGGTATCCGATCAAAGCGATTGCAGTGGAAAGCTTGCGTTTGTTTCCTCCACTGTAAGTGCCAGCAGGCTTGTCTGCATACTTGGACAACTCCAGCTTTTCTAATGCCCACTGCACCACCTAGTGGGGGGTAAAGGGTAATGTCAGTCTGTGATGTTGATGCTTGTTTAGGGTGTGGAAGGGACAGAGGTGAAGTTGTGTGAAGATTTCCCACCACTGGACAAACTGGCACCAGATTTGAATTACAGTGAGTTACAGTTAGTTGGGCTGGGAACACTTTCTTGTTGCAAACTCATGATGATTTATTCTAATAAGATAGATGGGTTTTATTTTGTTCTATTAACTCTGTCCTTATGTAGCTTGAAACTAGTCCAGGTTGGAATGACTGTTTATGTGTGTGCTTGGGCTTTCATTGCTATTTTTGTGAGAATGAATTTCAGTTTTAAACCATTGTAGTGAGGACATTTCTACATTGGACATTTTGGCCGGTCCTTACTACCTGGTTTTAAAATTAAGCTTAGAATTAGGTTTAGGTTAGAGTAAGGGTTGAGGATGGGCATTTAGTTGTGATGGTTAAGGTTAAGGGCTAGGGAGTGCATTATGTTAATTAAGGTCCTCACAATTATGGAAAGACAAAAGTGTATGTGTGTTTGTGTGTGTGTGTGTGTGTGTGTGTGTGTGTGTAACTGACCCTCTCCTGGTCCTTCCAGGGAATGCCACGGAGGCGAGTGTAAAGCTCCAGATGTTCCCTGGCTGTCAGGTCGTCAAACAGAGCGTCAAACTGTGGACAGTAGCCAATACTCTGCTGCACACGTAACAAGTCCTTCAGGATACTGCGCACACACACACACACACAGGAAGGAACATCACTGATTTCTTGATATCCCTATGACTTCAAGGGACTGTTAATGCATTAATAGCCAGACTAATCTCCACACTTTGTTTTAGCGCTGTGCCAGTGCTGGAGAAAGGTCTGGCTGAACCCATTATCTTTCTAGTATAGGGGGAATAACCCTCTGGCTTGTTTGTATTTCTTTAAACCAATCACAATCGTCTTGGGTGGTGCTAAGCCCAAGATGCATTGACGGTGCCCTTGCAAAATAGTGTAAATGGTAACACGCAGATAGCGGAAGGGGAGGAGACAGGCCAATGGTAGGCTTATACCCACAGCCTCCTTCCTGTGAGTCAGACTAGGTAAAGAGACACTGCAAAATGAAATTTCTGTTTTGTGTCAATCCAACAGTGAACTCATGTAAACTGTATTACACAAACGTATGTGGACATACAAACATTCTTCTGGTTTCAGTCTTTCCACCAGATTCTGGAACCTGGCTGCTGGGATTATCTCCCATTCATCAAGTCCAACACTGATATAAGGCCTGCCTCACATTCAGTATTCCAGTTCAACTCAAGAATGTTGGACATCCTTTTAACTGTTCCAGAGTCCAATGACTGCATGTGTAGCTGATGCTTTGCAGTATGCATGGTGATCGAAGGCATGTTGTCACAATTGGCAATGGAAGCCCATTTCATGAGACCCTTTATGAACATTCGTTGTGCTTACATTGCCTCAGCAATATAACCACAAAAAATGAGGAATTCAGTAGTTTGATCCCTTTATTTATCCATGTTTTTGGATAAATAATAATAAGAAGAAGGCATTCATGGCAAGGGATCATGAGGAACTCCAGGCAGTTCAAAAGGAGTTAAAGAGGAAACTGAGAAGAACAGCTACAGGGAGAAGATTGAGGCCAAAATGGGATAGAACAGTACGAAGGAGGTGAAGAATGGGATGAAGTGTATGACAGGCTGCAGCAAGCCTGAGTACAGGTGGACCTAGAATTGGCTACCGAGCTGAACCTATTCTTCAATAGGTTTGACAAAACCCTCACCCCTGTGTGCTCAGACAGTGTGTCTAGGTCCCCACCCATCACCTCTTCCCCCATTCACACCTCTGCTGGAGACATTGCTCTCCTCCCCATCCTGAACATGGCTACTTCCCCATCTCTCAGTAAACCCCAAACCTCAGAGGACAGCCCCCTCTCATCCTCCAGCCCTCCCAACATTCCCATGACACTGGACCATGGTGCTGCATCACAACGCCCACCCCCCTCCACGACATATCAACATCTGCTGGAAATTCACAACTCATTGCACCCCCTGCACACACCCAGCCACCAAATAAACAAAGCCAGTGGGCCAGACAACATCAGTCCCATGATACTTAAAGCGTGTGCAGAGCAGCTTACAGCAGCCTTCCAGCACCTCTTCAATTTTTGTGGAAGGTACCTAAACTTTGGTTTCATTCCAGTGCTAAAGACAGGTCGTCCCAGTGCTCTCAACGACTACAGACCTGGTTCTGCAGCACCTGAGGACCCTGCTAAATGCTTTCCTAGACTCACTGCAGTTTGCATACCAGCCACACATCTGTGTGGAGGATGCTATCATATTCATGACACACAAGGCCCTCTCACACCTGGAGAAGCAGGGAAGCACTGTGAGAGTCATGTTCTTCCGACTTCTCCAGTGCCTTCAGCACCATCCAGTCCTGCCTTCTTCTAAGGGAAAAGCTTCTGGCGATGCATCTGCACCCCGACACTGCATCCTGGATCACGAACTACCTCTCTTTCTGGCTGCCAGTGGATGCATCATCAAAGACAATGAGGAGGAGTACAAAAGACTGATAGAGTTTTGTCACATGATACAACAACAATCACCTGAAGCTCAACATCAGCAAGACCAAAGAGCTGGTGGTGGACTACTCAGAGGAACAGGAGGTCCCCTGTCCCTGTTATCATTCAGGGCGAGGAAGTGGAGAGGGTGGTGCTGTTGTAACACCCGAATTAGGGATCAATAAAGGATTATCTTATCTTCAAAATAACAGCACTTACAGGTGACCAGGACAAATGCAACAGAGACTTCTTGCAAAGCATCTATTAGCAATGAGTGTGTCTGAGGCAGCAGAGCTTACTAAATAGAGTGTGTACTTTTTCTAACTGATGTTTGTTGTTGGTTTTTATTCTGTTCCCTGTCTGATGAGTCTGTCTTGGTGTGACTGTTTTTGCTTTGCTGCTGAACAATAAAGTATACCCATAAACATTAAAAGTAAAGGTTATCTTATTTTTCTGGCTCTGACCTATTTCCATTAATGAAGGCCTCTCCTCCAGTGGTACACTCGTCTCCCGTCAGCATCTTGAAGGTGGTGGTCTTCCCGGCTCCGTTCACTCCCAGCAGTCCAAAACACTCACCAGGCCGAACGCCCAGACACAGCCTGTCCACTGCCAGGATGCGACCCATCTTCCTGGATTTATACACCTGAGGGAGACACAAAGCACATGTGCAGATATACATTAAAAGGATCATACCAGTGTTTTAGTTAGTGTTAGCTCCTTAACTATAAATCATGTATATTTCACATGTATTACGACCATTTCAACTGGTAATTAGTTAATTTGCTGTACTGGCATAGCTGGATACATGTAACTATAAAGTAATGAATCTCTGTCTGTATGTATGTATGTATGTATGTCCTTCGATTATCTCGACAACCGCTCATTCAATTCAGTTCAGTTTTATTTATATAGCACCATATGATAACAAGGTTATCTCAGGGCACTTTTTCATATAGAGCAGGTCTAGACCGTACTCTTTATATGTACAGACCAACAATATCTGATCGGCTCCATACTTGGCGGGTGTATTTTTGAGGACTCAAGGGAGTGCAGTGTCAAGACATCTGACAAACACATGATGTGTAAATATTGTAAAGAACTAACGCAACATTATTAGGTTGTCCTACAATACAATAGCATAAATATCAGAAATTGATAATAAATAAAAAATAGTTTTAAAGCTACAGTTTTCTGACAAAACTGAAATTATTTCACATTTTATGGATACATTTCAGTCCCTCAAAATAAAGTGACATTGTTCATAAACCAAATGTAATGCAGGTTTTGCTTTTCATAACATTTTAGCCATGAAAACCAAAAGTCACTGGTGATGGTACTGAGATGGGGTTCAACTCCCTGTGGTGCCCTTGCTTATAATTATGGCTAATCCTACATCCTTCTCAACAACACTGCAAGCAGCACTTCTAGGGGCCAAACAATTGTCCCGTTCCGAATGGGTACGTGTTTCAAATAGGCACTGCACTAGTAATTTAAAAGTTATTGATGTTTGAGTAAAATGTAAAGAGTAATTGTGTTCAAATTCGTATACAATTTGCAAGGGTAATATTTATGTGAAAACAAAACTGTAGCTGTAGGAGCCAAAATAAGTTTTTGTTTATATTTAAAGAATAATTATAATTATTTCAAGACGTCCCATATTTTTTGGTTATAGTTCTGATTTACAGATTTTGATTTACTGCTTGGCTCTTGATTGGCGAATAGGCTACACCCATAGCAATTGGGGGTGTGGTATAATTAAAAAAGGGAAGTTGGAAACACAAGGTAGGAGTCCTAGCTTCAGTTTTTAACCATCTTGTCTCATCTCATCATTTGGGAATCTGTTAGTATCATCTTCTAGTATCTACTATCATCTATTTTCTTTCTTGCACACACACACTGACATTGTTTATTGCATTGGCCTTCAACATTTTGGAAGGATATTTGAGTTTATTTATTATTTTCAAACAATGAACGCATGGTGCCTGGATCTACAACAAAGGTGCGTTAAAACAACTCTTCTATTGCTGGGGAAGTGGCTATAATTTTGAAATGGAATTGCCACTATAGTAGCTTCTAGGGATTTTCTTCTAGGGAAGTGTAGATGAGCTGACTCTTCCAACCTTTGTCAGGTTTTCGATCTTCAGCATGTCATAGTCGGCGTCTCCTCGCAGCACTCTTTGTCTCTCGCAGGCCACGTCTATATCATCATCGTCTATAGGCTGGCAGCTGACTGGCACCCTCCTGGACACACATGCACACAAACATATGTTTTTGGTGTTCCTTTTTACCCGCAGCATGTCCACTGTACCTCTACCTCAGATAGGAATATCCTACATTTCCTAAAATGCTCAGGTATGAGCATATCCGGTTGGACCTTGCTGTGGAGTTAACATATAGTAAGTGGCAAGAGTATGATGCAAAGCTACCATCTCTATCTGTCTCTGTAAATTTTACAAAAGTATCTGGATTTGGATTTACGTTGAAAGTGGGTGGACCTACATCGGAAGTTGTTAGAAATCGTCTAGACCAGCCATTCTCAAACAGTGGGCAAGGGGCCCAATGGTGGGCCTCAGAGCGCCATCTAGTGGGCTGTGGAGGCAGTGGTAGTACCAAATGGTTATATCACATAATTAAAAAAAATGTTACAAAAGGTTGAGAACCCCTGGTCTAGACTGCCTCATTTTCTGTGTTAAATTGTTTTCCACTGCCATTTATACTTCTCATATATGTATATGTTTCGGTGCTCACAAAATATACAAAATAACCTCAACCTAAATTAATAACAAAATAAAGCATAACATGTATTTTAACCCTACATTCAAAAAAAGAAAAGAATCCAAACTGAATTTAATTAAAAGCACTAAACAAAAAGCAAAAGACTGGCAACCTGTCCAGGGTCTCGTCCAATGTCAGCTGGGATCGGCTCCAGCCCCCTGCCACCCTCTAAGGATAAGCGGTTTTAGATAATGGATGGAAGGTCAAAATAACAGCTGTCAAGGATCATCTGAGCTTTAGAATGCACTGCAATAGATCTGGTGGAAACTGATAAAAGTTTATTTAAGATGAACCTCTCTGTATCAAACCTTCTACACCTTTGTCTGTAGCCTGTTTGTTCACTGTTCACATTTTGGCACATCTGCATCATGAAAAGTCCTTCTGCTTTGGCTACTCCCTGTTTACATAGCACTGCCTGTGTGCTTGGATTTGACTGAGTTATGACTCTGGGAATAAGTGATGTAAGTGATGAAGTGTCAGCTGGGTGACAGGGACAAAAAATCTAACATTACAGCAAACTATTTGATGCTGTTCATATCTATACATTACAGTGATAAAGTAAAAGCAATAAAATTACTTTTTCATTTTGAGATGAAGTCATATCCATGTCATTACTTCAACTCCAAACACAACTTTCTTGTAGTTGCATTGCATTATGGTCAGTTTTCTGCTACTGTGGGTGGAGAAGCTGGTGTCTGATACAGACAGATATCCTTCTCTCTGATGCATAATTGTTGATTGTAAAATGGCAGCTCTAGAGTGAAGGTCATTCATTAATTCTGAGGGAGAGACAGTAAAACCTGATACCTCACACACTCAGACAGAAACACACATTACTCACGGGGGTTTCCTAAGGAAGTTGTACTGGCAGAGGATGGTGATGAGGAAGCCAACAAAGCCTTCGATTGTCATGGCAACGAGTCCACGAGTCACAATGTCCCACTCAAATGGGGACTTCATCTTGTCAAACTGGCCTGAAAGCACACATTCACAACATATATATACACACACACACACATATATATATATATATATATATATATATACACACACACACACATATATATATATATATATATATATATATATACATATACACACATATATATATATATACATACATACATATATACACATGTATATACATATATACATATATATATATATAAACATATATACATACACATGTATACATACATACATATACATACACATGTATAGTAGGCCTAAACAAAGTTGATATATATATTTACTAACAAGTATTGTGTGTGTATCCAAAGCCTGATATATTTTATTCTTCTGTGCAATAAAGCCCCATTGTTGACCAAAAACTATTAAAAATACATCAGAGAGCCACTGTTGCACTCAGTGACATGTTCCTTCACACTGTAGTTTATTTTGACTCAATCCCACACACACACCGTCCTGCTGCCCCAAATACTCACTAGATCACCAAACACTGCTGAAAATAGTCCCCAACAAATGCACTATTTCCTCCTGTTTGAGTAAATTACTGAGCCTTTTTAAAAAAATGAAACTATATATTTGTGAGGGATTTTTAAAGATTTATGTCTTTAGTAGGCACCAGTGGGCTTGGGACTAAGAGCCACAGACAGAGTGGGGAAGTACTGAGAGATGTAGACATTGTTGGTTTAGTTTTTTTCATGGGATTTGTTGACAATAACAAAAATATTGTATAGAAAGTAGATTTTCAAATTACAGGTGACACCACATTTCTGTCTATAATTCAAATTTCAGGATATTATCTTTAAAGATAAAGGTAACAAAGATAAAACTAACAGCACAATGAGCAGATTTTTGTTATTCTTAAAGTGACAAAATTCTGAAATCATCCTGTTTGGACTTGACAAGTGGGTGTATCACGGAACGGTGCATTAAGTTAATTTCCCAGGTTAAATTTAAGACTTTCATCCACATGGTGGTCTCCTTTGTCCCCACAAATTAATCCATCTTGCCAAGTTATCACTGACTGCTTTATCTGGTATACAGTGATCCTCATTCATTCATTAATTGTCTGTCACTGTATTCATTGCATTCATTCATCATTGCATTTATTAATTAATGTGTATGTTTAGTAATAATTAGTTGTCTGTGTAGTTCAATAAACCTTCCATTTATAAAAAAAAAAATGATTACGTGGTTTGTGTGTAATTAGTATTACGGTCACTGTTTACGAGTCAAGGGCTTACAACCTCCAGATTGAGACTGAATTAAATAATTGGCTATTATTTTCCCTTTTCTAATGTGGTGCCCCAAGGTGAATTTAATGCAAGTTAGATTCTGTTACTCAGTATAAATACTGATAATTTCTGATGGTCTGAAGTTAAGTGCAATCACTTTATTTCATCTTTTGTACCAATTAATGTATTTACAATGCATTTTTTGGGTGCCCATTGAAGCTTATTAATTATCGCTACATATTTTGGTACGCTTTAAGGCATTTATGCTACGCACACATATGATTCTCTTTTTTCACTTATTTACAAGCACATGTTTTCATTGTATAACTGTCCCACTTTTACATGTACGCAAGAGTGGGGAGAGAAACTCTTAGTTCAAGAAATGCTCTAGGATTTAGAGTAGTGAACATCTTGCTCAAACACTGGAATGATACTGTAATATTCTGTTCACTTCATCAACATGTGGCACTGTATTCTCATGCATTCTGTGTGAGGCAGCTTGGTGATGAGTGTACCTATTTTAGCATAGTATTCGTTGATGTACTCATTGTAGGCCATCTCCATCAGGCCATGGCCCAGGTTATAGTTGGGGAATATGAGGAAACATGACTTCAGGTAACTGTTGACTTTTTTCAGATCCTGGAAGAGAAGAAAATATTGAAGGAATAAATACAGAAACAACCAAAGTACAGAAGCAAACAGGTCTATTACACAACACTCTACAGCAGGAGTCGTCAACTACATTTGTCCAAGGGCCAGAATTTTTCAAAGCAAACAATGTGGGGGCCGGACTTTCAAATGTCTGTCTGTCTGTCTGTCTGTCTGTCTATCTATCTATATAAATATAAATATAAATATAAATATAAATATATAAATATAACAATAATAATGCCTATTATTGTTTAATGTTATTTTTGTTAGCCTATCAGTGTGAACAGATTTCTAAAAAGCATGGGATATCCATAAAGATAACTAGACACATAACATATGAAATGCAATTGCAGAATGCAGTCCTGATTGGCATTTGAAAAAAATAAAAGGAAATGTTAAATGAGAGCTATAAGTTTGTCCCCATTCTTGTGTGAAAATATGGCACAAGCTGCATTCCATTCATCTTTCATTCATCTCTAGCTGTAGCATGTGAATAAATTGCTGACATTTGACATTAGGGGTTAAAAGAATATGTTTGGCAAGCTGCAGTATCTGAGGTTACAATAACAAGAGTCAAACTGACCTTGTCATGTTCAAAGAGCTGCAGGAGGAAGGTGGCAACAGTTGCAGTGATGCCTATGAAGAGGTTGATGACTATGAGGAACACATAGGCTGTACTGGGAACGTCAAACCAGAAGGACGCTGGGTACATGATGGGAGTGATGGACCATCTGGAAGGAAGAGCACTCATTCTGAACAAAATCCCTGATGGCATCCAAAGACATGAGAGAAAAAAAGAAACTGGAGAGCACTTGCTAATGTTTTTTTTATACCAAAAACATGAAGATGCAATAATTAAATTTACATCCAGGTAGTCAGAGTTCTGTGAAACTGCATTCTAAACCGATAATTCTGAATTTCACATTTGTGATTGTGACTGAAAGCCACAGCCAGCACTGCTGCTGTTTTTCTAGGTCACACATGCAGTGAGTTTATTTGTCATCAAACATCTGAAAGAAGGCAAAGCAGTGGGGCGTGTGATCTACAATTGTGTATTTATTTTCTATTTTCTACTTGAGAAACATCTAGAAAGATGCCTTTAATCTTCTTCTCCCTCTTTCTTTTTCTTTCTCTCTCTTGCTCTGAAAAAGTGCCCTGAGATAACTTTGTTATGATATGGCGCTATATAAATAAAACTGAATTGAATTGAATTGCTCTCATTCCTTATCTTTAACCAGTTTTATACCAGAATAAAGGTCCTATGGTCACAGGCCTTTCACCCTTCTTACTTTTTTGTTGCTTGCATGTTTGGCGATCTAGGAATCTGAACTGCTTCACCCACCTTCCATCCCTTTTGGTTTTCACCATCCTATCATCAGTGTATCTTGGCATGGCATTTGAAGTAAAATATAAGGACTTAATGTTTTTTTTATTATTAAAGGGTCAATTCACCCATATTATGAAAAAAAAGTGTTTCACTTCCCTCCAGTGGTATGTCTCCAGTCAGACAGTTTTGGTTTTATTTGTCTAGGTTTGGAGATATCTGTTTCTGAGATGGAATTTAGTTTGTGCTGCTGACAGCTTTGAAAAATTACATTTAAAAAAAGTCAACAGCAGCAAGTCTTTACAATAACACTGTCCCTGTTACTATGGTTAATCACTCCACAGAACACACTGTAAACGGTTTTCACAGGGAATTTCTTTTCAGTAGAAAGTAGTTCATCATCATCATTCCTGCCAGAATGGTATGCTATCTATTTAAACTGAGAAACTGAGATTCACTTTCAATCAATATATATATGTATATTCCAGCAACCCTACCATTAATTAACAACCCACTCTACCAACTGAGCTATAACTTGTTGTATTGTCTTATAACAGATGTACGTATGCATACTGTATGCTATCTGTTGTTGTAGGAATAATTTTTTTAAATGCTATTTTATATCACTGTAAGCACCTCCAACTAAATTCCATTCAGGTTTTGTAACTTTGGTGAACTGACTGTTTAGCAGAAGCTTTAGCTGACCACTAAACCACAATTAGACCTTAACCAGGGAATGGCTATGAATCAGGTTACTCTGTACAGTCAAATTCAACCAGTCAGGTTCCTCTGCATCAGAGCATCAGAATATAATGCCTGATAAGTAAAAAGTAAAAATGTGTGTGTGTGTGTGCAGTCAGATGTCTCACCCGTAGAGAAGAAAGAGGGAGAGGACAGCAGGAAAGTTGGTTGTGGAGGTGTAGGCCGGAAGGTCAAACACAAACAGAATAATAACACAGCATGTGGCAGGTACCAGGTAGTTCAGCTGAGGAGAGATGAGAGCAGAGAACATGCTCAGTGCTGGACAAACACTGCAGTATTTACAGTATGACTAACATAGTCATAAAGGCAAATTCACAAAAGGATTACGTGGCTTTTGCGACTGCTAAACCTTCCCAAATAAGACAAAAAGAAACTAATTCTCAAAACACCCACAAAGGGTGGAATGCAACCCTAACTGCGCTGCCAAGCAAATAGGGTCTCGGTGCTTTGGTGCTATTTGCACGTATTTAAATTAGATAGAATATGCATACATTTGGTGCAAAATTGGCCCCCTTCTATGCAAATGAGCCTCATTGCAAAAAAAGTTAAATTCATCAACACCAGCGCTAATAGCAGTTAAATTGAAAATTATTAGTGTCTTCAGAGAGTTGATGGTAACTGAAGGGCTATAAGGGGTGTCCCGCCCAGACTTTTGAGTGATCATGGCAGCAGTAATTGTAGCCAGACGAAGGCATCGTCATGCCAGGCGTACTCATGAGCGGATATTTCGAAGGAGAATATCAGTTTTTGATTATAGCTTGTGGTCTGAAAATTCCAGCTTTCTCCTTCTCTCTGCCATTGTCCTGCTTAATGTGTTCTTGGCAGAAAGCCACCACTTATAACCTACTTTGCCACGTGAATAATTTCAATCAGATGCAAAACAAGGGCAAATTGCACTCAGCTGCAAAACGTGTGGGCGTGTTTGTGCTCTGATATCATTAGCTCAATATCTTTTGTGAATTGGACCTTGAGACAGGGCAGATAGCGGTTGCAAGTGATGCACAATTTATGGTGCTATCAGCAGCCACAATCCATTCTTTGTGAATTCGGCCATGAGTATTTCACCTACACATCCACAGCTCTCTATCTGTTAGCATCAGTCACACACACATTGTATCCTCCTCACCATGTCCCATATGTAGTTAGCCAGCCAGTAGATGACAGGGTCACAGCCACTGACAAACTGCAGGTGTTTGGCTTTTGTGGATTTCTCTGCAACCAAGAAAACCACAAAGCTGGCTGGTACAAAGGACATAGCCACAATAATGAAGATGGCAATCACCACATCTGTCCCCTGGAGCCTGGAGATACAGGGGAGAGGAGAAGAGAGGATATATGTAAATAAGGAGAGATCACATGACATTTACACTGCATGGCAGGGATGTAAACAATCCAATAATAAACATTCAGAATAATGCAACCATGAATTGACTTTATAATCTTGAATTCACAAGGGCAAAATTGCTTACCTTGTAAAACTTTGCTACTACTGGAAACCAATAGAGTTAATTATAGGTAAGTACAGTTAACAACCCTGGAAGTTGTCTAAAAACCAGAAACATTTGTCAGTTTTTTTGTGTGTGATGTCACTGTGTTCCCAGATCCCAGCTATTAACTTGGTTATTTTTATTTTCACCAAGTTGTAAAAAAGTCATCTAAGTTATCCTTTAAGGCACTAAATATCAGTGCTGCTGAAGAACTTACAAGTAGTCCAAAGAGAGGCTAGCACTGGTTCGATTCATTGGGTGGTTTGTCAGTGTGATACCTGCAAAATACATAAACACAACACAACAACATAATTTGTATAGATGATGAACCAAATCAGAAGCTGGCCCAAAACTACAAAACTTTATTTAACAAAACTGTCAATTATTTGGCATTTAACTAGGAAGACACATCCATGTCTTCAAATTCAAAAGATCTCTGTCCCTGTTTCATCTTCTGTAATTACCAGAGGCAGCAGGGTTGCCCTTGGATGCAGGCAGGTTGGCACGCAGGATGGCGTTGTTGAGGACGTTCAGATATGTTGGCATGCTGTGGTAACCTTTGTTGTTGTACAGAACCTGGACACAAACGATCAGTCAGTATCAGTGGTTGTTTATACTGTATTTGTGAACTTCTTGTCTAGATCAGAGTGTCTGTTTTACCTGAGCTGATCTACGAACTGCTATCTTGCGAACCATTGAAGGTATCTTTCTCCCAAAGGATGTTGGGATTGATTTCTGGATGTTCCCCACTGTTAAACCACCATATCTATTGAGAACAAAGTCAGTGAACAGAATAGATAACAAAAATAAATAGTCAATAGAATACACATTTTGATGTTTTGCTCAGGTATTATTGTTTTCCATGTCTACTGCATCACTATGTAATGTAAATGTAGTTACAGTGCAGTGCAATGAAATGAGAATTAAAGGAATAGTTTGACATTTTGGGATATATGCTTATGAGTGCAGTGTGCTCTTTAGGTTTTCTTTCATCAAATATTTCCTGATCTAAATGAGAAATTTGCTTTTTATTTGGCATTTCGAGAGACAGGAAAGGCAGGGGAGAGAGCGAGGGAATGACATGCACATACACATACACATCTCAGAATCAACTCTTGTACCCGAATACTGACATTTGTCTGCCGTAACAGTAACATTTATAAATACATAAAAAATACTAACAGGAGGCACTGTGTATCACTAGTGTCTTTAAAGTATCTTGAAACTATCTTTTATGTATTTATTTATTTATCATAAACCAAGATTCCATTACAACAAAAAGAAGGGCACTATTGCATGGATTGTGCTACCTTACAGCATATGTCGCAGAAATGAGTAAGAAATGCTGCAATACGCTTCAATAGGCTTTTTGTTTTGCCATTTTGTGCAGAGTAATTCCAAGTGCATAAAATGAAACTAAAGTAATTACTATACATATTCACTATACATACTTGTATAGGATAGCTACAAATACATATCAATCTCTTCTCTTCTTCTTTGCATCTCATTTGGTGTCCCGACCTCTGTATGCTGCTGGACCGCTCGCCCAGAACTCAGTGCCATGAATGTGGTTTGTGTGTATGAGGTACACCAGTCAAGAACTTAGTAGCAACCTCCAGGACTGAGACTGAATTAATTCATTGGCTATCATTTTCCCTTTTTTAAGAGTTGTGCCCCGAGGTGAATTTAATGTGAGTTAAATTTTGTTATTTTGTATAAATATTGATTATTTCTGATAGGCTGAAGTTGAGTGCAATCAATCTATTTTATATCAATTAATGTGTTTACAATGCATATTTTTGGTGAGCCCCTTTGAGGCTTATTAATTATCTTTACATATTTTTGGGGCTGCCTTTATTAATTGGTATTACAGTTTTTCTCGATTGCTAATACTTAACAAAACTGGGATCTACTTGATCTTCATCATCACATTCTTAGCACAGTGGATGTCTTCTCTTGCAAATGTGTTAACGCTTATTCATTGGTTTCACACATTTTTCACACCCTTTTTAAAAATAGTCTCGTAGAAAGACCCCAAACTCTATTTAATAAAAGTGTTAAATAAAAGGAAAACATCTATTCACAGCTGATAGAAATTACTTGCATAATTATGAATCTCTAATGCACCTGTGTGAAACAGCTTTGCACAACTCTTCAATCAGCAATCAGTCCTTATCCATCTAAAAAAGATGCCACCTCAGTGTTGCAATTTGTAGGCATGGATCAAGAGGCCAAAGGCATGTAAGGAGAGGAAGAGGTCATGGCAGAGGGGCCCAAGGTTTCAAATGAAATTCGGGCAACAATGATTGACCATGTCATCAATCATGGCTTGTCCTTTACAGAGGGTGGACAAAGGGTCCAGCCCCTTCTGAGTTGGAGCCCTGTGGCATCTACTGTCAGACTTTTTAGGAATGAGAATAGGTAAGTCACGATGTTACTGTATACCACTGTGTATTTAAGCTTTACTGTATTGCCCTGTTGGCAGAACAAACTGTGTCTACAGTAATGCAGTTGTTTCATCAATCTAATTTATGTGACTGTCATAATGTCAATTTTGATATGCTTTTTGCATTAACTTTATAGAATCCACAGACTACCACACACTGGTGGCAGAGAAAATATCTTTAGTGGCTTAGAGGCTGCCATTGTAGATATGGCCATGGCAAACAATGCGATCAGACTGCGCAAAATCCAGGCAGCAGTAATTGCGTTTGTGAGTGTGAGTTTGGCTACTATTGATCGAGTCCTTACCAAAAACCATGTCAGAATGAAGCCGCTGTACAGAGTTCCTCTTCAAAGAAACTCTGACATTGTGAAGAACGCAAGATGTATGTGCAGGTAAGGATTTGTTATTGTAATGCCTTGTCATACCATACATTTACGTGCAACTGTAATAATTTGCTTTATGAATTTGCTTTTTTTGTTAGAAGTCCATGTTTACTGAGGAAAACTAATTCCGAAGAGTTGCCCTTATATAGAGTGCATGAAATTAAAAAGCATAATCACCAGGGTAGATGCTCAGCTAAAATGGGAATCAGCTGTGGTAGCTTTTCTGTTTTTAGTTGTCTTTTTTTGTTTAGATTTAAATCTAGCAAAATGTAGCAAATTGCATTATGTAAGTTTTGAACGTGAATTAAACAGTTTTTACAACAGTATGTAAATATGTGCAAAATGGACTGTAAATACACAGAGATTTGGTTGTGGTTGAGTTGGAGTGAGAAAACAGTTCATGGATTTTGAAAGATGTGGTCATTGAATTCATTCTGAATCAAGGAATGAAAAGTGATCGACAGTTTAGTTCAGATTGACTTCTGTTATGCTTACTGTGTGAATAGCTTTGAAAAAGTGAACTTAGTATTTAGAAATGAGTGTTAGAAATTCGTAAAAACTGTAATAGTTTCTTTCATTATACCCTCCCCATCTGGTAAATGCCCACATCTTTTAAACTCAGTGCCCCCCAGTTTGTAACACAGGCTTTCTGTTAATGTAAAATTCTAACCTCAAGCAGAAATCAAGTGATGTCACTTTTAGTTAGTTAGTTATTTTCTTAGACTTGACAAAGCTCCTTCAGACCAACAGAACAGAACCTTAAACACTAATGCACTGAAAAGTCTGGCATGTTTGGTTATAATATTGTACAGTTGCTTTGGCCCAATTTTCATAACAGAGTAACAGATTGTAAAACTCTTAATGCAAAGAGCCAAACTGACTTGCTAAACCACAAAATGTTGTGTACACACACATCTTCAGCTGTGGAATATGTAAGATAATATTGCAACGCAATTTTCCTCCCAAATTATTTGAATTATGTATATTGTGGACCTCTTTTGTTTTGTTAGCAGCTTCATGAGAGGAAGTGTGTGTGTGCGAGAGAGAGAGAGAGAGAGAGAGAGAGAGAGAGAGAGAGAGAGAGAGAGAACAGACATACCAATTAGAATTTGGACTAAAATATTTGACAGTGTAATCCAACCAATCGCCCTCTATGGTAGTAAAGTTTGGGGTCCACTGAGTCATCAGAACTACACTAGATGTGACAAGCATCCCATAGACTAGAGATAGAGATGCATTCAGGGCAGAATTAGGCCGTTATCCATTGATTATTAACATTAAAAAATGAACACTTAAATTTTGACACACTGAGATTTCAGGAACTATAAACCCAAGAAGTGAACCCCCAAAAGAGTCCCTTCTTTCAGCTGACCAAAACTCAAAACAAACTGAACTGCTATCTGATTCTAAACCATGAATACAGATTGGCAGAGTATCTCTTTGCGGTCAGAGATCCAAAGCAGAGACAGATCCTGACCAAATACAGACTCAGTGACCACAGTCTTGCCATAGAGAGAGGACGACACGAGAAGTCCTGACTACCAACAGAGGACAGTGTCTGTGGTCGCTGCATGACCGGTGAGGTAGAGACAGATCCACTTCCTCTTAAAATGTGACAGATACACTCATCAGAGTAGAATACTTTAAGAAATTTAATTGGTTAATACCAAACTTCACAGATCTCGATGACAGTGAAAAGCAACAGATTGTATTAGGAGAAGGACCTGCAGCAGACTGAGCTTCACAATATGTGACTGCAAGTCACAAACTCAGGAACACATAATAAAACATCACACACACACACACACTAAACATATGTGTATATAAGTTTTCTCCTATTTTCTTGATTTTATGAATTGCTTTTTGATTTTGATTTTTAATCTAATTATTACCTGATGCTTTGGCACCATTGTCTTTGTTATACCAACATCAACACACACACACACAAAACTTCAACACACACTTCCAAAGTCTCACATCTGTGTATATAAGTTTACTTTTATTATTATTATTATTTTTAATCTTAATACCTGACAATATTGTCTCTTATACCAAATATGACAAAGAAGCAAACAAAGAATCCTGCACATTGTTCATCATGTGTACTCACAAAAAACAAACAAAATGAAAGTCTGAGGACCGAAACAGTGTCAATAAAGTGAGGACAAGAGATGGACAGGGGGTGGGAACAAGAGTTTTTGGTGTGCAAGACCTGGAAATATAACAAAACAAAACAAAAAATGTAACAGAGTTGGGTACACACATTTAAAATGACTGATGACAGGACATTTGATTTTAATTAGATTTTATGTATTTATATATCATTCACTGAAGCATTAGAAATGCTAATGGTTATTTATTAGTGTTCGAGACCCCCCAAAACTTTTTGTTTTGTTGCTTCCGGGGGAGCTCAGGTCTCTTTTCAGGGAGCTTGTCTTGTATGAAAGTAGTTTTATTTGTCTTGTACAGTCAACACAGGGGTCAACAGTGCGATGAAATGTGTTGGACAAGAGTCGGTCAGCTCAGCAGTACAACAACAATATAAATATAAATGTCAATCAAAGAAAACAATAAAAACAAATCAAAAAACAAACAAACACATATATATATATATATATATATATATATATTCATACATATATACATATATATTTATACATACATATATACATATATATACATACATATATACATATATATTTATACATACATATATACATATATATATATATACATACATATACATACATACATATACATACATACATACATATACATACATATATATATACATACATATACATACATACATATATATATACATACATACATACACATATATATATACACACACACACACACACACACACAGGAGCATCGCTGCGTGCTATATATATATATATACACACACACACACACACACATATATATATATGTATATATATATATATATAGCAGTATGTACACAAGTGTAAAGTGACAGTGTATTGCACAGTGAGTGCAGATCGCACAGTGGGTTCAGAGTTGATAAGTGAATTGCACAGAGGGGGTGTGGCACAGACAGAAGTATATCTTCATGAGCTCAGTAGCCTGATGGCCTGGTGGTAGAAGCTGTTTTTGAGTCTGGTGCACACAGCGATGCTCCTGTACCTTCTACCAGATGCTAGCAGGGAGAACAGGCTGCGTGCTGGGTGGCTGTGGTCCTTAATGATGTTGTGAGCCTTCCTCAGGCATCACTGGAGGAAGATGTCCTGAATGGCAGGGAGTCTTTTGCCGATGGTGTGCTGTGCTGCCGACGCTACTCTCTGTAGTGCTTTGCGAGTGTGGGCAGAACAGTTCCCATACCACACTGTGACACAGCCAGTCAGCAAGCTCTCGATGGTGCATCTGTAGAAGGTAGAGAGGATGTTGGCATTCATACCAGACTTCATCAGTCTCCTCAGGAAGTAGAGCCGCTGACAAGCTTTCTTGACCACAATGTCTGTGTGTAGGGTCCAGGAGAGGTCCTCAGTGATGTGGACTCCGAGGAACCTGAGGCTGCTCACCCTCTCAACCACAGCGTCTCCAATGAGAATGAGTTTGTGTCCGCCTCCCTGTTTTCTCCTGTAGTCCATGATCATCTCTTTCATTTTACTGATGTTGAGAGAGAGGTTGTTATCTTGGCACCAGCTGGTTAGTTCCTTCACCTGCTCTCTATAGGCCGTCTCATCGTTGTCTGTGATGAGGCCCAGGATGGAAGTGTCATCAGCAAACTTAAAGATGACGTTTGAGCTGTGTTTTGCAACACAGTCATACATGAACAGGGCATACAGGAGAAGGCAGAGCGGTGCAGGGTTGCGTGCTCTGCCAAGGCAATGGCATCATCTGTGGACCTGTTTGGTCTGTATGCAAACTGTAGAGGGTCCAGGGTGACAGGAAGGAAGGAGCATATGTGGGTTCTGACTAGCCCCTCGAAGCACTTCATGATGAGTGATGTTAGTGCAACAGGGCGGTAGTTGTTTAAGCAGGAGGCCACTGACCCCTTGGGTACTGGAATGATGGTGGATGCTTTGAAGGAGGTGGGGATCATGGACTGACTCAGGGAGAGGTTAAAGATGATGGTGAACACCTCTGCCAGTTGGTCAGCGCACGTCCTGAGAGCCTGGCCTAGGATGCCGTCCGGCCCTGGAGCTTTATGGGAGTTGACTCTTTTAAAGGACCGTCTCACATCGTCCGTTGTTAGGGTCAACATAGCAGCTTCCCAGTCCACCGGAAGAAGGGTGGCAGGCGCTGTGTTGTCGGCATCGAACCGAGCATAGAAGTTGTTGAGCTCGTCTGGGAGCGATGCAGAGGGCTGGACAGTGCTCCTGCTATCCCTTTTGTAGTCCGTGATGCAGCGTAATGAACTCCACAGTAGTATTTACTGTAGTATAAAATCTGACTCTGGACCTCATCATCTATATTTACAGTAATACAACATAATTGTTCCTCTAAATTATTTCAGATACTGACTTTGCAAGTTGCATGTTTTTTTTTTCTCATAGCAGTTTGTATAATCTTGAGGAAATCATCACTGCAGACTAGTTTTTGTTTGACAGCATTATTTGATAATGACCTTTTAATTTTAAAGTGCAACAATGCTATTTAAGATTTTGAGGCCTAATTTAGCATTTTGTTATTAAATGTGTACATTGAAAATATGGTGTGAACTGAACTAAAGCAACTGTAAAATACTGTAAAAAACGATGTTAACATTCTTCAAAGTAAGTTAATGAAAAACGTATCATTTTGATATTGAAAATGATAAAAACCTCAGTTATCATATTGACACAGATAAAAAAAAAAATTGAAATGATACCCAGCCCTATGTTCTGTGAAAGTGTCCAAGTTGTCAAAATTTCTCTATTCAAATGGTTCTTACTTTAAGAAATGCTCCCACAGCAGTCTTACCTGTGTAGGCGCAGTCTGTCTGATGTGAAGAGCAGATACTCAGAGACGTTCCGGCCTGTGATGTCCACCAGGATGTCACCTGTCACCACCTTCATGAGGGGGGGCCGTCCTCCAACCCCTGTGGGGCAGGAGAAGCCTGTCCCCTGCATGGAGCAAGTGCAACGCACCGGCTCATGGATGGACAGAGGGAGGGTGGGAGGAGACGTCACAGTCTCTAAGCAAACATAAAAGAGGTGTCTTTAGGTCAACAGACCTTTTTCACGGTAGACATTTAACTTGTCATAGCAGGAAAAGCAAAGCAAACCAATAACATTAACAATGGCTCAGTTCCATTAAGTGTCCCAGTAAGCTATTCCAGTGAGCCAGCATGCACAATAGCTGGACATTTCCTTCATTCATGCTACACCATGAGTATATATTTGAATGAATCCTGGGGAACTTTCAAATTTGGGTATTGTTAATTACATTTAGTGCCTGGATGTCTCAGTTTTGGGATGTTTTTTTTTTTTTTTGGCAAAAATGAATTCAATTTTCAAGTATACAATAAGTTCATTACTCCCTTTTCCTTCTTAATGTTTATAAAGGGACATTAGGCCTAAATAAATCTGAATGTAAACTTTTGGGGCAACTTTAACTTTTTTCTTGCAAGGAAATGTTTATTATTAAAATGATCAATAGAGATGATATAATTAAATATTTAGAACTCATACTTTAGTGAGTCTTTGTGGGAATTACCAATACCAATCAAATTCTCATATCTTTCGTTCTAATTTTTTAAATTAAATTTTGAAAGGTTGAACTGAAAAAATATTAAGATTTAACAGTATACAAAACAAAACCCCTTACTCCCCCATCCACCCCTACCCAATGTCAATTTCCTTCTTATCGACCCTATACCACTGCCGGGCTGGCCAAACAAAGAAAAACTACATAAAATAACAAATAAGTCAAATATAATTTATAATTTATCATCATTTAAAAAAAAGATTCCTTTCACCTTAACCAACCAGCTTGATGAGTAAAAAGGCAAGCGAAGGCAAGGGCTTTACGTTTTGTGGTAGAGACATGTAAACCTTCGGGGTGGGACGCCAAAGAGTACCACCACAGGTGTGAAGGAATTTTCCTTCACTAGACATGTAGGTACTAGGATACTATGGTACCTCAGGGCACACTTGGGTCTTTACAAGCCTAGAAGCAGTAGACCATGGCCTGTCTCAGTCAGAGCAATAGTTCAGCTCTCTGTCTCCAAGGATGACTGATCAGGGCGCAGCTGTCCTGCTATGGCAAGGCTGGCTCCATCTCCCAGGAGACCAAGGTTGTTGGACATAGACGGCGTTATGCCCCAGACTCCACATTGATATGCTGTCTCCTCTTTCTCTAAGATATGCACTAAATATGACGTGGAGTAACATACAATGTGACTTACATTAACTTAGGTAAGCATAACTCCTTGTTTAGAATCCAATACTCAATAGAATCTTCACACATCTTCAGCTCGGTGAGGAATTACTTTATTTGGACTTGTAGTGAATCTCGTATGTCTAGCACAGGGTTAAATACTCCTCGCCAGGAAGTAACCTTCAGAATTAGGGGGGCAATACACAGTATTCACTTGTACTGCTGTTCTCTATTCTCCTCGATCAACCTTCAATAAATGCTTCTGCGTCTCCTGAAACTTCTTCACTCACGAGTCAACCAGCTTCCTGATTTCCATCACAAGAGGGTTCGGCTCTAGTGTATGTTTTATAATATGAGACAGAGTGTCAAACACTGCTTTCCAGAATTGTTGCAGTGTTGGGCAAGACCAATACATGTGAATCAATGTACCATCTGCACACTTGCAATTGTCACAGGTGGGACTGATTTCAGGGTATATATTGGACAATTTAACCTTTGACATATGAATTCAATGAACTATTTTGAACTGAATCAATGAGTACCATACATGCACGGAAGCCGAATGTACTGATCTAAGAATAGTGTTCCATATTTCATTCATGAAAGATATACCAAAGTGTTGTTCCCAGGCATTTATTAACACTCAAGGAAGATGGCTCAAATCTTGATATATTATCATATAGCCCTTTTATTCAATGGATTTAAGAGCAAGTAAAGTTTTAATAGCATTCAAAGGTGGGCTTACTGGCAAACAGGGTATCTGGCCCTACATATAATGCCTAATCTGTAGATATCTAAAAAAGTGAGTCTTTGGTATGCCAAGGTGGTCAAAGGATGCACAGGCGTTATCAAAAACCAGTTGAGAAATGTTGTATCCTGTGTTGATGGTGTAAAGAAAAGCAATAGGGGCTGATAATGAAAAAAACTGAAAGCCAAACTTCTTCCTGACTTGAATCCATATTGGAGTGTACAGTGTTTGTCTGTCTCTATGTGTTAGCCCTGTGATTGACTGGTGACCAGTTCAGGGTGTACCCCGCCTCTCGCCCAAGCTCCAGCCTCCCCACGACCCTCTGAGGATAAGCGAAATAGAAAATAGAAAAAAGAAGATCAAAGAGTAATACAAAATTAAATTATATGGTTTATTGTTCTTCTTCTTCTTCTTCTTCTTCTTCTTATTATTATTATTATCACCACATTTTATTTAGTGATAGAATGGAGCTTTATTTTTCTTTTAAAACCATTTATTTTATGCACTCATTATTTTGCTCTTGTGATTAACATTTCTGTTACAAGGCATTGATTAGGCAGGTTGTTTGTAACTACCTGCTGTTGGTGATGATGTTGTCTGGAGTGATATAGTTGGGAAGTGGGGGTCTTATTGTCATTATTGTTGTTTTATATTGTTATTATTGGTATACATTGGTATGGTTAGTGGTATACAGTTCAGTGTGATACATCTCTGTAAGATATATTTGAAACTCCACATATTAATAATATGAGTGGGTTGCACACAGTGGCGGTTATAGAAATTTTTAACTGGGGTGGCCCAAAAGTGGCAAAGTGATGCCTAAAGGGGGCCACAACATACAGCATATGCGCGCGCTCAGCATGCAGAATTTTTTTATATGCATTAATATTGTACTAATAATAGGCTAAAACATAAATTAAAGGGCTACATACATAAACAGTCTCCTATTTTGCAGAACCGTTATAGTCAAGTAGGCTAACATTACGCACACACAATGAAAGTTAAGGCTATTAAGTAGTCAAATGCTCTAAGCAAACCACCAAACAAAAATGCATTATGCAAACCCTGTGTTCTATCTTCCTCTAAATTAACTCAAAATGACTAATCTGAATTATATAGTATACCATCCATCATAGCATATACTAATATAATAAGAATATTAGCCTGTATGTTTTTGGATAAAGAATAAACAACAGGTTCTGACCATATTTAAGGCTGTTAAAGTCATGGATTTTGTTGTGCAGAACAAACTGCAAGGTGTTAGGCAATCGCTGCCCATGTACTTGCACATATAATAGTGGTCAACAGCATTATAGGATAGACTTACCGTGGACTGTGGTTGGAGGGGCAACTGTGAAGTTCCACAGTCCGTCCTCAAAGCGAGGGTCTGGGTCATCTGAAGGTGCCGGTGAAGGAGGCGGGGGTACAAAGTTGGAGAGGGGGACCCCCTGGGTGAAGGAGTCCAGACACATGGAGTCAAAGTAGCGGGCAGCCAGGGTCTTGGAGTTGTTGGCGCTGGGGTTGAGGGTCTGGGCCAGCTGGTCCAGGGTGCTGTTGAAAGGGGTTTTGAGGATGCAGGTAGCACCCACGCCCGAGGGGAGACTGAGGGTGTTGATGATCTTCTGTGGGCTGGCGTCTGGTGACAGCTTACTCCTGAGAGGGGAGGCAAAAGATGCTACCATTAGATTCTGCACTGGTTATTGACAGTCACAAAGACATCTATTCCAAAATGTTTGTCATTTGTAATTTCTTAACAAAACCACTGCTGTGTACTATGATTTTATGATTTTAAATAATGGGTTATTTCAGTGTTTAAGGCCATGCACATCCTCACAGGTGTTTTCAGTTACACAGTACCAGGACTAGTTGGACCTCTGCTCAGGTGGACTTGGTTATAGCTATGTTAGGGATTGAGGTCACAGGACTCCATGTATTACACATAAGAATAATTTAGGTGTAATTTGTCCAGCCCTAACAGGTGCAACAAAGCTAACAGAAGAGTCAGGGAGATTTCACACAGAGTCTGTGCATGCCCACAAGGTGAAAATATCAAATCAGCCAAAATAAGTGAAAATCCCTGTACGGGTTTACCGTGAATGTGCAGGGCCCTTATATTGTAAAACAATCTATCCAGAAGCAGATGTCTTTTGTAAAAATAGTTTAGCTTAGTTTTGTTAAGGATGTATGCCTCTTTAGCAGCTATTGCCACCACTTAATTAAATGCATGGTAGGAAGATAAAAATTCTAATTTATTGATTTAGAAAAGTTTGCAAACATAATTTTGATGACATCAACTTAGTATTGTGTGTAATTTAAACTTAAATTTCTGCGTTAATTGATTTAACCCTCTAGACCCCATAGCGCCCATTATTTTATAATCATTCCCAGTGTCTCAAAACACAAAGTCTGAGCTTTAGATTTTAGATACTTTGTTTGAAGTCATCAATAACCAGAATTGGAAATGTACATGAAATCTGAGATTCTTTTTGCGGGTTTCCACTTGTAAATCTAAAAATGGCTCCGCCGACTAAACGTCCCTGTCTTTATAGTCTTAAGGCATCCATAAGAATGTGTTGTGAGAGAGATCCTGACCCAAGGTGCATCGTGGAAAATGGGGAAGACATTATGAGTTCAAGTTTTTTACTCGAAATCGCATCAGATAATCACCGCCAGTAAACAGAGGGACCTACTCGGCTCTCTGCCAGAGACTTGGTATGGAGGACTGACTGGGACGCACAGACATTTCCTCATATTTTTTTCTCATTGCCAAAGACACTACCTACTACCACATTATTGTTGTTTGCTCTCATAACATTGTTGTGTGGGATAAAGTGTGGGACATTTCTCTTTTATTTCCCCCCCAAATCCTCCTTCTTCCTCTACGGCACAACCTAAGCATACTCTTTCCCATGAGAGCACCTCCCATAGTCATTTACACCCCCACCCGATCACATGCATGTTTCTGTTTCTTCTGTTAGTCCTAAACCTCCCACTCCCACACCAATGGACATTCAGAATCAATCACAGATATATATCCTATAGAACAAATTAGAAAAAATGTAATAGTGCCTAGACCAGTCATGACAAATAACACTCTTATTCCATTAAAACACTGTGTGCAGCAGCATAAGACACAGAAAATGCAAATGGCACTTTTAAATATTAGGTCCATGTCAAAAAAAAACTTCCTGGTCAACGACCTTATTGTAGATCGCCCCCTTGATTGTATGTTTTTATATGAAACTTGGCTGAACTCTGATGCACCTGATGTCCTCACTGACACAGCCCCCTCAAACTATGACTTATTCTATTCTTGTAGACAGGGAAAAAGTGTTAGCTACTATTGTTTCTAAGGCCCTTGAGTGTAGACATGTCTCCCTCCCAACCGGTCGAGGCAGATGACCGCCCACCCAGAGCCTGGTTCTGCTCGAGGTTTCTACCTGTTAAAAGGGAGTTTTTCCTTGCCACTGTCGCATAGTGCTTGCTCATGGTGGGAACTGTTGGGTCTCTGTAAATATAAAGAGTCGGTCTAGACCTGCTCTATATGAAAAAGTGCCCTGAGATAACTTTATTATAATATGGTGCTATAAAATAAATAGAACTCAATTGAATTTAATTGAATTTTTAGCCATACCAAAAGCATAGGGATGGCAATGTCGGTCTGTTGGTTGGTCCACCACTTTGGTCCAGACTGAAACAGCGTCAAGTGTACTACTGATAATTAACCAATGTTAGCACGCTAACTTATCTAAGCTAATTTAGCTAATTTAGCTGACCATGTTGACAGTCACACATTCCTTTTCCTTAATTTTGAAGCTGTCAAGATTGGAGATCTTAAAACCAACTTTTCTGTTGACATTTTGCAACTTTTCCCTAAAAGCTATGACCAACCATTTGTATCATTCTTTTCTAAATGTATCCTTATATATAGGCTGAACACTGACCCCTCAGTTTGTACTGCACTATCACTGTGAATACATCAGATTAAAAATACCACTAAAAGACATTGTACTGCATAGGAATGTAACCGTAATATAATCATCATCTTACCTGTACTGGGGTCTGTCTTCATTGGCGTAGGGGATGAAGTTGCCTCTAGGTTGAGTATAGTTATGATACTGAGATGGGGACAAGATCAGGGGTGGCAAATCTCCTGTAAAACAAGACAAACTGAATGTTCATCCACCAGTTAGGGCTTCCTTTATTTATAAAATAAAAGTAAATAAATATCTTCAATGATTTCTTCATCTAAGCCATCAACGTGTCTCTTAGACCCCGTCCCAACTAGGCTGCTTAAAGAAATTTTACCCTTAGTTAGCAATTATTTACTAGATATGATCAATGTGTCCTTATTAAAAGGTGCCACAGTCCTTTAAAGTAGCTGTAATTAAACCTCTTCTTAAAAAGCCCACTCTTGATCCGGGGATTTTGTCAAATTATAGACCTATATCTCTCTAAGGTCCTTGAGAAAGCAGTCGCCAATCAGTTGTGTGACTTTCTACACAACAACAAGCTATTTGAGGATTTTCAGTCAGGATTTAGAATGCATCATAGCACAGAGACAGCACTGGTGAAAGTTACAAATGACCTTCTAATTGCATCAGACAAAGGACTTGTCTCTGTATTTGTCTTGTTAGATCGCTTTTTACAATGAATGCACTTCCTACCTGCCTGGTAGGACAGAAAAACAGCAGTTCTCTTTGTCTTCAGAAGCATGATAGAAACCTACACTAAACCATATATGTAAAATCTCACCAATCTCAGGCACAGATAGAGCCACGGTCATGGCCACACAGACGAAGAAGGCAGGTAGGAGGATCTGAGAGAAGAGGCCCTTGGTGTTCCTCTTGGCACAGTGGAACCTCTTGACGATGAGGCCATGAAACTGACTTAGCTTTAACCACCAACCCTCCAACTTGAAGCTGCCCTGCCCCTCCAGGACCTCTGGCTCTGGGGATGAGGGTTTATCTGCATCCCCTGGAGGTGAAGGAGACATCAGATGAAAAAGACAAAATGGATTAATAATGAAATGAATAGCAGTTACAATGCATGTATGCCTGTCTGGATGATTCTGCAGACTTGACAAAACACATTTTGCAGTGCAATGCATTTTGTATATCACTATAGTTATGCTTTATTTATTCAGGAAGTCTAATTGAGAACAAGATCTCTTTTACAACAGAGACCTGAGAAAAAATAACATATATACAACATCGCAACAAGACAATTCAATCACAGAAAGTTATCACATACACAGAGACATTAATGAAAATATTCACAACAATTATAAAAATATTACTTAGATTTATGAGTTCCTCTAACTTCAGTTTGTTTTGCAGTTAATTCCAGTAGTAAGGTAAGTACTTGAAATCTTCCCCAGGTCGAAGTTGTTATAAGGAACCTTTAACGCTAAACCATCCTGTGATCTGGTGTCACAGTTGTTCACTTTGAATTTGACTAAGGATGTTAAATATCTCAGCAACTGTCTTGAGGAATGAATAGAATGGCACTGTCGTGAATGGCATCCAGTTGTTTTAGGGTATTGACAGCAGCATGAACATACAGGATATCTCTATACTTCAGCACATGGGCGTAACCACGCATTCTTTGGGGGGGTCGTGTGTCCCCCCCCCCAATATTGAGAAACGACCAATCTGTCCCCCCAATATCCAGTAGAAAATATGTTAAATATGTCCTCCTTTTATGAACCCTGTCAACAGATCTGTTTCTTGGTATTTATTTATATTCAATTTATGTTTGTTTGTTAAGGAAAACAATTGTACACTTGGTTGCTCCCATGCTCCCGCACACAACTCGACACAGTTAGCATGTTGTTTGCTAATGAAGTAAGTTTAAGTGGTTCTGTGCTGCGATGGTAATCTGACAGGTTTTTAGTTTGCTCAGTCAGTGGAGGGGAGCTACTGGAGGAAGTAACGTTACCTAAAAAGCTTAGAAAGCAGGACCTGCAGCCGTTTTCTTCAGACAGTAAGTTACTAGCTACCAAAATAGGTCACGTTAGCTTAGTCGATAAGACAATAGCTAACGTTTCAGGTAACTGTTACTACTGTACGTCTTTATACACTTACTTTATGCAAATAAAACTGGTAATACAAGCAGAATATTCAGTGTATCGAGTTAATTCCTTTAAATGTGAATTCAAATGATCAATGTAGTCCTCAAATCTATGTTCTAAATGTGCGAATGTTCATATATAAATATCATAGAATTGTGGGAAATGCACTTTAAAAATTGTCTATACCATGGTAACGCCCTTGCTTCAGCAGAGATAGTATAGTGGACTATATAACGCTTTTTCTGTATTTAAAGGAGAAACAAGCTCTGTTCTTGTATAACAATTCAATTTGAGTTTTTTGTTTTTGTTTGAGCTCGTGTTGAACATGTGAATTGTATTATACTGTATAGATCAGTGTTGATTAGATCACCAGTGAGGACAAAGACGTGGTAATATTAAGGTTTATGCTCTTGTGAAAAGCATACATTTTGTCCTTTTGGAGTTTAAAACAAACTAGAGAAGGCCTGATGTGCAGTAAGGTTGATGGGGGTCCTAAAATTAATCCCTGTGGAACATCTGTACCAACAATACCCAAGGTGGATTCACCAGTCCCTCTCAACTGTACATACCTGCTATAAATTGCTTGTTTTAACTTGATGAATGCCACCTGTTCGTGAGTAGGTACATGTTTGCGAGTCTAAATAAGTCTAAATAAAAGCTGTGTAACTGTTAATGGTCCAGGTGGAAATGAACAGTGAAAATAGAATGGGAGGTTAGTGGAAGAATACAAGTCAGAATTGCATTGGGCCAGACTGCATGATTTCCTTTACAGTCTGTGTAAAACAATAATAAATATGTGTTCTGAGTATATCATACCACTAATGTGTTATCAATCACCCAGCTAAATTTGAATGGCGACAGTGCTAACCACTGCACCACCGTGCTGCCACATGACATATCATTCACTGCAAATAATAGTGCAATGATAGGACAGAGCTGCTATAATTGATAGACAATGATCAATGAGGAAAAAATTAGTATGGAAATTGTCTATAGGGTTGTTAAGGCTGATGCTCTGGTTGAACATCTGAGGCTGCCAATGGACAGGGCCCAGAATTCTGTGCTACGCCCCTGCATCTGCATCATGAAAGGTCCTGCTGTTTTGGTTACTAGCAGTCCCTGTTCACACTGCACAGACAATAATCACCTGGATCACTTGCACACCGAAGAAAAAGTCTGAATCTGATGATTATGAGACAAGATCTGATAAAGTTATGAGTGGCCCCTTTTATCTATGATTTCAAAACAAATGTATGGACACACATCCTTTATGGACAGTGGAGATCCTGACACCACTGTAAAAAGTCAATTCAACTGATTGTAGCAAGGTGTTTATCTGTCTATCTAAATTTGTTTAAGTTATGACTCTGAGAAGAAGCTGTGTAATGCTTGATGTAAATTGTGTCACTGGGGAGATTAGGGGAGTGCGGTGAGGGATGGAGATGAGGGGTGAATATTACTTCAAACATTCTGATGTTTTTCATATCTGTTCAGTGCGCATTGTCTGCGCATATCTGAATAATGTACTAGTAGCGGCTAATGTAGGCTCAAGCTGAGATGAGGAGTGAGTTACAGAGGTCTGGTAATCAATCTGCTTTCTAACTTCACACCCTAAGATTGTATTCATTTTCAGATTTGTAGTCTTCAGCCCTAACCCTGACTCAAGTGACGTCACTTGAGGACAATTAGCTCCCTCTGGACCCACAAAAGGCTTTCTACACCTTTTTTCACCTGTAAACAGATTTATGTGTAAAATTGGTGGAGGTTCCCTTTAAGGGACTTAACAAATGAGAAAATATCACTACAAAAGTCAATGCCGTGTCATCACAGAGCCATACTGTGACAAGAATAAGGAAGGAATGGTTTGACATGAAGTTAGATGAAGTTAAAAAACTTATTGCGGAAACAAACAGCCATTGTCATGTCAAAATATTCATGTCAGTAAAATACAAAAAGAAAAGTTATATTGCACATTAATTACACTTGTATGGTGGACAGAAAATGTATTTTACATTACCGTTTTTAATTCTATTTTTATTTTTATTTTAGTTGATTTCAGTAACATATTTAAACTCATTCATTCAGATCAAGGAGTTGTGTGGAGACTATCCGTACAGGACATGTACCACAGGTCTGGAAAATTGTTGATTGCAGCAAGTTCTACAATCACTTGTACACATATGTGTTTGAAGATGATTTGAACTGGGGGTGCTGTCACCCAATATGCAAAAAATGTTACGAGACATGATTTTGGGGAAGCCAAGCCTCCTCCAGTGTATTGTTACTACCTCTTAAATTTCAATGTTCTATTCCAGAATTTATTTGCTGTAAAAGTTGTCTGGTTGAAAGACATTTTAATATTGTAATTAAACAGTTGTTCAGAACTGAAATGATTTGGTATATACTGAGCGTGATTAAAATGTTAAGAATCAAGAGTTGGGGTTTTTTTTAAACTCCAAAACTCATATTGTCTGCAATCTAGCAGGCACCCTCAGCACCCCACCTCCAATGCCTATGCTTGTACATGCCACTTAAGAACAAATCTGTTCACAAGAATGGTTCTTGCATAAGGCCCAACATGAGCAGTAAAAGGAAAAACATGTATATAAAATGTGATGTATCAGCCAATATTTCCAGCTGAGGCTCAGTGACGGAGATGAAAAGTCTGTGTCTGACACAGCACACATATCTGCTATCTTGTTGTCTTACCCCTCAGGCTGGCAGAGTCAGAGTCTTGGCCGTTCTCAAAGAGCGGACAGTAATCTCCATAGAAGTCTGTGTAGAGTCCCCCTTCATCCCCCCTCACTGAGCCGATGGATGAGGAGGATTTCAAGGAGGACTGGCTCTGGCTCAGCCTGGAGCACATCACCAGATTACTCAGCTCCACCTCTGGCTTCTTACTCTCCACAGAAAGTAGAGTCTCACCCCGTGGCCCCCCCAGGTCTGCTGAACCCACTGAGGATTTCCCCACTGAGCTGCCCCCTGGGGAACCCTTCATGTCTGCCCAGGGACAGAGACAGAGAGCGAGAAGATTATCATCTCAGCCTGGAGCAAAATAATTAGCTAAAAATAATGTCTAGAAGTCAGAACTTTTATTCAGACAGTGAACATTTTGCAGAAATCTATTTTTGTTGAGAAAGTCATGAAAGCTAAAAACTTTGTGGAGGTGTTGAGATATCTGGAGACACAGGGGAGGAACATGGTCTCACCAGCATCACTGTTCTCCAGAGACTGGTCCTCTTCAGAGACTTTGAGGAAGACCTCCTCCAGGGTGGTGTCCATCACCCCGAAGCTGGTCAGGGCCAGGCTGTCCAAGCTATGCTCTAAAGCCTGGAGGCACACACAACAAAGAGAAAGTCAAATGACTGTACAGTGTACCAATGAATTTGCTTGGTTTTGCTACACCAAGCTAAATGACTGAGGAGGACCATAAAGACTGTTTTTTATGGATGCACCTTCAATAAAAGGAAAATATTCTACATAACTTGCACATCACTTTATTCAGATTTTCCCTATATTCAGCCTGACAGATATAGTATCTTTGGAAACTTTGGGATCTCCACTAGAGTTTTAAACAATGTTGGCTGTACAGCAGGACTTTGTGCTGAATGACCCACAGCTGGCTGAGTGAGATTTAAGGGTTTTTTAAAAGGGGTTGACTACAAATGACACCCTGTTTTAAGGGATTAAATTACTGGACATATCGACACAACATAAATGAGGCTGGTAATAAATGTATAATGTCTCTTTGATAAAGCTTCAACATGCCCAGCCATACTCTAGAATGCTGAAAAAAGTGTACATGCCAGTCCAAAGATACCCCTTACAATAACTCTGTTTGATATGCTTTATACATTTTGCTCACATTTGATTCAGTAACAGAAGACCATACACAAGATGAGAGGTTTTTGTGTTTGTCTGTGTATGTGTACCTGGAACAGCCTCTCGAAGCAGCCCTTCTTGACGGCCTCAGAGGGCAGGACGTAGGACAGCTCAGTGTTGGAATCGGACACCAGTAGGCAGGACGCCACAAACTGGCGAATAAACTGGGTGACCTGAGCCTCCGAGCAAGGCGACAGAGAGGCGGGTGGAGAAAGAGATGAAGGAGGCTGCAGCTGGCTGCCCTGGCCTGAAGGATGAAAGGACAACATCCAACATGATGGATGGATGGAGCAGGGGAGGACAGGATGGTTGAAGGAAAATAGAGAAGAGTGAGAGGGAAGGAAAAGGCAAAGAAAACAGTGCTGTCAGTAAAAACACAGGCAACAGTGGAGATAAATTAAGAAGAGGTCGGAGGCAGTTCATCAACTTGAGAGAGAAGGGGAGGAGATGAGATGCACACTGTTAGTAATAAGCTGAGACACAGGTTTTATGTCAACAGCTAACAAATTACTGGCCTACACACACCATGTTAAATGTACTATATGTAGCAATTTTCATGCATTAATCACTTTGTATTGCCAATGTGTGAATTGTCAGTGTGACTTTTGTGACTTGTGTTTTTACAGCCCCTCTGATGTCCATTGAGGATAAACTTCTACAAGCTTAGAAATCAAAGAAAACAGGATCTCCTTATAACTAAGATCTTGCCTCATAAACATCAAATTTAGACTCTTTCTTCAGTATCAAAAGTCATCCAGGTGACTGCTGTATGCACTGAGTGCAGTCCACAGCTTATTGACTGACTGCATGGCGACATTATATTTCCTGCTTACTGCTTACATCACCTAAGGCATGATGGAAACCCTGGTGGCAAAAACTCGACAAAAACATATTCTGACAAAATCCATGAAAATGTGCTTTTTGTGTTTTACACTGTCAATACATTTTTTTTTTTTTTTTTTTACAGAACTACAGATAAGAAGGTCTCCAACATGGTTCTTATATCCCTAGAACAATGACACTCATCTATCTTAGAAGAGAGTGTCATATGAATATACTGATACTGGTGTGTTGAATACCTTTTGACATACAGACAAAAAAAAATCAAATTAAGTAAAACTTTCTTTTTTTTTTTTTTTTCCAAAACAACTGTTCTAGAACACGGGCGGCACGGTGGTGCAGTGGTTAGCACTGTCGCCTCACAGCAAGAGGGTTCTGGGTTCACACCCGCGGGCCGGATGGTGCCCTTCTGTGTGGAGTTTGCATGTTCTCCCCGTGTCTGCGTGGGTTCTCTCCGGGCACTCCGGCTTCCTCCCACCATCCAAAGACATGCAAGTTAGGTTAATTGATGATTCTAAATTGTCCGTAGGTGTGACTGTGAGTGTGAATGTTTGTCTGTCTCTATGTGTCAGCCCTGTGATTGACTGGCGACCAGTCCTGGGTGTACCCCGCCTCTCGCCCAATGTCAGCTGGGATTGGCTCCAGCCCCCCGCGACCCTCTAAGAGGATAAGCGGTATAGAAAATGGATGGATGGATGTTCTAGAACATGTATGTATGGCACCTCACATGCAAACTGATGGCAGTAGCAGTGTGAGTACCCCAATGAATAAGACAACAATATAAGTCATGTCTAGCTAAGACATGTAGTGACTTGGCCAAAAGCCTGTAAATAACGGGAGTGAAACATGAGAAAATCCAGCCTAGGTTCACAGACCCTGTAATGGACATTTCCTACTATCAACTTTACTGTAAGTCTGTCGATGATTAACAGTCTGACAGCCTAACAGGTGGGCGAACTGAAAACAAGAGCCATTTACAACTCATACAGAGAAACCACACATGTACATACACACACCTCTGCCTTCACTCTGCTTTTTGACCAGTGTCAGTTTGTATCCGTCTCCGTATGTGCTCTTCAGAAAGAGTGGCGAGCCACAGCACTTGAGTTTCCCGTGTGAGATAATGGCGATGCGATCTCCCAGAAGGTCTGCTTCATCCATATGGTGGGTGGACAGCAGAATTGTACGGCCTGGGGAAGAGGTACAACACACACTTACGCACACATACAGCAGCTGGTTTGCACTGCAATTATCAAACATCAAAAAAGGACAGGAAGCGCATCTACAACAATAATGTGAAAACTGAATATAGAAGCAGATCCTTACATTTCAAGAATTTATGTTATTTTTCACTCACTTTTTTTCAGCTCAATGCCAGATAGTGAAGAGTGCCACAACTTTATTTTCTTCAAAAGTACCCTGGACTGCAATGAGAACTTTTTGGAAATAGTTGTTGGAGCATAACGTAAGGATGTCCTGGTATAGAGCCTCTACTCACCCTGTTTGTACTTGAGGATGAGGTCCCAGATGGCCCTGCGAGCATAGGGGTCCACCCCTGCTGTGGGTTCATCCAGGATGACGGCCCTGGAGCCGCCAACAAAGGCGATGGCCACAGACAGCTTCCTCTTCATCCCGCCGGACAATGTCTGCACCAGGCTATGGCGCTTGTTGGATAACTCCAGGTCAACAATCATCCTGGACACACACACACACACACACACACGCCCGCCCACAGCAAAGTAATTTGTTACTTGCTGTAGAGCTGATTAAACTGATCAGTCACAGTGTCTATAACTACAGTTATACAGTCACTATACATAGTACCTTCTATATAACTAGTTATCTGCACTGTAACAGTTAAACTAAATTCCATCAGTGCAACAACAGTCATGTCATACTCAGTACTCTGCTGCTCCTACTTTTCAATCCCAGTATTAATTATGATTAATCCTGGGGAACAGAAAAAAGTCTGTTCCAAATAAAGGCACTTGCAGTTGATGTAAATAAAGGCCCCAGCCTCTATTTGAGAATTTACTGAATAAATACCTAGGGACAGTACTTAACGTGAAACTCCTGACTGAGTTCTATCGTTCATTTGTGGAAAGAATTTTAACCCTCTGTTTTATTGTTTGGTATTTTTTGTGAAGTGAATCAGTTCATAAATGTGTGCCAGCAATAATATAGTATTACGCTGTTGTCCCAAAAGGTAAGAAAAAGGCAAGCAATTCTCAGTGATGTATCTAATCCTGTTTTTAGTGAATATGAGTTGTTGCCATCAGGTTGAAGGTACAGGGTACTTTTTTAACACTATGCTAACCTGAAGATCCCTTCTAGAATGGAGCTATTTGTTTTGACTGTCTTGTAATGTTTTATTGTATCTGCCTGATTGCAAAGAATGAATTTCCATAAACTAAACTAACTAACTTAAATGCAGTAGATTTGTACTGACTTGTCCATCTCCTTGCGTATGTCTTCTTCAGCCATGCCTTTGAGTCTGGAGTAGAACCACAGGTGTTCCTCCACACTCAGCTTGTCAAACAGGACGTTGTGCTGCGGACACATGCCCAGGTTTTGACGAATACGCTCCATCTCCGTGCGGATGTCATGACCATATATGGTGGCAGACCCAGAGGTGGGCGGGAACAAGCCTGTCAGGATGGACCTATGACAAATCAGTGTAGGTAGTCAGTAGATGTAGCATTGGTGAAACAGTCAGGCAATTCAAGCATGAGTTGTATATTGCACGCCTCAATATATTGGATCCCATGCAGCTTATTGGATGGTTTTGGCATGAATTGGTCTAGTTAATGATAAACCCATTAGATAACTTCTGGTGTATAAATAAAACTGAAAAATAAAACTGAAATGGTGTAGCTACAGCAGACCAAACACCATTCAGGGATGGTATAGATGTCCAGGAGTGGAAGTAACAATTTCTATTAACTAAATAAATATTCATTTTTTATTTCAGGTATTGTGCTTGCTAAAGTTCAAGAACAAAAGAACAAAAGTCATGTGAAAAAGTCATGATAAACCGTGTGAGAATGAAGTAGAAGAATAGAGCCAAATCTGGTAAAGAAGCTGCTGGTGTGTCTACGGCCGCAGGAGGCAAACAATACAAATAAGGACTGCAGACGTCATTTATCGTACCTCTGCAAAGGTGAAAAAAAAAACGTAATACTACCTTAATTAATCAGTGATTAAATGCACCACCTGTGAGTATGGTAAGTTACCAAAATCAAACGGACCCACAATGTTGCGTGACCAACGGGTGCATGCTGGTTAACATGCTCAGCAGTAACCCTTTTTCACTTCTACCTTCAGTGAGGTATGTGAGGTCTTTCTGCTGTTTTTGACTGTTAACCCTGTCACGGTTGTGTGCAGACTGTCTTTGAGGAGTACAGTGGGACAGAGAGGGTGAGTAGACTGGTTATATTATGCATTAAGAATGATCAAGCAAAGAAGTTGAACCTAAAGCAGATAGTGGAGGACTTTCCAGTGCTCACATATCACATATGCACCATGCATCATCAAAACTAGGATTTAAAAGATTTAGATTTATGAGGTAACAATTGTGATATCTGTGTCTTGCAACTGCCAATAACTGTTATTTTTGTTGATGTTGTTCAATATTTTCTTAATCAGCTTATGAGTGATGGGGTCCTACATGAACACACACTTTTCTGCCAAAGTTGGAACAGTTTTGGTTATTTCACAAGAGATTTCTATATTTCTGTTTTTGTGATCTTTTCTCACTGACAGGTCTCATTTGGAAAAAGGTGATGTCACGCATTTCTGTTGATGACAGTTGTGGGGCTGTTTGCTTACAGTATGTTAGGCTATTATCAATCAAATCTGACAGACTAGTTGCATTTTTGTTTTGTTTTCTGTAATGTTTAGATTCAGTGTTTCTCACCAAAATGCATTGTCTGTATCCTTGAGGTCTAAGAAACATGTTGAATGCACTTCCTTCTTCATAACACATTTAAACAGCTATTTTAACAATATTTTAAAACCTGGATTGTTTACATCCCTTTGTACTAGCTAGATGTCTCTTTTGTACATCCGCTGTTGGCGCATTACTGAGTTTCTCTGCACATTATTGCCACCAACTGTCAATCCGCAGAAGCATTAAAAGCATTAAAAAAAAAAATCAATGGCAGCATGTGGACCCACACTTGTAATGAGTTGGCCTCATAGCACTACTAGTGGTCAAAAACACAGGGTACCTTTAAAGTTATAATTTGAGGGATTATATCAAATCCCATTTTTTGAGCCTTTATCGTTTTTTAGCAATAGTCATTTCAAAGTTTTTACCTTCAGTAATTACCTCTCTAGATAGTTTTATTGTTGGAAGTCCACCTTTCCATTGAAGATTTAAATTGCCTTCCTCTGCACGAGAGATTCACAGGAAACAATGCAGCATGTAATCCAGCTTTACTGTAATTTCATCCCATTGACATCAGCCTTTTACTGTTTGCTCTCATACTGCAAACTGAACATGATGCTTCTTTGGGACAGGGCTTTTTAAGAAGAGGTTTAAATACAGCTACTATAAAGGACTGTGGCACATAACATGTTAATAAAGACAGATTGATCATATCAGGTAAAGAAATGCTAACTAAGGGTAAAATTTCTTTAAGCAGCCTAGTTGGGACGGGGTCTAAGAGACACGTTGATGGTTTAGATGAAGAAATCGTTGAAGTTAGTTGATGAAGGTCGATGGGAGAAAAGCAGTCTAAATGTATATCAGGGTTTACAGCTGTTTAAGCTTCTTGCATGAAGATAAGTCGGTAACGGCTGAGGGCAGGAGGTGCTGAATTGTGTCTCTAATAGTTAGAATTCTAACTATAGGATCTATAGGAATACATGGCTCAACAGAGCTGTGACTCTCTGTCAGCCTGGCTACAGTGCTGAACAGAAACCTGGGGTTGTTCTTATTTTCCTCTATTAATGATGAGTAATAGGCGAATAGGAGAATTCATTTAGGCTAACATATTCTTTATGACACAGCCAGGTTTCTGTAAGACAAAATAAATAAATATGATAATCTGATATTAAATTGTTTACTAGAACAGCTTTAACTGACAGAGATCTAATGTTTCCACAGATGAGTCCACATTTCATTCTCCTATTTTGTTGTACTGTTGAAGTGGTGGTGTTAATTTTTATTAGGTTTTTATGTATAACTCCTCTTCTGTTTAATTTTGATTTAATTAATTTAAGTGGCCGTGACTATTTAATGTTATAGAGGAATACTTGAGGTTTGAAACCAAGTTTTCAGGAGTTTTAAATATAACATCTGTTCATGCCAAAACTCTAAACACTGAAAAAAGTTTTCTAGTATAATTATTATATGTTAGGTGGGATGACATCTCCTTAAGCCAGAAGGAGGCAGGTTTTACAGAGCGCCACAGCTAAAAAATAAAACCTCAAGGTGGTCATATCACAATTGGTTGACATTAACAGTCTTTTTTTATATACCAGTATTTCAGTTGAACACTAATCTTCAGTGTTGACTTTTATCATCACAAACATGCAAAAGTACACACACACTACTCTCCCTCACATGGTTGTGGTCTTGCCAGCACCGTTGTGTCCCAGGAAGGAGACCACCTGGTTTTCATGGAGGTTGAGGCTCAGTTTGTTGAGGGCCACTTTGCTGCCGGTCTTGTACACCTTGGTCAGTTTGTCTATACACACCACCAACGGCAGGTGGCTCGGCTCCTCCTCTATGCCCCGCATCTCCTCTAAGGTTATAATGAGAAGGGAGAAATAAGTGGTGTACAAACACTCTCTTACCTGATCATTTTGTTTTACTACTTCTTTGTCAAAATGTCACTTTTGGAGAGGTAGAAAATATTGAATCTGGTGCAATCATTGTACAGTAAGTCATTCTGGATACAAGATTCCAATCACCAATTCTAGTAGACTAAGATCTGATTCTATGACCAAATGTTCAGAGACTCAAACTTATTGGGCTGCCAACCACCATATTTCTGATGGAGTAAACACTAAGCAGATACAGTCACAAGCTTTTTAAAATATTCAGTCAAAAGTAACAACACAGAGCATAGATTGTGGGGTCAATCTCCTAAGATCCTACATCACGCCATTTAAACACCATTTATTCATATTTGACTTTTGATAATAATAGCTACAGTATGAGGTTCTGTGGTGAGGTTCATACATGGAATTCTCATGTTAAAATTTTGATTCATCCAAATTACAAAAAAAACAAAAAAAACCTACAAAACAGATTTCCTCTTTTACCTCAAGCGTTATCTCTCTCTTAGTATCTCTCTTTTATATGTCCAGGTTTTGAGATCTCTGTCTCTGAGATGTCTGCCTCCACAAAATCCGTTGACAAAGAGTTGTGTGGATTATCCAGAGTAACAGGTACACTGTTTTTGAGCTTGACACAGATGTTTTGCTGCTGAAACTAAATCCTATTCACCTTTAGCTAGCTGTTTTCCTGTTTCCATCATTGTGCTAAGCTAAGCTAACTGGCTGATGGTTGTAGCTTCATATTTACCGAACAGACATGTTACGTAACTCTCAGAAAGAAAGCACATGAACATATTTCCCAAAATGTTTGGTTGGCCAATACTATGGGTTTTGTACATACTTTTTTTTTTTCATTTATAGTTGGAAGTTAAAGTCAGAAGAGAGTGTGGTGTCAATCACATCAATACTTCGGTAGGAAAGGAAAATTACTGTGTCATCTGCATATAGGAGACAACTAGACAACTAGTTTAAATACAGTAAGTAAGTCATTACCGTAGAAAAGGAATAATAGTGAACCAAGTTCGCTAGTTAATAAATTAGTTTAGATCTCTGTGTGTTAAAGTTTGACTCGGTTAAGTGGATCTATAAAACATGAAAATCTCATCCACAAGATACCCTTGTCAGCCCCAAATCATCATTTGTCCATACCAGATCTCCGCTGGTCCATTGCACAAGCCTGATCCTCCTCCATCACACTGAGCCTGGCAGCCCCGCCTCCACACCACGGCCAATCCCAGGTCTCAACACGCCCACTGCCTGACCAATAGGACCTCTGCAAGGGGAAGTACCATGGGCGGGGCAGCCCATACATTCCTATAAGAGAAGGAAAACACATTTAACCTAATCTATCTGAAAATATATGTTAAAATTTGAGAACAGGATGGTGGGGATTCAGAGAGCAATGATTCCATACCTGGATGCACGGCCTCTATGTACCAGGTGAGCACACCATACACACCGGCATCGATGATGAGCATCATCATGGATAGACCCAGGTTAAAGTCATCGCCTTCTACCGGTGACTGGCTGATGGTTCGCCACTGGATGCCAACGCCTGCTACCTCATACAATGCGAAATACTTGGAGCCCAGGCCGAAGGCTGTGGTGGACATCAGAGACTGGACGAGACAAGTGAAGTAAGAATTTATTCACCTTAGCATCATCTGGATTATTTAAGTAATGCTTCACAGTGACAACACAAAGAGCTAATTTTACAAACAGACCCCAAATGCAATTACATTCAATGGAAAAGGTGAGAAAAGAGAGAAAAAAGGCCTTACAGCGATGCACTTCTCAAAGGCAGTGATCTTATCATGGGCCACCTCCTCCCTAATGGCCACATACATGTAGGGCACGTAGCTGAGGAAGTAGATGATTCCTCCACAGGCTGAAGCCAGTTTGGCCTTAGAGTAGATTACTGACACCAAAAAACTGGAAAACAAAGGGAACTTACATGGACTTCTTTATCATTTAGTAGTTTCATGAAATCTCATGTAGTCAAACTATTGACTCCTAGTCAAAGCTTGGCCTGACACAGTGAAGTCAGGGGCCCTTCAAACAAACACACACACAAAAAATAATATGTTAATACTATTTCCTGCATTTATATACATTTATATTAACCTAGCAATAACACGCTATGATAAAATTGGCTATTGTCCTATCTGTAATAATGGTAGTAAAAAAAGCATTTTAAATGTCATGTAAATGGCTGGTATTCATGTACTAACACTACTTAAATGCACATTAGTACGTAATGACCAATGCAGAGCACTGTCCTTTACTGCCTTATCTCTAATTCGGTACGTTCACATGCACATAGTAAATCAAGTTACTCAGGTTTACCTGTACTGTAGTAACCCTTTTTACTGTCATGGCTTGTCTACACCAAGGAATTTCAGCTGCATTCAGCTGAATTTGTCAGTCGTCCCTCTCACGTACGTCTGACGGAACAGATACGCTTCTATTTTAATCAATACAGCTGTCTAGACAGGCTGCATAACGGCTTGCATATTTTTACACTTGCAAATGTATTTCCTTCTCTACACTGGTTGTGTGTTGGGTTCTAAGCGCTGCCAAAATGCAGGCGACCTACACTCAATACTGTGTCTGAGCGCATCCTGTGTAGACACAGATGAAGGACTGAAGCTGCTGCTCTACTAATGTGTTGCTTTCATTAGGCGGGCTTTGTAGACATTGTGTCCACGCAGCAGGTCAGTAATCAAAATTATCAAATACCTCCAATTTTATTATAGAAACATGGCTGCTTCCCGATTTTCTGGTTTTGTGTATGTGTTTATTGGGGCATTTAGACTGTGGTGAGAGCACAGTGTTTCCTTACACTGCAAATGTGTCTGGATTTAACAAATAGTCAACTGTTGAGCTGTGGAAACGGACGCATTTTGAGAAGTGAGGGATTCATGGCTAGTTTAGTGGAACTAGGAGATCTCACCAGAACATGATGGTGGCCACAGCGTAGATAGTGAGGAAGAGCCAGATGATGAATGGGTCGCTGTGAAGCAATACCCGGCCATACTTCAAGATGGCCGTCAGAGCAGTGACAGAGATGGACAGTTGGACAAAGCCGGTGATGAACCAAGCCACCCAGTGGACTGCGTTGTTCAGACCCATCATCTTCATCACCTGAAGAAGTGGCATGATAGTTACATGACAGAATTTGTAACTACTTTGTCCTACACCCCCATTTCAAACTGGTCCACTGTAGGTTTGTTTGTTCGGTCATTCAGTGGTGGTAAGGATATTTTTACTATTCAGTGTTATGTCTGAGCTTTTGATACACAGACTAAAATAATGTGACTTAAAGGGGTACTAAAGGGGGCCATTTAGTATTGCATCTACATAAAGTTGAGGGACTTGTAAAAGACAAATCTACAAAAGAATGGTAAACATTTGTGCAGCAGAGGCAGAGATATCCTGACTTTTAATCCCCAGTATGGGTCAAGTTCCAAAAACACTGGATCCTACACTTCCCATAATGCAACTTGATAATGATAGTAACTCTTTAGTAGATCCTCCAAGCCCGCTAAATGCTAATGTCGCTCAAAATGTATGACCCAGTCTGTGGCTTTCTGCTATAAATGTGTTTGAAAGCCAAAGCTGAAATATTTTATTTATATATAAAAATTAATAAGAATATATAATATATTTTTCAGATTGCTTGAATTTATTATTGTTACTATTGTTGCTGCTGTTGTTAATAATGTGGTGGTGACGGTGATCATCATCACATATAACTTTTATACATTGTATATTGCTAATATACTGGCGGGCCTTTGCCTTGCCCCTGGCGGCATTTGGTTTGGGGGCTTCGCTGATATGGAGGGGAAGCCTTGGTCCACTCCAGGGGGGTATTCTACAAAGTGAGATTAATGGGTTAGCAAGTTATGTTGAGCCTAAAGCCAGAGTTTTCAATGTCACAAAGCTGGCTCTCTTTTAACCTGGCTAGATCGTCATGATAACTTATGCTGCACACCTAACCTTCTCTGGAGGAGGTTATGTTCAGAGTTCAATTACAGTGGTGCAAACTGTATGTGCATACATGTATTCAGCTGGTGATGCAGAAAATCTGAGCAAGAATACTGTATGCCGCGCTATTCGCAAGGTTGTTCTTCTCTCACTGAACTACTGAATATATTTGTAGTGTTCCCTTCAGGTAATAGAACACCAATTAAAAAACTGATTAATCTATTGGTATTTATCACAGATTATATTCAATCAATAAAATTCATTTCACTTTGGTCAACATTTCAATTTGGCCAAAAACTAAAGTGATTTCCAAGTATCCTTCATTGTGTCAGACCTAAATGCAGTTCTTGAGTACATGTTTAAATATGCTGTATCAAGTTTAAAATTTAAGAGCTCTATAATGTGCAGTTGTCATGTTTTAAATAAACAGGAGGCATTGAGAGTGCATTGAGTGCTAAAATAAATATATCCACTTAAAAATTTACACAATTAGCATTCCTCTCTTGTCTTATTTGCAGCAACAGTGTTGCTTTTTTTTATATTCAACCTGTTCCTCTTGACTCAAATAGGGGGCAGACCATTATGAGAGTCAATATAAGGTTTACACATATATAAGTGGATGCAATCTAAATGTAGAGAAAAAAACGTTTTTTATTTACAACTTGTATATTTTAACATTGGTGGCACTGCTGGGAGATTTAAGCTGAAACAGGTTTTTAAGTCTAAAATATCGAAGCAGGACGGACATTTGGCTAACAGCCATTGTGCCTGCAGATGTCATGAGAACTCTGTCACTGAGATGCAGGAGTTGTCACTCTGTAAGTATGGACTGGCATCAAAGAAGAGAATGCAGATAAGAAGGAAGGGTCAAAGAGACACACACAAGTCAACCTTCAGAAACACAGGGAAAAAAAGAGCAGTAGTGTTCAATAGGTATGGGGTTTTGAAACAAATGATCAGTATTGTTATTTAATGAAATAAGTATGCTGATAGATAATACTCTGTACTATGACATTAGATATTGTACATTTGACTATTTTCATGCCAAATGTTTTTCATTGTTTTTATTAAAAAATAATTCAGTGGTTTTCCTAGAATTTCTTTCCTAACAGGGTTGAGACACCACTGAAATAGTATTCCAAGTTTCATGACATACTGAATCTCTGAGCCATACTAATTATATTCCTAATTCTGCTCAAACATATTATATGCTACTACTATTGCTACTACTACTATGGATACAATTGGTGTTATTCTATATTTTTCTCATTATCAACAATGAACAGACCAAAATTAACAATGTCTCTCAATACTTTTTGACTTCACTACCATCTGTGGCTCTCAGCTCCAAGCACATTGGTTCCTAATAAAGTCATATATCTTTAAAACTCACAAATATACAATTCCAGTTTTTTTAAAAGGCTCAGTAATTTCCTAAAACAGCTGGACTCTGCAGTTTTTAGCAAACTACCTCAAACAGTAGGAAATATTGCATTTGTTGGGAACTATTTTCAGCGGCAGATTAATCAACATTTTGTGCTCCTGCAAATAGACAAAACACAAGCAAATTGACAACACATGCACAGCATTTGGAAAACACAATGTAAATACAGAAACATGCTGCAAATACAGAAAACACAACCAAATACAGAAACGTGCTGCAAGTAAGACAAGTGACAACTGAAACTGTTTCCAGAGGATACTAACAAGTGATGTCGAGGTGGTGTCCAGGTAATGATGTGGGCTTTTTAAATAATTGGTGGACTTTCTGGAGAAGACCTGGTCTGATTAGGAGAGATGGTATTCATCCCACTTTGGATGGAACCGCTCTCATATCTAGAAATATGGCCGAGTTTATTAGTAGCCCAAAGCCATGACAGCTCAGAGTTCAGACCATAGACTTAATACAGTCTGTGGTCCAGACCAGGAGGCAGAGTCCGACACACTTCTCTGCGCTTCCACAGTTACCCATCCACAGAGAGGGTGTCTGTCCCCCAACCACTTAAATTAATTAAATCAAAAGTAAACAGAAGAGGAGTTACACATAAAAACCTAATAAAAAGTAAAACCACCACTGCAACAGTACAACAAAAAAGGATAATTAAATGTGGACTCTTAAATATCAGATCTCTGTCATCTAAAGCTGTTCTAGTAAACGATCTTATATCAGATCATAATATTGATTTATTTTGTCTTACTGAAACCTGGCTGTGTCACGATGAATATGTTAGCCTAAATGAATCCACTCCCCCCTGTCACATTAATACTCACATTCCTCGAGGCACAGGCCGAGGAGGTGGAGTTGCCGCCATCTTCGACTCAAGCCTATTAATCAAACCTAAACATAAACTAAATTATAACTCGTTCAAAAGCCTTGCTCTTAGTCTTTCACACCGAACCTGGAAAACACTACAACCAATTCTATTTATTATGGTGTACCAAGCTCCTGGATCGTATTCTGAATTTGTATCTGAATTCTCAGAGTTCTTATCAGGTTTAGTCCTTAAAACAGATAAAGTAATTATTGTAGGTGATTTTAATATTCATGTGGATGTAGAAAATGATAGCCTTAGTGCTGTCAGAGTGTACATAAACCCACTCACTGTTTTAACCACACCCTCGACCTTGTTCTTGTCTATGGCATAGAAATTGAACATCTAATAGTCTTTCCACAGAATCCTTTTTTATCAGACCATTATTTAATAACTTTTGAATTCATATTACTGGCCTACACGACATTAAGCAAACATTCCTATACTAGATGTCTATCTAAATTTAAGGAAGTGATTCCATCGGCATTTAATTCAATGCCATATCTCTATATAACAGATGACTCCTATGCTAACTTTAGTCCCTCCCAAATTGATCATCTTGTTGATAGTGCTGCAGGCTCACTGCGAATGACACTCGACTCTTTTGCCCCTCTAAAAAAGAAGATAATAAAACAGAGGAGGATAACTCCATGGTATAACCCCCAAACCTGCAAATTAAAGCAAACATCGCGAAAACTTGAAAGGAAATGGCGTTCCACCAATCTGGAAGAATCACCTTTAATCTGGCAAGATAGTCTTAAAATGAGCTTCTTTAATGATATAATTCTATTAGAGACTAAATTCAGCACCTCCTGCCCTCAGCCAGTACTGACTTATCTTCAAACACAGGAATCTTAGAAACAACTGTAAAACCTGATGTACATTTAGACTGCTTTTCTCCCATCAACCTTAATCAACTAACTTCAATGATTTCTTCATCTAAGCTATCAACGTGTCTCTTAGACCCTGTCCCAACTAGGCTGCCTAAAGAAGTTTTACCCTTAGTTAGCACTTCTTTACTAGATATGATCAATGTGTCCTTATTAAAAGGTTATGTGCCACAGTCCTTTTAGCTGTAATTAAACCTCTTCTTAAAAAGCCCACTCTTGATCCAGGGGTTTTGTCAAATTATAGACCTATATCTAACCCTCCTTTTCTCTCTAAGATCCTTGAGAAAGCAGCTGCCAATCAGTTGTGTGACTTTCTACAAAACAATAAGCTACTTAAGGATTTTCAGTCAGGATTTAGAATGCATCATAGCACAGAGACAGCACTGGTGAAAGTTACAAATGACCTTCTAATTGCATCCGACAAAGGACTTGTCTCTGTAATTGTCTTGTTAGATCTTAGTGCCGCATTCGATACCATTGACCATCACATTCTATTACAGAGACTAGAACATTTAATTGGCATTAAAAGCATCGCACTAAGCTGGTTTAAATCCTATTTATCAGATCAATATCAGTTTGTACATGTTAACGATGAATCCTCTATGCACGCCAAAGTTAGCCACGGAGTTCCACAAGGTTCTGTGCTTGGACCAATTCTATTCACCTTATATATGCTTCCTTTAGGCAATGTTATTAGGAAGCACATCATAAATTTTCATTGTTATGCAGATGATACCCAACCTGGATGACCTGCAATTTTCTGATGTTAAACTCAGACAAAACTTTACTTAAAAGTTATTGTATTTGGCCCCGAACACCACCGAAACACATTATCTAAAGATATAGTTTCTCTAGATGGCATTGGCCTGGCCTCCAGTGACACCGTAAGAAATCTTGGAGTTATCCTTGATCAGGATATATCCTATAATTACTTCAAGGACTGCCTTTTTTCACTTACGTAACATTGCAAAAATCAGGCACATCCTGTCTCAAAAAGATGCAGAAAAACTAGTCCATGCATTTGTTACGTCTAGGCTCGATTACTGCAACTCCCTATTATCAGACTGCCCTAATAAGTCCCTTAAGACTTTCCAGCTGATCCAGAATGCTGCAGCACGTTTACTGACAAGAACCAGGAAAAGGGATCATATTTCTCCAATATTAGCTTCTCTACACTGGCTCCCTGTAAAATCCAGAATAGAATTTAAAATCCTTCTCCTCACCTTCAAAGCCCTAAATGGTCAGGCACCATCATATCTTAAAGAGCTCATAGTACCCTTAATCGATAATGTGTGATGTGTAACTTTTTCAACATCAAATCTCATTCAGTGTGCCAGATGTGCAATTCACATTCACACACTACTTATTTTCTACCATACTTATTCTTATTCAGTGTGCCTGATGTGCAAAGCACAAGATGCACTACTTATTATTCCCCATACGATGAGTCAGCTGTATTCACAATATTGTTGTTCTTCAGTTCTTTATTTCTTCTGACTTATTCTTCTTCTGTATGTTTTTAGGTCAACTACTACTCCTGCATACGTTCAGCTACAGAAACCATCCAAATATCAAAATGTTCAGCTCTTTAAGGACATGTGTGCTTGTATTCATACTTTTTCTACCTTTGCAAAATATTAAGCTTTTTTAACCCTAACTACTGCCTTTACTACTACAACTACTACTACTACAGCATTCTTTACTACCTCTACTACTCCTATTACTACTACAGTCTTTCCTACTACTACTACTACTGCCTTTACTACTACTTCTAATACAGTCTTTACTACTACAGTCTTTACTACACATACCTTTTAAAATAATAAGCTTTTGTTTGATACGTTTTTTCAAAATAATTTTTATAATGGGAGATATCTTCAAATCCTAATCCTTAATTCACAATTCAGATCTACCTCTGTCTCTCCGCCCACGCTGGAGAGGAAAATCCATTGACTTTGTATTGCATGAAGGCACCTCCTTGTCACTTCGGTCTGCTAGCAAACAACAGAAGAATGCCTAAAAGCTACAGTGTGGTGGGGTGCACTACCAACAGGGTAAACGAAACAGAACTAAGTTTTTATAAGCTGCCAAATCAAAAAACTGAGCCTTTAAGAAGACAAAATTGGATACAGGCAATAAGGCTTCAGCAGGAAGAATAGAAAAAATGGGATCCTCAGCTGAGGCTATGTGCTTTGATTAATATTAAATAAGTTAAAATAACTAATTTGGCCTCTTTTGGACTCTAGAGGTAGAAGCTAACTAAGCTATGCAATGCCTGGTTTTGATCTTTGTTAGGATAAATGATGATCTTACCGGGCGATTCTATCAAATATTACCTCAGCTTCGGTCTCAGTGTACCTATGGAGCCCCATACGACCAACACCCACCCCCGAAGGAGGACGAAGCTCTGGATGAAGGCTTTGAACCCGAATAACGCACCAAATGTCCTTTTGTGTGTTCCTTCCACTTTGTGGTTAAAAATCCAAGAAAAGAACATCCCTACCCAGAGAAGTGGCTTGGCTATGAAGCTCTGTTGAAGAAACCATGTTGGGTGCTAGTCAGGCAGTCAGGTAAGTCAAATTATCAATTATCAGGCTCCTCTGTTTACACTGGTTTGTTAAAAAAAAGCATGTATACAATTTGTAACGACAATAACAATAATAATGGCAAAAAGCAAAGGCTGTATCATGTAAAAGCTTGTTATCAAGGTAAGTCAGCATTCAATTTAAGCATTAATTTAAGTATACCCACAAACTAGAGACCTTTGGCATCCAGAAATTGTATGGCTTTCCTAGGTATATTGACAATAAGGGGGTTTCTGAGCAATTTCCAGAAGTGCTCGCCATCCAATCACCAATGGAATTCTTACAGAAATCTCCAAATGTCAAAAGTTTGATACCAAATCACCGCATGAATTTTTCATCTCCTACTCCTTCCACATACTTTCAGCTACAGACACCATTTAAACTTCAAATGGGTCACAAGACTTTCAACTGTTAAAAACTTTGATTCAGCTTTTTAAAATCTTTTACAGTTTTTGAAATATGACAGTTTAAGTTCTATACTTTTTTTTAGTTCTTTGTGGGGTGGGGTGTGTGGGCTGGAATGTTCGGAGCCTGAGTCGGTGACATCATAGAGTGGAGGGCACATAGATATACAACAGTATGTAACATGTCATAATGACTTGCCATTCCAGGATGGAACCATATGGCAGCCATCATACCTGGGTCCAGTTTTAAACTTACTGTAATTGGAACCTATGGTGAAATAGGCTTATGTTGTTTTTATAATCCTTGTATTTTTCTACCAATACACCAACACTGTTTTTTATTCAAAGTAATGAGCATAAGACAACTGTGCCTGTCTAGAATGAACCAAAAAACAAAGATTTACGATGATAATGTGGAGAAATCGCGGAAGTTTGTAAAATTGCAAGCTGGACCTGAACTGCTGAACAAATCTTCTTTCTCCAACTGGATTACTTTACCTGATCAAGACATGGATTCTTTTTTATTTATTTTACTGAAAGAAAAATTGTGTAAAGGCATGATGTTAATATATGATGACTGATTACAGGATTAAAGGCGGCAAATTTTGGGTTTGCTAGATGTGGTGAACATGTAACGTTAAGTGCGACTCCTCAGCCTCGAATAATAATAAAAGGTCTGATTGTGTGGTTGGTTAGTGTTACGTGTTGCTGTCAAGGACGTGGCTAACGTTACTGTTGTGTTGATTTACCTGGTGATTTATGAAATGGGATTTAGGAGTGACGACAAGCACTTCTCCTTGCGGTTAACGTGTTTACTTTAATGTTACACTTGATTGGCATGGACTCAGCTACTTAGCGGTCAAATTAGGGGTTAGGGAAATATTAATAACTTTGTTAAAACGTTAACGTTACTAAAAGTTACCTTTGAGCTCTAAGTTAGCATAGCTAACATTAGAACAATGTTTGCTGGTTATAACTTGTCTGTTTGAGAGCTAGCAATCAGCAATAACTTAGAACTCAGCTGGTCCGTTACTTGGTAACATTAGCTAAGGGTAAAGTTACCTAATTTACTAACTTTTTGTAGTTTTAGTTGACCCATATGTAAAAAAATAAATCTCTCATCTCCTCTATACTGACGGGTGGAGTGATGCCAGCCTCCCTGATCTCTTTGGTCCTTTTAGTAAAACAATTCAATGCTGCACAGCCGACAAACATAGTTGCTGCCCATAGGTGGTGATTGTAAACAATACACAGGTAAGATGGCGGACAGTTATCCCATGAGTTATGGCGTAATGTCGCATCTACTGTTTTATACTAAAGTCTTTACTACTACTACAGCCTTTAGTACTACTACTACATCCTTTACTACTACTAGTATTACTACAGTCTTTACTACTACTACAACTACTACAGCCTTTACTACTACTACTACAGCCTTTACTACTACTACTTCAGCCTTTAGTACTACTACTACTTTACTACTACTATTACTACAGTCTTTACTACTACTGTCATGGTCCACGAAAGACTCTTGTTTGGACGTTGAATTTTGGTCTTGTTTCCTGTTTTATTTTGAAATCCCTGTTCGTGTTTCCTTGTGTGCCTTGGTATTTCCTGTCTTTGTTTTCCCTCCAGTTTGATTCGGTTCACCTGTGTCTACTACTACTACTACTACTACTACTACTACTACTACTACTACAGCCTTTACTACTACTACTACTACATCCTTTACAATCACCTACAACCACTACTACAGCCTTTCCTACTAATACTGCAGCCTTTACCAGTACTACTACTACTACTACTACAGCCTTTACTACTACAGTTTTTACTACTAATACTGCAGCCTTTACTAGTACTACTACCACTACAGCCTTTACTACTAATACTACATTCTTTACTACTACTACTACAGCCTTTACTACTAATACTGCAGCCTTTACTAGTACTACTACCACTACAGCCTTTACTACTAATACTACATTCTTTACTACTAATACTACAGTCTTACACTTTACACTTCAGATGACACCTTAACTCCTTGTGGACTTAATTACTCAATCAATTTCATTCTACCTCTCTCTCTCCCCTTTAACACATGTATTGACAGAAACAAACTTTTTTCTATTTTTGTGGGGATTTTTTCTAACAGACACAACCCACCCATACACAGAAACTGTTTTCGCTATCTTTATGGGGACTTGGGGACTGATAGACATGCAAACAAACTGACACACACACACACACAGACACACATTAACTGGTTTCCTATTGTGGGGATTTTTACTACTTTTTCCAACTATTACAATAGAAATAAAAACCATTGCCAATTTTACAGTTTAGCTTCCAGGTTTTTCAGCAGTGCAGTCAATGCATTTGAGCTTTCATATTTTTCAGGCATTTCCAGCAATGCTTTCAAAATCATTTCAGCTGTCAGTATTCACATGCATTTTCTGCAGGAAATGCAATTTTCTAGTTCTTATTGTTCATATTCCATGATATCACCACACTATTCCTCTAGCACCATTGCCAGCACATACACACAAAATAGATTAAAAACGTGCAAATTGATGTGGAATGGTTTACTATGACTTTTCTCAGAGATTCGCCTAACTGTTGGCTCAAACATCACAAAAAAAACTGCAAAATGTCCCTTTTGAAAACAATGGGAAATCGTTGTGAACAGAGCTCAAACCCACCCTTATCTGGGGCCAAATCACTTCGCCATACTTTAACGTAGGAAAATGATTAAAAGTATAAATGGGTCATGAGACTTGGGACTTTTAATTGACTGGCCATTTTTATAGTTCGCACAGTTCCCACAAAATTGCAGTTTAGATTTTATGCTTTTAAAGACCATTTAAGATTTTAAAATGGGTGTGTGGGACGGAAAATTCTGAGTGGATGACATCATCATTAGATTGGAGAGCAGCTGTAAAATCTTCTTAAAAATATCTCTTCAAATTGCTCTTATTCCAACAATTTTCACTCTTTATACATAATTTTAAGTTCAAAACACAGTGATTTTTGTGCTGGTCACAGACATGTAACTATGGAATCAAACAGACTTACACATTTGGCACTTTGAGCCACAACCAACTGCGCCACTGGCTGCTGTGTTAACTGAAAACAGAAATTATCCTTATTCTTCTTTCCTCCTCAGATTTCTAACTGTGTCCAAGCCGTGTTCATCACTTTTTAGTGTCATCCGGAAAAACTTTCTATTGTCGTCTGTGTTACTTGCAGCACGTTTGTGTATTTGGTTGTGTTTTCTGTATTTGCAGTGTGTTTTCTGTATGCTGCGCAACAGTGTGGCTCATTGATGTGTTTGTAATAGTTTTTAGACAACAACTGAACTCTACAAAGTTGAAATGTACTAACTGTTAGCAGGGGTGGAAGTAACAAATTACATTTACTCTCGTTACTGTAACAATGTCGTTTGTTGTGTACTTTAAAAATTGGTAATTTTACTTTATTTATTATTTTATTTTACTGTTTATTTAGCAGGGACAATGCACAATACATGTATTTTACCAGATATAGCTAAATGCTAATTTTCATCTGTAGTTGCTGGGCAGAGGCCACTAGTGATGCACAGGTTACAGACCTAAAAGATCTGTAAATCAAACTTTACTTGTAAAAAACAGACACAAACACCATACAAAAACTGAACAAACAAAATATAACAACCACCCTGGAAAAAACAGGGAGCACACCATCAACAATCCCAACACCATAAAAAAACAGGCAGTTCATTAATACATGAAATTACCAACCAAACATGACTACAGACCTGATTGTCCTTCAACCATGTTTTCAAACTAAATTTTAAATGTTTAAAAGTAGTGCACTCTCTTATACTCAGTGGTAGAGAATTCCACATCCCTGCCTTAAGTGAGAAGCAGTTTGGCCCAAATGTTATAGACAGAAATGTAACATAAGTCACCTCTTGAGGAAACTTTTGTTAACCTTGAGCCAGCTCTACATGTTGTTACAAACAGTTTGAGAAGTCGTGGTGCTAGATTGTAAATGATCTTATATAATAAACTGACATTAGCCATGAACTGTTGGGTCTCTGTAAATATAAAGAGTCGGTCTAGACCTGCTCTATTCGAAAAAGTGCCCTGAGATAACTTTGTTATGATATGGCGCTATATAAATAAAACTGAATTGAATTGAACAGAACATTTTCAAGTGTCACAAGATTATACTTTTTAACTATAATGCAATAATGATGAGAGTTAGGTTTTTTTATCCATGTTTTTCAAAGGTTGCTTATACAGACTATAAAGAGTCGGTCTTGACCTGCTCTATTCGAAAAAGTGCCCTGGGATAACTTTATTATGATACGGCGTTATATATGTAAAACTGAATTGAATTGAAGTAGTTGCATTAATGTACTGTTTGTCTGAGACCAGGTATGAAAAATGTCACAATATAATTGCGTGCATGTACACTTTTGCTGCATCTGTACTACTTTTACATAAGTACTTTTTATCACGAGTATTATTATCACAAGTATAGTACTTAGCTACATTTCAAGTCGCATCCGTTACAGGGTCTAAACAAAAGTCCCATGATAAAACCATGATAAACTGTGTGAATGGAGCAGAAGCAAGTAAACAACTGGCTGTTGTGTTTGTGACAGCAGGAGGGTAGAGCTCCAGAGAGCTCCGTGTCCAGAGAGGTAACACTCTGCACTCAGCTGACACACTAGAAAACATACATGTTGAATGTGTGTGTTCACTGGCCGAGTGTCAGGGGGGTGTGGTCGCACCCGTACCGGGGCTTGCAGTTAGTGAACAGTACAACAATGCACAACAGTGCAATAAAATTAAGGACTGTGTCATTATGGGGTATGGTTAAGGTTAGCATTATTTTACCTCGGAATAGTAAAAAAAAAAAAAAAAAGGTTGCATCTACCTTTAGAGACTGTAGCGCCTCGTTCAACTCAAAACTTTTTAAAAACTTTGAGGAGCGCAGTGGGACAGAGAGGCTTGAGTGGACTGGTTATCTATGCTTTGAGGATGAACAAGCAGATAAGCAGATTGTGGAGGACTTCAGGCGCACAAGACTCGTAGAATGATGTTCAGACACGTGAGTAGAACAACAAACTCACTTTTTGATATAACTCACTTTTCAGATGACAGCGTCAGCAACCACTATGTGTGTGCGCTGCGCAGTGTGTAAAAACTGTGCAGTTTCTCTTTGCTTATACATGTGATTGTGGGCTGCAGTCTCTATGGGGTTTACATTGTTATATTATACATCTCCTTCTTTGGCTTAATAATGCTTGTTGCACCCGCCATGGTGTCCAAAGACTAATTGTCTTCTAGTTTTGTCCTTGTTTCTGGTTAATTCTAGTAAGACTACACAGAGGAAGACCGTTGTATATTTATGATTGATCAGTTGTATGCACAGACTGCAAAGCGGTGTCTATAGAAATGGAACTTATTGCTGGTTCGGACATCAGGACTTGGAGGCGTGATGTTGTTTCACTAGTTTATACGTTGACATTTAATGCAACTTAAACCAATTAGCTTTACTACAAAGGTGTTCTTTAATTTAACAGTAGTATCATATATCATCATATAATACCCCCCACCCATTTTAATTGTAACACAGTAACGTTTACACAGAGTACATTTTGACAACTGACCTATTTTTTACTTTTATCTAAGTACATTATTACACAAGTACTTTTACTTTTACTTGAGTAATATTTCCTTAAAGTAACAGTACTTTTAGTTGAGTACAATATTCTATTACTCTTACCACCACTGATTGTTGGTAGGATACGTTAGTTGTTGGTTTGGGTCTGCACATGGGATTTGTTGACAATAAGAAAAATATAGCACATTGCCAGACTTATACTTTAAAAACTATAATAATAATAATAGTAATACACAACATACTAGCTGTGGTCAGGGAGGAACCATTGTGATACAAAATACCAAATCAGCCAGACATGTTAACCAGTTGATTTAAGGCTGACCCCCAAACTGGTGACAAACATACAACCATACAGTCTAACCTCTTTGAGACGGTGCTCCTTCTCAGCCACAATGTGCTGAATCATCATGGCTACTGAATAAACCCAGGAGATCACCATGCACAGAGGCATCATGTGCTCAATCACAAACAGAAAACTGAAAAAAACAAAACACAGGGTATGAGGTAAAGACCAAATACACATGTTCTGACCACACTGCATTTCAAATGCATGGAGATTTCTAACATGTACAAATATATAACACACATAAAATATATTTATCAAATATGAAGAACACAGTTTATATAAACATTTTGAAATATTTCTATAACAAATATATTTTTTCTATCTCTGCCTAATGATTACTGCCATGCTCAACTTTATGACCTAAACAGAACCACAAAAAAAGAGAACATGACGAAGCCTATTTCTTACTCGTCTCTGGTGTAACATGGGTAGGGGAACATCTGAACGTAGTTACCAGGCTCTACCACATCATGGCCCACAAACATGTTGATGATGGCTCTCTCTATCATATCTAGAGGAGAGTGAGAGAGAGAGAAATAAAGTCAGAGAGAGCTACAAAATGTGATCAAATGTGAAATCCTATCTTGTTTTTGTAAACCTCTCCCCTTGACAGTCTTTACACAAGTCAAAAATGTGTTGTTTCCTGAACTTTGATGATTTTGATTTGTTTAAATATTTTCCAGTATTGTGATGTGGCAGATCATCCTGTAACAGCATAAGTTACATTTCAATTTCAATTTCAGTCAGTGGTGTATATTTAATCTTGTACAAAATTGTCATATAATTGTCACAGTCTGTATCCCGGTCCCTCCTCCGCAGCCACATTTCTGTTTTCCCAGGCCCTTCTGTCGCCACTAGTCCATGAGATGCCCTCAGACTTTCTCTTACTAGTTGCCTGTCTGCCTAAAATATTTCTTTAAAGCTGCTGTAATCAATATTTTAGATATTAACAATCAGAACAAATGATGTATGTTTGATTTGAAAGCTGTCACTCGTAATGACAACCTACAGAAAATTATCACCAACTCTGCACTTCCCCTAGCCCTACTGCAATCCTTCTAAGTCATTGTTTTGGTTTTCAGGCCCACAATCTCCACCAAACAGCAGACAAAGTTAGCGACTAGTCGGTGAACATATCGGAGCATTTAGCAGCTAGAAAGACTCAGGTGGTAGTGGAGACCAAACCAGACCTAAAAGGAAAGCAAATGTTGGACTTGCATCAATCAGGTGGACATTAACACAATTTCTAATTAATGATAATGTTCCTCAATGTCTGCTGTAAATAGTCAACTGTTTTCTAACATGTTCATCATATCAACGTTGATACTGATATTTGATATTTATAGTGCGATAAAATGTCAGGTATTCTGCTGCCCCTATTCTCTGGACCACCTCCTCAGACTGTGTCCTGTCAGTTTGGATACAATCTTTGTGGATCAAGTTTCTGTGTCAGATGAGCAGCTTCCCTGCTCTCTGCTACCTGAATACAAGATGACTTGCAGGGATAAAGTGTTTCTGCTGCAGCTTGCATTGGCATCTTCACAGATGCTCCAACTTCACAATGCACACTTTACCAGAATAAATCCTTTTCTTAGTAAAACAAACACATCAAACAAACAATCAGTCCCCAATTTTTCTGATTCCAACCTTGGTAGGAGTGCAACAAATTAGATATATCCATGTAAATTATGTATCAAATCCTTACCCAAGCATATATTGTGAATATATATTCAGCACTCAAGAAGCATTGTGTAACCAGTACCATTAATTACCATTAAGTACAGTGTGAGAATTTAGGAACGGCAGGAGCCAAAAAGATAGGTGATCATTGTGTTGCCTTAAGGTATTTATTTTATTTTTTACAACAGTTTCAATTCTTGGTAGCTATTTTCTAGTGGAAAATGAGAATTGGATAACTATTTTTCAGATAAAGAAATGTTTGGAAAAATGTATATTATTTGTTTGTTCGTAGCATGCGATGACGTCACGTCCGGTTTAGTCACGTCTTGTGGGGGTTTCATAGTTCGGTAGATACAAGACACAGAACGTCTACGTTCAGGAAGTTATCCACTTGCATCCAATGTGAAGCATCATAGAAGCAATGCTGTAAGTTTATTTGTTTGACATTAGACATGTTAAAGAGTATATATTAGTATTGATTTAGTTATAAAAACGGTGTTTTGATAAGTCATCTAAAATGGTTGATTTGTAAACATATACAATGCAATGCATAATGAAGAACAAGGAGGCTGAATGTTTTCTGTATTGTTTGTTTGCAGTTTTCACCACAACATGTTAATGAAGAAGAACGATAGTAAATGATTAACCTTGCTACGACTCTGTCTTCATTGACTACGGTTTAGCTTGATGTTTAGTCAGAGTTTCAACACGCTGCATGAGAACATTACAATCATAGTGAAATAGAAACACAGGACATGGTTGTAGATTTCAAGTGCACATATTGAACAGTAAACCAGGTAATAAGCAGGTGGGACCAATGGTAAGTTCAAGTTACAATGTAGATCTATCCACAGATTCAATTAGAAAATAACAAACTAAAAAAACAAACTGTGCGCACATAAAAAACAATAAAGACCCAGGTATTTTTCAAAGTCTTTGTAAGAGTCACAGTTCTCACTCCAACTCCGGTGTGGGACCAGTATGATGAAAGGTATGTATATTGTCTGTACTCCTCAATCCTACCGCACTTGACATAGGTGTTCTTTAGTTCACAGCCTTCTTACTGCAGGCAACAAGTTCAGTATCCTGTAGGCTGGGCTTGCCATTCAGTACTGAAATCTCTGAAATCTCCTCTGATGGCTCTGAGATCTCCTCTGAAATCCTGGACCATCTTAAGAGGACTCCAACTCAAAAAACCTGACTTATGAATAAGGTCAAGATAAATTACCTTTATGCTAATTCTATGAGCATTCCTGATCATAGAGTAAAGCTTAAACGTAATGCTCCAATTTACACACTTCTGCTGTACAACATAGGCAGTTCACTTGATTTTGCAATCACAATTTCATAACCAACCAAAATTATTAGTTCAGAAAGCTAATAATTTCAGTAAAAACTCAATTGCAGTTTAGATGCATAAAAGAAAACACAGATAACCTAAATATAGTCACCAATTTAACACCTTTAAAATATTCTTAAATTCTTGTAAACTGTAAAAATACCAGCGCTAACCGTGGAATTCACTAACAAACTACATCTTAGCCAGCAGCTAAACTGCAGCAATTGACACAGAGTGCATCAAATCAAAATAAAGAATAGTCTCTTTAACACACCAATATGGCAGAACATGTCTGCTTAGTAGCAGTATTTCTTAACCCATTTCAGATCCAGTTTTTAAGTAACACTTTTAGCACAATCAAATGGGATTCCATACATTGTATGATTTTCTGAATATTAATACAGATATATTTTTTTATTGCTGATTTAAAACTAGAGTGAACATCTGTTACATTCAAGCCATTGCCAGACGAGTTCACACAATGCTGATTAAGCCTATCACTGACAGGTAAATCTCTCTGTATTTGTCAGTATAACAAAGTTTTTAAATCTGGTGTATGTTGCAACATTCCCACAGTGGCGCACCGGTAGAAAAGACAGAGCCATGTAGAGAGAGAGTTGCATCAAAAGAAATTTAAAATGCTGATCATTACATTATTCACAATTTCAGATTGTTCTCTCTACATCACTCTGGTTTGCCAGAGCTGAGGAGAGCAACCATAGTGAGAGTAGGCTACAGCAACTGGGGGTATGGAGGAAAAACCTGTCATAAGCATGCATTGACAGTGTTTGTGTAAACTCTCACTGCCAGAAGGTGAAGATGAAAGTTCCACACTCCAGCTTTAACTACTCTGGGCTACATCTTCCCCCTCTAAATTCATGCACATCCTGTTGAATGGGAGTAGTTGTGTGGACAGTATTTGGGAAGATAGCCTCAGGTAAGATTCATGATCTTTGGTCTCTTGTAGGGCATCAGTAAAGTCTAAGCTCAAGCCTTGAAACAAAGACTGGACAATGGATATCAGTGGATTCCCCAGATGAGTACACTGTAATCTTTTGGGTTTGACTCTGTTTCTCTCTGAACATCTGACACTGACTCACTCATCACGGTCATAATTTTTACTTGTTTCTGTATCACCGATATCAGCTGGAATTTGTTCAGATTCTTTTTCTTTTACCTTCCCAGGGACATCTTTTCCACAGTCTGGTAATTCATCAGGTAGGTTATCACCCTCTGGAGCATCAACAGTGGGGTCTCCCTCACCCACTGGAGCAGCATCAGGGTGTCCTTGGCATCTTGGTCATCAACAGGTAAGATCTTGTCACCCACTGGACTATCAACAGGTAGGTTTGTGTCTCCCACTGGACTATCAGCAGGTAGGTTTGTGTCTTTGGTTATGTCTGTAATATTCTTTGAAATGTTGAGTCATTGTTTGCTTTTGGAAACTCAGACACAGATATCAATCTAGTGGCTTCTTGGCAGGTTGCTCTTGGCACCATGAAACATCATCCTCTGAGTCAGAGTATGCGCTCATATCCTCAGGTTCCTTTGACAGCCTTGTACTTGGCTTGCGCGCAGGTTTTGGCAATACAGGCTTTTCTTCATTTGTCAGGAGAAAGCCACATGGGAGCAGAAGGTTTTGATGGACAGTTCACAGAGGACCATCCTTGTAATCTGACTGTGTTGACTGGGAGATCTCTAGCTTGCCTCGACATGGATGTCTGATTCCCGCTTATCGGCAAGCTTAGGTTTACCTCGGAGGCAAACAGCTCTTACCAAAACCCTGTCTCCAAATTCCAAAGCAGAAGCAGTTACACGCATGTCAAATTTAGCCTTGTTTTTGTTGGCTGTCTTTTTTGCATTTTGTGTTGCTACTCTAACTCTCCTCTAGGTGTGACTTCAAACTCTGCACATACTATAAATATGACTTGTAGTCACCATCTTTGAGAGGTAGGCCAAATCCTAGGTCAACAGGCATTTGTAAGGCCCTGAGGCATATGGTTAAACTCCCAAAAGCCAGTGAGGCAGACAAAAACCACTTTTGGTTTATCTGACTCCTCAACCTCAATTTGGTAGTAACTGGATTTCAGATCAAGGACTGAGAGCCATTGGGATCCAGTGAGGGTGGAGAATGTCTCCTCAATTTGGAAGCGTGTAAGCATCATTCACTGTCTGGAGGTTAAGCTTTCTGTAATCATTACAGAGACGTACTTCTCCATTTTTCTTCCTCACTACCACTACAGGTGAAAAGAATGGTGATGAGGACTCACGGATCACTAGAGCTTGATGGAGTTCTTGGAGGTGCTTACAAACAGCTTCCAGGTCATTTGGTTGTATGGGAGTACCATCTCTGCTCTGTTTATGCCTCAGCTCAAGGATTTTTAGTACTGCCTTAAAGCCATGTGATGTTGGTGGCCACATTTCTTGAGTGGTATTGCAATAGGTCTCATATAATACATCAAGTGTGTTGGTACCAATCAGATCCAGGGACTGAGAAGCTGCACGCACATCTGGAACTACCAGTGCAAGTGTTGGCCCTTCAGCTTCAACCCTGAGGAACTCTTTTGGAAAGACACTCAACTCAATGTATGTAAATAAGGTACATATTGGCCATTAACCCCCTGAACTTCTAGTAACTCAAAGAGTGGTTTAATCTGATGTGTCAACAGATACTGTTGATAGAATGAATGGGGAACAGTGGTGACTTGGGAGCCAGTATCTAATAAGCAAGTGTGAGACTTTAATTTAGCTTGTGACACTGAGGTGCCATTTCATTCTAGTGTTCTTAGCTTTTTGGCGATCTTCTGCAGTACGTCACAGCAGCAGCAGCTGCGAATGATGGGGGGTTTGTTTTTCGAGCTCCAGTTGGAGGTCCGCAAGCAAGCCATTGTCCCAGCAGCCTCTGCAAAATTGTTTGAGATGTTTATTAACCTCTTAAGACGACACTCCCCCTCTGCACACAGTGAAATTCAGCACCACCTGGAGACAATGCAGGTAGGCGGAGGGTTTTTCCCTCAGATCTTGAAATGTGTTCATTAACTATATGAACAGTTCCTCAGTACCATCCTCAACTGTGCCAAATGCAGAATCTAATAACTGCAGAAATACTGTAGGTGGAGCTTTAGGTCCGAGATGTCTGATGACATGAGACGCTGGAACAAGAAGGCTTTCAAGAATTTCAGTTTTCTCCAGGTCAGAGACTGAAGTGTCTTATATCATCAATTCAACATGGGAACCTCAAATGTCATAATTGGCTTCACTGTGTGGTCTGGGAATCTTCCCAGAGAAGGCTCTTAATCTCAGAGGAATGTGCATGAGTGGTCTTGTCCTCACTTTTAACTATATGCTCTACCATTATTTTCTGTACTTCTGGTGGTGGGTACTGGTGGGTAGAGCCAGAGATGTCTTTGGTCTAAGACAGTGAGACGCTAAGCTGGTCACTGTCAGACAGACTAGATTTAGGATGGGAAGAAACATCGACCAAAGGCAAATGGGACAGCACTTTGACGAGGTCCTTCAGTTTCTTCAGAGCCCTTTGCATGTTGAAGAGGACCATGGAGTCCGCTGAACTCAGTGACCCCAATAGATTTCTCTATTTTTGACATTACTTCCCTAAGCACATACTCAAAATCCTTCCCACTTAGCTTGGCTATCCCCTTCAGTTCACTCGGGTAGGTATCTGTAACACTACCCCCTACTTTATGTGTGTAAACATCTGCTAGGGCTCATACACAGTATGTAACATCAGGATCATCAGGTGATGGATGGATATAGGGCAACAGTGGTCCTAATGTCTGCAGTGGTGCTCCTGAATTATACTCCACTATAGGGTTTTTGTTAAACTCTGATACATTATCTTCTACAGTGAGGATCCTATTTATCAAGCCATATTGCTTTAAAAAGTTGAGAATCTCCTCATATTTCTCAGACTCACTTAAAGGTGGGGAAAGCAGTATTTTATTGCCGTCATTGGGCAAAAATTCCATAATAACCTTTCAGCATATTGTAATTCAAGTGGTCTGAGTGAAAACTTTCACTTCTGTTCCTCCTCTTGGTTCTGTTTTCAAGCTTTAGAAAATCTAGCCCGTGATAGGAAACTTTGGCTAATCACAGGTCATTGCAGAGAGAGGGCGTTCCTATTGACTGTTGTGCAAATCGAGATGTCCCTTCAGATGCCTGATTCAATAGCGGGAAATCCTACAACTTGTGATAAATTTCCAGTTACTCCTGTGCCTACAGCAGCGTATAGTACACGTGTGAAGATAACCTGGCTCCACACGAAGCTTCGGGCTCATTATGTTTGATGGCACGGTGCTTGTATCAACGAGTGGCAAAGAAGCATGATGACAAACAGTGGGCAATAACTTTTGAGGGGGGACAGTGGCATGTGTGTGTGGTGTATTAGCTTCTGATCCCACCTTTAGACAGCGTCACAGCTGCCTCTGAAACCTGGGGCGCTTCTGCCCTAGGGCTGTGAAGCACTGGAAGGGCGTCTTTGAGAAGACAAGTCACAATGTGAGGGACCGGAGTCTTGATGAGGATCACGCCATGGAGAGCGAGCTCTACGAGGCATGAGGTTTCGCAGGGCACCTATTCCTTCAGCTCCTGTCGAACTTGTGGGTTTGGTGTGAGGGGCTTAGCAGAGTGATACAAGGCAGCAGAGAGAGTGGCGGAAGGTTTTCTATAGGTTTGCACAGGTTTTGCCTACCCGAGCTTTAACCCACACACTAACAGCATTAGGGACTTTAACACCTTGTCTATCAACAACATCCATCCTGCAATGAAAACGCAATGTGCTACTAACAGATAATAAGCTCAATGATATGCTATTCCACTATCGTTACCCAGTAACTCAAGGCTCCTGGCTGGCTTGCCAAAAACTGTAACCAGTATGTGTTACCACTAAGTACAGTGTGAGAAATGAATAATAAAGGTAACTGGAAGAATTAGACCAGACTCAAAAGTAGTGATGGGTACCGAAACCCGGTATTAAACTTTCCCCGGGACTAAATTATTAAAGACCGTAGTATTGATAAGCTCCAACATTACCGGTTCTGCTCTCAGTATTGGAGAAATTAAGAAATTGATTTCCTATTTATTTAGGCTACATAAACATTATCTTGCAACTTTTATCTCACCAACTCTGTTTATAATTTGCATTAAGATTAAGACATCTGTCTATGATGCATTTTTGCTAATCCAGTCGTCATCACCAAGACTGGATGGGACAAGAAGGAAGGCAAGAAGGAAGGAGTGGAAGTGGATGCAAGCCCCGTTGATCCTCCTGCCCTGTTGGACATTTTCAGATGTAGCTGCAAAGCAGAGTTATGTACAACAACAAAGTGCAGCTGCAGAGCTTCAGGCCTGACAGAAGGCAATGAAAGTACATTTTGCAACCCGCTCACAGCAAAAAGAGCAAGACAACAAGAATGTAGAGTCTGGAGAAGAAGATGAAGACAGAGCAGATGATGAGGTTTTGGTTTATTACAGTGTAGAGTAGTAGAAGTGCAAGGCGCTCTTGCTTGATTAGTTTTCCAGTTGTAATACGTTGTGTAACTAGGCGTTGTGTAACCAGGACTCATGTGTCTACCTTAACAAATTGCTTACTTATACTCCCTTCTCTCTTTATTTGAAGATATTATTTAGCCATAGTCATATTATTTTTGTTCCGTATGGTACTTGTCTTTGTTACCTCCAATACCCAACTGTGCGTCACCTCAGAGTGTAATGGTCTGTGAATTAAAATGTACATGTTCTGCATCGTTTAAATAATTGAGTTAATAAATATCCTACAATTTATAACCGAGTTGAAGTTATTTTGGCTAATTACCCGCTATACATTTGAGTGTACACTAGTTCTGTTTAAGCACTCATAGCTCTTTCCTGTTAGCGACCTTCCGCTAATCTCACTGTTGTTTACATGCTATTTAGTTGCTTGCTACTGTAGTTTAGCTTTTAGCTCAGTTAGCAATGGCTTCTCTCTCCCCCTCTCCCTCTCCTGCTCTCTCTTGCTTGGTGTGTCAAATGTTTAGATATTCCTCTGCCTCCTTTAGCAATAATGGTATGTGTAACAAATGTAGTTTATTCACCGAGTTGGAGGCGAGGCTCAGTGAGATAGAATCATGGCTCTGCACTATGGAAAGTCAGTCAGCTGTAGTTAGCCAGCCCCTAGCCGGTGCGAGCCGACCAAAGGTAGCTTCTGCTATCCGTCTCCCCGCAACTCCTGAGCAGCCGGGAAGCCAGGGAAGCTGGATGACTGTCCGAAAGAAGCACAGCCCTAAGCCAAAGCCCACAGTTCACCATTGATCCGTTCACATTTCTAACAGGTTCTCTCCACTCAGCGACACACCCGCTGAGAAACCAACTCTGATTATTGGCACCTCCATTTTGCGAAACGTGAAATTAGCGACACCATAGTCAAATGCATCCCAGGGGCCAGAGCAGGCGACGTTGAATTCTATTTCAAACTGCTGGCTAAGGATAAGCGTAAATATGGTTAGATTGTTATTCACGTCAGTGGCAACGACATCCAATTACGCCAATCGGAGGTCACGAAAATTAATGTTGAGTCGGTGTGTACATGTGCAAAGACAATATCGGACTCCGTAGTTTTCTCTGGGCCCCTACCTAATCTTACTAGCGATGACATGTATAGCCGCATGTCATCATTCAACCGCTGGTTGTCAAGGTGGTATGATGTGGGCTTTGTAGATAATTGGCGGACTTTCTGGAGAAGACCTGGTCTGATTAGGAGAGATGGCATTCATCCCACTTTGGCTCTCATATCTAGAAATCTGGCCGAATTTATTAGTGGCCCAAAGCCATGACAGCTCAGAGTTGAGACCAGGAGCCAGAGTTGCAGTCCTACACACTTCTCTGCATTTCCATTAGAGCAGTTATCCACCCTAAATTCCACAGAGAGGGTGTCTGCCCGCCGACCACTTAAATTAATTAAATCAAAAGTAAACAGAGGAGGAGTTATACATAAAAACCTAATAAAAAGTAAAACCACCACTGCAACAGTACAACAAAATAGGATAATTAAATGTGGACTCTTAAACATCAGATCTCTGTCATCTAAAGCTGTTCTTGTAAACAATCTAATATCAGATTATAATATTGATTTATTTTGTCTTACTGAAACCTGGCTGTGTCATAATGAATATGTTAGCCTAAATGAATCCACTCCCCCCTGTCACATTAATACTCACATTCCTCGAGGCTCAGGCCGAGGAGGTGGAGTTGCCGCCATCTTTGACTCAAGCCTATTAATCAAACCTAAACCTAAACTAAATTATAACTCGTTCAAAAGCCTTCTTATTAGGTTTAGTCCTTAAAACAGATAAAATAATTATTGTAGGTGATTTTAATATTCATGTGGATGTAGAAAATGATAGCCTTAGTGCTGTCAGAGTGTACATAAACCCACTCACTGTCATGATCGGTTCTGTTAGTCTGTGTTTTTGAGTTACTTCCTGTTTTATTTTGGTAGTGTTTAGTCTCATCCTCTTGTTCCTGTCAAGTTTCCCGCCGGTCCTAATCAGCCTAATGTGTTTCACCTGTGTCTCATTGTCTACTTACCTTGCCCTATATATACCCAGTGTCTCTCCCATCCCCTTTGCCAGATAATCTTCACCTCATGTGTGTTGTTATCCCGCGTTACTCGTGTTCCCCGTTCCCCTACTTGCCTTACCCTTTGGATACCTTTGCTCTGTGACATTGTACCTTGCCTTAAGGATTAAAGACTCTGAACTTCTTACTCGAGTCGAGTCTGCTCTGTGGGTCCAACCTCTCTGTGTGCCTGACACTCACTGTTTTAACCACACCCTCGACCTTGTTCTTGTCTATGGCATAGAAATTGAACATCTAATAGTCTTTCCACAGAATCCTTTTTTATCGGACCATTATTTAATAACTTTTGAATTCCTATTACTGGACTACACGCTATTAGGCAAACATTCCTACACTAGATGTCTATCTGATAGTGCTGTAGCTAAATTTAAGGAAGTGATTCCATCGGCATTTAATTCAATGCCATATCTCTATATAACAGATGACTCCTATGCTAACTTTAGTCCCTCCCAAATTGATCATCTTGTTGATAGTGCTGCAGGCTCACTGCGAATGACACTCGACTCTATTGCCCCTCTAAAAAAGAAGATAATAAAACAGAGGAGGTTAGCTCCATGGTATAACCTGCAAACCCGCAAATTAAAGCAAACATCGCGAAAACTTGAAAGGAAATGGCGTTCCACCAATCTGGAAGAATCACGTTTAGCCTGGCAAGATAGTCTTAAAATGTATAGGAAGGCCCTTCGTAATGCCAGAGCAGCCTACTACTCATCATTAATAGAGGAAAATAAGAACAACCCCAGGTTTCTGTTCAGCACTGTAGCCAGGCTGACAGAGAGTCACAGCTCTGTTGAGCCATGTATTCCTATAGATCTCAGTAGTAATGACTTTATGAGCTTCTTTAATGATAACATTCTAACTATTAGAGACAAAATTCAGCACCTTCTGCCCTCAGTTGGTACTGACTTATCTAAACATAGGAATCTTAGAAACAACTGTAAAACCTGATGTACATTTAGACTGCTTTTCTCCCATCAACCTTAATCAACTAACTTCAATGATTTCTTCATCTAAGCTATCAACGTGTCTCTTAGACCCCGTCCCAACTAGGCTGCCTAAAGAAGTTTTACCCTTAGTTAGCACTTCTTTACTAGATATGATCAATGTGTCCTTATTAAAAGGCTATGTGCCACAGTCCTTTAAAGTAGCTGTAATTAAACCTCTTCTTAAAAAGCCCACTCTTGATCCAGGGGTTTTGTCAAATTATAGACCTATATCTAACCCTCCCTTTCTCTCTAAGATCCTTGAGAAAGCAGTCGCCAATCAGTTATGTGACTTTCTACACAACAACAAGCTGTTTGAGGATTTTCAGTCAGGATTTAGAGTACATCATAGCACAGAGACAGCACTGGTGAAAGTTACAAATGACCTTCTAATTGCATCAGACAAAGCACTTGTCTCTGTACTTGTCTTGTTAGATCTTAGTGCCGCATTCGATACCATTGACCATCACATTCTATTACAGAGACTAGAACATTTAATTGGCATTAAAGGCACCACATTAAGCTGGTTTAAATCCTATTTATTAGATTGATATCAGATTGTACATGTTAACGATGAATCCTCTATGCACACCAAAGTTAGTCATGGAGTTCCACAAGGTTCTGTGCTTTGACCAATTATTCACCTTATATATGCTTCCTTTAGGCCAGGGGTGTCAAACTCATTTTAGTTAATGGGCCACATATAAATAAAACTGACTTTAATTGCATTGTACATTCCTCAACATTTCCGAGTTCACTTTTCTGGCAAGTAGACCATCACGCTTTATTTGAGTCGAAGCTGACAATGCCCGTTGCCACAAGTGCAACACGTCTTTTGTATGTAAGGGGCAGAAACACGAGCAATGTCTCGAAACATCTAGCAAAAGTGCATCACATACAGAGAAATGCACAGTTTTCGACTGCCTATCTCTCGTTGCCCCTGTCACTGCCCAATTGGTACTGCACATCTGTGCAGCTCTCAACAGAAATGAGAAGGAAGCGAGATCGCTCCCTCATTAGCTACTTCCAGCATCAGCTCCAGAAAAAATGTTGTTTAATTCAGAATGTTATTGATTAAGCCTTTTTTTACAAACTAGTTTTAACATCTTCTGGATGCAGTCTGATAAGGTATATGATATATTTCTTCACAGGGAACAATCACATAAATCTGATATACAAAATAAACTCCATATATAGTGTATGTTAGTCTCACATATATTCTTATAGATGTGATGTACATATACTAAGTCACCATATATGCTCATGTCATATACTTATTTGCCAAGTTTAGCAAAAAAAAAACTTTTTATTGCTGATTTAAGTACTCTGGGCTACAATTGCATTCCGGTCACTTACCTTGGATCCACACAAAACCGTAGAGGAAGTAGAATTTTCCCCCGGTGTTGGGCCCGGGACGCCAGTAAGCACGTCTGATTTCATTGGTCTTCTCTGTAAAGCTGGAGTTTTGCCTAATTTTGTACAGAACGTGAGGTGGCAGGGAGCCATCTTTATTAGTCTGGAAAATCACACCTGAAAAGAAAAAGGACATATCAGGTCAGTAGTGTCCTGGTGGCTCAAGCAGCATACCAAATTTATACTGCAGGCTCAAGGCCAGTTTCTGCATGTTGCAAAACCTCTTACTTTGATTTTAATTCAGGTCTGTTCTCTCTTTTATAGCACTGATTCAATCGTACACAGTGAATTCTCTTTTTACTTGCTCACTACAACTACGTTTTGCATCGCAACTCCATTGTCGCTCAGCTGCGGTTCAGGCATCACCTGTATTTTAAAGAAGTCTATTCTTCAGCAGCCACATTTGTTTTGTTTGTTTTTAACGTGTTGTCCAAATATACTGTAAGGTGCTTTGAAGCTTTGCTGACATTTTTGTTTTACAAGCATATTAAACATTTACTTCAATTGAAAATGTATATAGGCAATAAATGATGCCTAAAAAGACCTCATTCTCCAAACTCCACCGGTTTAATTTTTATATAGACTATAGTATTAGAAATAAGGCATTTGAGTCATGTATGTGTTGGCCCAGAGAGCTTAACACACTGCAGATAAATAGAAACACAAGCAAATGAAGAAAACATCTTCACCATTTTGACAAAACATGTCAAATTTAGAAAAGAACAAGCAGCAAATAAAACACTAGGAACCTGAAAAACACATTCATCTATTTGACAACACATATTTGCATGTAACACAAAGCCACTGTTATGTATCCCGTTAGTTCTTGTCTGTATTTCCTGTTTTATTTTGAAATTCTAACCTGTCTTGTCATTTCAGTTCCTGCCCTCATGTCTCTCCTAGTCCTTGATTATCCACACCTGCCCCTGATTCCCTCATCAGCCACTTCCTTACTTATACCGGTCTCCCTCCTTTGTTTTGTGTTGGTTGGTACTGGTTGCCTTGTCCGTAATTTTCCATGTTCTTGTCTTGCCCTTTGTATGTTCCCTGTGCTTCTGTCTCCGAACCTAGACCTGCCAGTTACCTGTTGCCTGTCTTCCTGCCTGCCTACCTGTATCTGAACGTAAGCTATTTTGTGTTAAATAAACCTTTGAACTCTTCCAGTCTCTCTGGGTCCTTTCCCAGCTGCCTGAACTACTCACCTTAAAAGCCACTATCTGTATCTGTATCTTCTTATGTCAAAAAAATTAAGACTTAAGTCCTGTAAGTTGCGAGGTGGAGCCTCATGGATCGGACTTGTTTGACCAGCACATCCCACAGATGCTCCATTGGATTGAGATCTGGGGACTTTGGAGGCCAAGTCAACACCCTGAACTCGTTGTCGTGTTCCTCAAACCATTCCTGAACCATTTTTGCAGTGTGGCAGGGCGCATTATCCTGCTGAAAGAGGTCACTGCCATTAGGGAATACCGTTTCCATGAAGGGGTGTACTTGGTCTGCAACAATGTTTAGGTAGGTGGTACGTGTTAAAGTAACATCCACATGAATGGCAGGACCCAAGGTTTCCCAGCAGAACATTGCCCAAAGCATCACACTGCCTCCACTGGCGAGCCCTCTTCCCAGAGTGCATCCTGGTGCCTTGTCTTCCCCAGGTAAGCGATGCACACGCACCTGGCCATCCACATGATGTAAAAGAAAATGTTATTCATCAGACAGGCCACCTTCTTCCATTGCTCCGTGGTCCAGTTCTGATGCTCACGTGCTCATTGTAGGTGCTTCTGGCGGTGGACAGGGGTCAGCATGGGAGGGACAAAATGTACTAATTTACATTGTCCGAAGGTGCTCTTGACAGACCTGATGTTAAACAAGTTACACTCAGTTAACAATTCTCTCTAGCTGTCAAGAAATTACAGATAAAGGGATCAACACGTTAAACCTGAATATTCAATTAGGCTAGTATTATTATTATTATTATTATTATTATTATTTAGGAGAGTAGGCTAGGCTGGGCAAAAGGGGAAAAGGTTTTGTAAAATGAAAATTTTGCGTTGCTGCTTGCTGCACGAGGGGTAAATGTGCGCAGCCTTGGCAACAATCAATAGCCTAAACAAAACTAGAGTTCTGATCGCAAGTCACTATGAACAGTAAAGTAAAATGATAAAACATGTGATCCTTGACAAATGTTCGACAACAAAAATGGTTAAAAAAAATCAAAATGAAAGGGGGGAAAAATAAGATTGAGCTCAACCTGTAACTGTAGTCTTGTCAGTGCAAGTCACAAGCTCAGGGGGGACCCTGAATCTTCTACCAGAGGGTAAGAGCTGGAACTTTAGGTAGAGAAGTGTGAGTTGGATCAGACATTTTCACCTTCTTAATTTTCTGTGTCTGTCTGATAATAGACAGCTCATAGATGGTTTGGAAGGACGAGTATTTTTTAAACCCCATAATTTTCATAGTCTATCTTCATAGAATATATCTATATATTCGCTGTTGCAGTCTAGAGCAGAGACTTCTTCGGCCCTCCAGCTGAGCGTTGACCCTGATGTAGCTGGTTGTATAGCACTTTGTGGGGTAGCTGACATGAGGCCATGTGCCCCAGCCACTGCAGCTGGTGCTGGGTGATCATGGTCTCAATACTTATGCAGTTGGTCTTTACAGGTATTTCAGTGATAAGACATTTCAGGCCACGCCAGGTAATTCCCAGGAAGCGCTGGAGGCAGCTTATGTGGAAGTGCTCTAAGGTGATGGGTGTAGGGTATCCAGGCTTCACTGCTATAGAGGAGGGTGGTGATACAGACTGTATCGTATACGACAACCTTTATGGATGGCTAAAGAATCTTGTTCTGAAAGACTGAGCAGAGGGAGCTGATCCCTGTTTAATGCAGCTCTGGATGTCATTGTCAATGCCGCTATCCTCAGAGAGCGAAGGCAGATAGAGTGGGTGGGACACTGGTACTCCATTGACAGACCACTTCTGTCTTGGTGATGTTGACAGTCAGCCCGATCCTGCTGTGCGCTCTCATCGCCACAGCAAAGACAGTCTAAAGATCCTCCAGCGTATGGGCCACAGGAACATAGTCATCTGCATACTGCAGCTCCAGGACACGCTCTCTACAGAGTTTGGTGGTTGCATGGAGCCTCCTGATGTTAAAGAGGTTGCCATCTAGTCTGAAGTCCACTGCTACACCGTTGATGTCTTCAATCTCATTGCAGAGAAGCTTCGTGACACACAGAACAAAGATGTTAAAGAGCACTGCCACTAGCACATACCCCTGCCTCACCACTGTGCATACAAGGAAGGGCTCAGACACTTGTCCTCCTGTGGTCACCCGAGCAGTCATCCCATCGTGGAACTGGCGGAGGATGTTAACAAATTTATTGGGACAGCCAAACCTGAGGAGGACATCCCATAAGAGCTCTCTTTGCACAGTGTCGTATGCTTTGGAGAGGCCGATAAAGGCCATAAACAGGTCCTGATGTTGCTCCTGGCAGTTTTCCTGAAGATATGAAGATCATGTAGATCGTGCTCCTGTTCCTTCTAAATCCACACTGCGATTCAGGCAGCATTGACTCTGTGATGTTGCTGATGAGTCTCTGAAGCAACACCTTAGCCAGGGCCTTACCAACAACAGAAAGAAGTGATATGCCCCTAATGCTGCAGATGGCCTTGTCACTCTTGTTTTAATAAATGGCAACAATGTTTGCATCTCTCATTGCTGTGGGATGTTCTCATCAGTCCAGGCCTTGGTGATGTACTGGTAGATGATGTGCATACATCCCTCCTTCAGTAGCTTAGCAGGGATATTGTCAGCGCCAGGGGACTTGTTGTTCTTAAGGGAACAAACAGCTGATAGAACCTCCTGGAAGGCTGGTGGTAAACTGAGGTTGTGGATGGGAGGAAGTTCAGGCATTGCCTTTTAAGTCTAACACTCATTCTATATGGCCCATATTGTCTTTTTCACTTTCATCCGAGCTGCCTGACAATGTTATCTGGTGTTGGTGGATGAAGGGTTGTCTAGAGTTGCCCGGTGTGGTTTGTGCATGTCCTTAAGCAAGTTGTGGACGGTGTCTGAGTTATTGTCAAACCAGTCTTGGTGGTTCCTGCTCTTATGGCCAATGGATTGGGCTGCTGCCTTGTAACCACATAGCTGATACAGGTACACTGTTGTTCTATGGTGTTTTCTTAGCTAAGACAAGGTTCCGGCTCCCTTAGTTTCACAGCTAGGAAGCGTCAAAACTCAATTCTTGCTTCTGTGTTTCCCAGGCGGTGCAATTTAGCCACTTTTTGTAGGGCTCTTGCAGCCCCAAGGTGGGACGCACTTTCATATGGAGCTTGTCCACAAGCATACAATGGTCGGTCCAGCACTCTGCACCTCTCATGGCACAGATGATAACATCCTTGATGTCACTGTGTCCTCCAGCTGAGTGTATTGTCAGTATGAACCCTGAGGTACTTTTAAGAGCAGACCTGGGTGATGGATTCATTGTGAATAACCACCGCCAACTGCCCTAGGGTCAAACACCATCTCCTCAGTCTTCTTCACATTCAACACAAGATGGTTAGTGTCACGCCATTGCACAAATTTCTCTATTTCAAAGTGGTAACGGATGAACTGCGTTCTCTATGCATTAGGCCTAGGAAGGCTATATCATCTGAGAATGTAATGATATAGTTCTCAGGGTGGATTCTCATGCTCTCATTTGTGTACAGTGTGAAGAGGACCAGGGAGCTGACACAACCCTGAGGGGCACCAGTGCTGATTAATCTGGGCTCTGAGAGGGCACTGTTGACCGTAACATGCTGGGTACGACTGGTTAGAAAAGAAAAATACCATCTCGAAATAAAATGATTAATACCCATCAATTTCAATCATTTCAATTTCTGAATCAACATGTGAGGCTGCAGCGTATTGAAAGATGAGCTAAAATCAACAAAGCATATCGTAATCGTAAGCATACATAAGCCTTGGGGTCTTACAGGTTTTTAGTTTACCAGGTGTGTGATACTATTAATAGCATCATCTTTGCCCCTGCTGTAAGGGGTCTAATAATACATCTACCTCTTTCCTAAGCCAGGACACCATGATCCTCTCAAAACATTTCATGATAATGGATGTCAATGCAACAGGCCTAAAATCATTGTTTGACCAAGACTGCAAATCCACAGATTTTTGGAAGATGAGGCACCATGCTGATATCAGCTCCTCTGCACATGGAGATTTGGGAGAAATGCAGAGATGACATCTGGCCCTGTGACCTTCTTAGTACAAGTGTGCCTAAAAAGGGATGGGTCCTTACCTGCCTTGCATCCTAGTCGGTAACAGATCTCTAAAACATCTCTACATTCAGAGGAGACGTTATGGGTTTCAAATCTCAGTTAGCAATCCTTTAATTAATTTGCTTTTTGCAAGTCATCAGAAGTTCTAACACATTTTTTAGCTTGGGTCATATTAGTGTTTGCCTTTATAGTGTCCCACAATTGTTTTGGAGTTCATAGCAAGAATGTTCTATTCAGTAGTCTCCTTATGTCTCCTCCTAACTAGCATGTGGTTAAGCTCCTTTTGCACAATTTTCAGTTGTGTTCCATCCCGGTTTTTAAATACCATTATTTTGCAATTGATGCAGTCTTTAACCTCTTTAGTTATGTATGGTTTGTTGTTGGAGTATACAATTATTTCTTTCTTAGGTGTCTCATTGTCCACATAAAATTGTATATAATCAATAATAGTCTCAGTGGCATTGTTCACATCTATCTCATGAAAGACAGTCCACTTGGCAGAGAAAAACATCCTTTGAGAGACTCTATGCTGTCACTAGTCTAATCCCTTGACAGTCTTAGTTTGTGGTTTGCTACATTTGAGAACAGTTCTGTAAGTAGGGATGAGGTGCACTGTATTATGGTCCGAGTTTGACAGCAGGGGTTTGGCTCTACTCCATAAATATGGAGACCCGGAGTGGCCATAGAGAGAGAAAAAAACATTTGTTCCCACGTTTTCATTAATTCGTGCGTATATACGCTTAGCTCGTGCACACGAAGTAATCAAAACGTGGGAACGAATTGTATCTTGTGTGCACGAGATGTGTATATACAGAGAGCCAGCCTTGTTTTCAGAGTGTTGAGTAATGAACAACGTTAATTCTGAAGAACTGAGTTAACAGTTTGTGTCAAGCATAGAGGCTGTATTATTATGTTTAGCTCTGCTTGTGTCTGTGTTTTTCTTGCGGTTGCTTTGTAAAACAACCAACCTGCGGCGGTGCTGATATAGCGAATTGTGAGCTGTAGTTTCCCTGGTAAACATACCGACGCTATGCTGAACTGCTTGAAGTGTTATATTTAGAAACAATGAGAGATAGATAAAGAGGTTTTTTTTTTTAATTGTTTTATTTTGGGCCAAGGTGCAGTCTGAACAGGTCAGTTTAATCTGTGATGGAAGATGTTGCAGACATACACATCTACACACATTCAATGCAGACATCCCAGGATGTGCAAGTGTGGTACGTGCACTCTGCCTGTGTCTACCTTGCAAACACACACTCCATACACCTAAAACCACTATACTCCAACATAAGGGCTGTTTTTCTTCCAGGGACAGCATCTTTATTTTACTTGATTTTTCTTCATTTTGTAGTACTTCTTTTATTTTCTGTCTTTCTTTTTATGTCTTTTGTATATAACTTGCCTGTGCACTGGAAATGTTTAATTAAAAAGCACTTTTTACAAGCATTTGTTTTACTATCAACTGAGGTACCATGACCACAATCTGACACAGAGGGATGACTCACTGGCAAAAACTGACACATTGTCGCGGTAGGCCTGGTTTAGGGTGTAGTTGACAATGCTGTCCTCATCAGGAAAGCCCCTGAAGACATCCACACTGACCTGGAAGCACAGGCACAGAGACAAATAATGTTCCACAGCAGATATGGATTCATGAAAGAAAATGGTAAAACTGAGCACAAAGACTAAACCATCATACTGGATTAGTGCAGCATCTGCAAGTTTGCACTGGGATCAACAGAATAGTGTATCTTTGTCATTTCCAGTCTCCAAACAGGAAAAGGGAAGTCAACAAATGGGAATGTAATGACCTTGGCCAATAGTATTTTATGGTTTCTGTCACTTCTTTTAAGAGATAGATAGATATAGATATAGAGATAGAGATATAGATATAGATATAGATAGATAAATAGATAGATATAGATTACATTACATTACCTTTAACTATTTTAATTTCTCCACTCTCATGCTCTCTTACTAGTGTTCATGAACTATCAGCAGCAGCAGATGGTAGTGTGTACGGGAGGCGGACACCCTCCTCACATTTAAGAGTAGGCTTAAGACTTTCCTCTGATAAAGTTTACAGTAGGGCTGACTCAGGTGACCCCTGAGCCACCCCTTAGTGCTATGCTGCTATAGGCCTAGACTGCCGGGGGACTTCCTATGATGCACTGAGCTCCTCTCTCCTCTTCTTCCTCTCCATCTGTACGCCCTCATATCCCATCAATGCTTGTTACTAACTTGACTGCTTCCCGTAGTTGTGTGCTTTCTCTCCTCTCTCTCTCTCTCTCTCTCTCTCCTTCTGTTGCTTTCTGCAGGTATTTCTGCCTCCGGAGCTGTAGAGTCTGGATCTATGGTTGCAGCCACCTGCTGCCCCCGTGTTCCTGCTCAACAGCCACTGCTGCTATTATTATTATTGCTCTCATTATTAGTATTACTATTATTATATTGCTATTAGTATTATTTTTATTAATATTAACATCAATACCATTACCACAACTATTACTTTACATCTCTATGTGGAACTGTATTGTGCTGCTGTATGTTCTCTTTCCTCCTGCCCCCCCCTCAACCCAACCGGTCGAGGCAGATGACCGCCCACCCAGAGCCTGGTTCTGGTTCTGCTCGAGGTTTCTACCTGTTAAAAAGGTTTTCCTTGCCACTGTCGCCTAGTGCTGCTCATGGTGGGAACTGTTGGATGTTGGTTGTAAATGTAAAGAGTCGGTCTAGACCTGGTCTATATGAAAAAGTGCCCTGAGATAACCTTGTTATGATATGGCGCTATATAAATAAAACTGAATTCAACTGAATTCAAGTGTTACAGCTGACTCACACATGTGAAGCATGTCCTGTGCCATTGACCTGTCTAGCTGGTAGCTAATGGTCATTGTGACGATAAATATACTAAAGGTCAACCTCACACCAATTTGTAATCACATTTTTATTGGGAACCATGGCTATACACTATACTGACCTTAGACATGAAGCGTGTCCAGCCGCAGGCAGCGTTGTCTATGGTGTCCAGCTGCTCCAGCAGGGTGGAGATGTTAGGAAGACTGTAGTTTCCCTCCGTCAGACCCTGCATCAGTTCACTGTCTGTACCATTTAACAACTCAGGGTGCTGCTGAAGCTCTGAGGATAGCTGAAGAGAGAGGAGAAAGGATGAATGGAGCCTAATGTGTGCACCATTACACCATTATGTGACTCAAGTCCAAGTAATGCAAACAGATTAACACTCTACTGCACACATTGTTTTTTCATTAAAAAATATATCTCATCCTATTTTAGTAGTAAAACACACAAGAAATCTTATAGTTTCAGAACATTTATCAAGTGAAATACATAAAAACTAAGGACTCTTCATTTGGTTTTATATAGTATTAGTTCAGAACATTTGTATTGTGCAGCAAGCACCGTTTTAGTAATTGTATTGTAACAGACTGTGCAGAAAGTACAATTTAAGCCTATAGAATGAGCCTGTGTCCATTGCCTGTGAATTTCAGTGGATATGTTCTTAAAAAACATTAACCAAGACCTTCATTTTACATCACCTGAAGTCTTTCATTGAGCACAATACTACTCTGAAAAGTCAATAATCAAATATGCCTCTTTAGAGGTTCATATATAAGTTATCTATAAACATGCAAAAGAGTGAAATGTATCTTCCCATCCACTCAGACCATGCTCATGGAGGACACACACACACAAACTTGATACATCATACCCACTCCTGAACCTCATTGGATTCAGACATACACTCCCTGGCCACTTTATTAGGTACACTTAATACAATTTAATGCAATTCAATACAAAAGATCTGCCACAAATTCTACATTTAAGATGGTTATATAACTATATGTTTAACACTGTAGTTAGTGTTGGTGTTGTACTGAACTGCATTACACTGAGAGGTGTTAGTTTCCAATCTTCCCCCCTTATGTTTGTGAATGGGGAAGGACAAAATATTAGAAACACCTCTTAACATAACACAGTCCAGATCAACACCAATGCAAACTACAACCTCAATAATAAACACAAATTATAAATTAAAACCTCGCTGACAGTGTCAATCAAAAGTATTAGAATTTATGGCTGAGATCAAGCTCCTCTCCTGTGGAACCAGATCCCAGTTTGTGTACGGGAGGCGGACAACCTCCTCACATTTAAGAGTAGGCTTAAGACTTTCCTCTTTGATAAAGCTTATAGTAGGTCTGACTCAGGTGACCCCTGAGCCCCCCCTTAGTTATGCTGCTATAGGCCTAGACTGCCGGGGGACTTCCTATGATGCACTGAGCTCCTTTCTCCTCCTCTTCCTCTCCATCTGTACGCCCTCATATCCCATCAATGCTTGTTATTAATTCAACTTCTTCCCGTAGTTGTGTGCTTCTCTCTCTCTCTCTCTCTCTCTCTCTCCCCTTCTGTTGCTTTCTGCAGGTGTTTCTGCCTCCGGAGCTGTGGGGTCTGGGTCTGTGGTTGCTGCCGCCTGCTGCCCCCGTGCTCCTGCTCTGCACCCGCTGCTGCTATTGCTGTTGTTGCTCTTGTTATTAGTATTGCTATTATAATGTTGCTCTTAGTGTTGTTTCTGTTGGTGTTAACATCAATGCCATTACCATATCTATTGCTTTACATCCCTATGTGGAACTGTATTGTGCTGCTGTATGTTCTCTTTCCTCCTGCTCTCTCTCTCCTGCTCCCCCCCTCCCCCTTCAACCCAACCGGTCGAGGCAGATGACCGCCCACCTTGAGCCTGGTTCTGCTCGAGGTTTCTACCTGTTAAAAGGGAGTTTTTCCTTGCCACTGTCGCATAGTGCTTGCTCATGGTGGGAACTGTTGGGTCTCTGTAAATATAAAGAGTCGGTCTAGACCTGCTCTATTCGAAAAAGTGCCCTGATATAACTTTGTTATGATATGGCGCTATATAAATAAAACTGAATTGAATTGAATAGATGTTGTATTGAACTGAATTACAGTTTACACGTGTACCTAATAAAGTGGCCACTGAGTGTATCACACACATTGTCATGTTGCCTGAGGGCAACGGAAAATATCAATGCACAGATGATTTCTTCACATCCTGATAGTACTGTATCATTAATAATGTCAAAAGATGACGTGATTGTATGTGAGTCTACCTGCTGTAACCACACCAGGTGGTTGTGCAGCTGGCCCTCCTCCAGAAAAGTCCTGAGCTGGGCGGAGATGTTGAGCCACACCCGGGTGTAATGTGTCACGTTCCCAACAAATGCAAATGTCTCATTTGCCTAAGTGCAAAAAGTTAACAAAGTTAACAAATGTTTTCTTTTTTCATTAGATTTTGTATGAATTTGGCCATTTGCCCATACGGTTTCCACTCCTTTCTTCCTCCACCACCTCCCTCCATCTCTCACCCTTCCACACTCACTGCTCTCTCCACCGTCTTTAGCCCACTTGCTCAGATAAAAGATCTACAGAGCTGCTGCCAATAGTCAGATTGTGCTAAGCCACAGATAATCAGTGGACGCTGCATTACATACTACAGAGCCAGGTTAATCAGGTCGCTTCATGTGAGTCCAGCATGTTGGGACAGTGCATGACTGATGTCTTTTGCGCAGAATACAAATGATGAAACCATTCCCATAGTTTGCTCCATGGTCTCACATAATTCATGCTGGGAGTCTCTGGTTCTAGATGCAGCATCCGTCAGTGTAAATGAAACAACATATGCAGCATTATCAAGAGCAAACTGTTAATATCAGAGAATAATAAAAAGAACAAACTTTAAAGGACAAAGCTGGTGTTATTAGGGATCCAAGCAGCATCACTAAAGGTACATAAAGTGATCTATCACATTACCCATTCAATATTTATTCCTTTGCACTATTTGGATTTGTTCACAATTTACAGAAACACTTGGCTTGTATAAAGACATGTATGTTATTTATAATTGCTTTATTTATATATATATATATATATATATATATATATATATATATATATAAATAAAATATGTACATAATAGTTCTATGTTTATAGCTCTATGTCTATTTATGTCATCCTGTAAATTGTTCTTGGAACTGTATGCAAGTACATTGAGAGCAACTTAAAACCGAAGTCAAATTCTTTGTATGTGTACACATACTTTGCTAATAAAGGTGATTCTAATTGTGATTCTATATCTTTAAAAACAGCTGAATAATACAGTTTCATTTAAAAAAAAAAAAAGGCTCAGTAATGTCCTAAAACAGCTGGCTACTGTAGTATTGTACATACACAATACTTGTTAGAGGGATCCATTCATTGTTGATTTGGGTCTGCACATAGGATTTATTGATAAGAAGAAAAATATAAAATTTGGCCAGCCTCAAGGCCCAATCATAGCAAGATTCATCCATGGGTCTTTGTGAAATGTTTGGTTCTGGAAGCTTGCTGACAGAGGGACTGCTTGCTGAGCTGGTTGGTGAACTACTTCAGGTGGTGATTGCTACTGGGACAGTTCACACAGTTTATTCAAGAGATGGTTTTGTACAATCGACCCCTGTCTCAGAATTGTGTGTAAACCATTTCTCTGTTGTGGAGCAGTTTATACTCCAACACAGAACGGTTATATAAAAGTAAATGGTGACGCACAGCTAATAGGCTACAATAACTTCCTCTATTTTGAAATTCCCGGTTCTCCAATCCCTCAAAAGGTCAACACCGATGGTTTGCTATTGGTCCACAGCAAGAACTTGTGTCAAAGTTCACCAAAGTGGAAAACTTTACTGGATTTATTTTGGCCCAGTGAGTGAATCCACTGATTGCAGCGATTCCATTAAAATAGATTTTGTCACAAAATTTTGCTGTTTAAAATGCTGGTGTGGTCAGGCCTTTATCGTTTTCAGCTGCATTCATCTGTTCATTCTTGAATATGGACAAAATACTCTTAAATCAAGGCCCCTTACCTGAACTTTCAACCTCATGGTCTTCATCATCAAATGACAACTGCTAAAGACTGTGAGATGCTGTTGAAAGCTCTAGTAAAGCTAGTAAATGAAACCTTATCAGAAAAATATTTTATATCAAATGACTGTGTAATGTGCTCATAGTAATGAACAAACAGAATTTTCACTCCGCAAATCCTCGTCGCTCTTTTAGCTCATAGTTTGGGTTTTTCAGCTCTGATAAACTCATTGAGGATTACACTATCTGCCGAGCACCAAATGGCAGACAGACAAAATTTGCAGTGAACATAGTGAAAAAACATGACTTCAAATGAATGCTAATGTTGCTCTGCGTTTGCTGGATGTTTGTTAAAATTTCACACAACAGCTTTACAAGATAGCATTTCAGTGCTGTGTTTAAAGCTTGCTTCCCTGCCCCCAAGTGGCCCCCCTAACCCCAACAAAAACTACTGCAGCTTTAACCATGTAGTTTTGGAATTCTTCAGTATGGAGCACAGTGAAAGAGCTTTGTCAGTGAGATGAATGTGAACCACTCCGCTCATACACCTACACCAAAGCCAGTGCTGTCTACTTGCCTTCTGAATCACTTTATCCACCTGGGAGCCAATGGGGGAGTAGAGGATCTTGGGATTTGTAGTCATCAAGTGAACCAGTAGGCCCAGATTCCTCTGTTCTTTGCTAGTGAATCCCAGAGAACTCATATTCCCCTGCTTCAAAGCCTCCGGTTCAATGATCCTGCAACAAGAGCCAAGGGTTAAAGGCCATTAACTTTACTGCCAAGTCACAGTACTTGGGAATTTGGAAGAATTCTCCCCTCACCTAACAAGCACAGCTGCAATGATGTATTGTTTGACAAGAAATTCTTCTCATGAGTTTCTCAATTAATGTTTAATCATTGAATGCAAATATGACACAAACACAAAAGAAAGCAAGGACTAAGCATTGTTAAATACAGTGAATACACAACAGTCAAGTTAGAGGATAATTCCACTTTATTACAACTTGGGTCTTGTCACAATGACAAAAATATGACCAAAGTTGTAATAAGCAGGAATCATCCTTTAAATTGTGTTTCAGTTCATTTTCTCCACAACAACGTGAGAAAAATGTTCTTCACATGGACATTATCTCGTCATTTTAAGATTTCATCATCTCTTTTGTCTCACCCACCTGTTGTTGCCACACAGAATCGGCTGCAGTCCGGCCCACAGTTGTACAAATGCTGAAAACTGAGAATGAGGGTTCTCTGCTTCCTCCTTCACTTTCCCTCCTCGTGCTCCTTCACCTCCCTCCGCTCCTTCCTCCCCGTCCTCTCCGGGGATGTCAGTCGTGTTGGGACCCCAGGTGGTGGCGTTAAGAGGCCAGGTCATGTTTGTGGGGAAGGATGTAGTTCGACCAGTACAGGCTCCTTTGGGCAGCAGACGGGCCAGGCTAGAGAGCAGATCCACATCCTTAAGAAGCCGCTCTACATCGGCCAGGTCCTTCAATAAGGCCCCGAGATGGGACTGAGAGAGAGGAACCAGAGAGTTGGGCTGCTCCAGGCGAAGCTGGTGGGATGAGGGTGGAGGAGGAGATGAAGAGAAGATGAGGAGGGAGTGAGTGAGCAAATATAAAATTCTCTAAACCTGCTGTTGTTAGTTAGATGAATAAATGAATTCACTGTCTCCATGTGCTTTCAAGATAGCAGAACTGGTCCAGCATTTAATTCATTGTACATGTTCTTGAAAAGTTACCTTTTGGAGTTTTAATGACCAATCATAGCTTCAAATTCAAGTTTTCTTTTAGATTTTTAATTCATGTTTATTACTAGTTTACTTTTAGCCTTGACAGTTGCAAAAGATAAGTTTGTTTTATCTTGTGCAAACAAGATCAATATGTTGTGGGCACAAGTTATTATCTTGCAGGAATGCGATCATTTCATTTAAATTCACATGCTTCTCTACTATGCATCTTAGTCACATCAGGTGCACACAACTACCTGAAAACTTTTTATTTTCACCTTAGAATGGCAAATAATGAAATTCTTGCTGCTCTGGCATAAAAAACATGGAATAGTGCTAAGCAGGACTCATCTGCTGTGTATTTTAACAGACAATAGCACTGGCTGATAGAAGGACTACACAGATTTCGACTATGTGTTTGTCTTCATCCACTCTCAGTTTTAGATTTAAAAATAAATTCTATTGCTTTTGTTTATGCCAAGAAAAGAGCTGAGCTGAGCTGGATTAGAGCCCAACATCATCAAGGTAACACCAGGTCTCTCTCCCTCTAAAGCCTCACTCTCCCTCTCCAACTTCACTGACTCTTTCTTTATTGATGCAAAAATTACACCTGTCAGTGATGAGGCAAAATGATGATGATTGATGCTGTCTGAAATCTCAATTTACTGCTCACTATAGAGGAAATTACAGTGCTGAGTTATTTAGAGAGCAGTGAATGAGTGAACAAGGGCGTGATTTCAGACAGTCCAAGTCACCTGATCCTCTACCCCCATTTGCACACTTTATCCTTATTCCCGCATTGCCCCTCCTATATATACCTGCCCAGCAACTCCAGCCTTTGTTAGATTATCTACGCTCCTTGCCAGTCATAGTGGTCCACCCTTCCTGTTACACCCTTATGTTATGCTTGTTTGGACTGCCGTCTCGTGTCCGACCGCTAGCCTGTTCATTTGACCGTCCATTTAGTAAATTGCCCTAAATTCTACCTGCTGAGTTTATGTCTGTGTTTGGCTCTATCCTGTTGCCTTGTACCCTGTGCTGTACAAGTTCAGCATTTGAGAGTTTAAAAAAACTGATAACAATATAGTATCAGGCGTTATTTCTTATTTCAACCTAAAAACATATTTTTGATAAGGATCCCTTAAGTTTGATTATTAAAGAATTGGGAACAAGATATGTACTGACTGGGACATTTTACAGAAAAATAAATATATAGATATGTGGTAAGCGGTGACATTTTACAGTGTAAAAATGAGCTCTCAGTGCTCTCTAGACGACAAACTATATAATGTAGACACTGTTTTTTAAATTACCCCAAACATATCTTTGACATTTTTTTTTTTTACTTATTAGCCAACATTTACAGTACATTAATACCAATATAATCTGTGATATCAGCTGAAAATATTGACCCGCTTTTCACAGAAGTTATTTGGCTGAATGCCTGCAAAGCAAGCAGTTGCTCTGCAGGCATTGGAAGCCATTTTATTTTACAGAAGCATTAGATGTGCAAGGTAGCTGTGTCAAACTTGTGCATCCTACTTCTACATACAAGATGTGCACATCATGATATCTTGCTCCCACATGATGAAAAAATATAATCTTTCCAGACTTTTGGGCTCATGTAAAAGATTTGTCATGTAAAAGAAAACAAAAATTAGGAACGGAGAAAAACATCCAATACTACTGTCTTATTATTTTGTAAAATTAGTTTCTCATTTTTCTTTGTAGCTGATGAAAGCAGCTGATCTATTGCAAATGTTTCTGCTGTACCTTCTCAGTCACACTCTGTGTGTTGATCTGCTCTCTCAGCTCGAAGCTCATCTGCCTGAAGCGCGCTGACCTTTGACCCTCCCCTCCGCTGCACACTGCACTGCGATAGGCCTGCAGCACTGATCGCTGCCTCTCATGCACTAACAGGATCTTACTGAGCTCACTGGTCCCGCCCTCCCCACAGGTGAAGACCTCCAGCATTGCTCCAGTAAGGAGGACCCCCTGCGGAAGACAGAATCAGTTCATTTGATGATGTCACTGTCCAAAGGTCCTGTCACTCTAATGCCTGCTTATAATCATTGTCCGTAAGTATGATAACACCAAATGGTAACACATTCAGTAATTTGAGATCAGAGTTCAGATTAGTTCATAGTCTTAGTCAGTCTACTGACTAAATCTACATAGTTAAGATTTCAATGCAGAGCCAAAGAAGATATTATACAACTATTTTCAAAGTCAGTAAAGTGTATTTTTTTGCTGTTAAGGCCCAAATAAACTGAATTGAAATGCTTGCTCTCTTAGTTCTTCTGCTTGTAAGGTTGCATGCTGTAGCTTACGCTTCAAATCTTAGAATGCATATGTAAACCATGGTTCAAAGTGGCCTGAATCAGCAGGTATACCTCCACCTCCTTCAGTCCCTGTTGGTCATTTCTCTGGTTTCCTGTGACTTCAGTGAGACCTAAAGCCTGGGACATAAATTTGAGCAAAGCCTGCCTATGGGCTGCTTTCGTTGGGTCACGTAAGGCTTTGTGTATCAGACCTCCATCCAGACTGTGTACATCTCCCAGTAACTCCTCCTAGGGGTGGGGGGCAGTAGGGGGGTTAAGGAGAAAATACACACTTGATCAGTGTTCACTAAACCAATTACAACAAAATACCAACTAATACAGCTGTAATAACTGCAAAATGATTTCAACTGTCATGGAGCTGTGTGTGCATGTCTTTAATCATTAAATTAAGTCATGTCCAAATATCGTATCATCAGTAGTGGAAGAAACAAGCAATAATCAATAAAACGTATTCCTTCACATTACTGATATCAGACTTTCTGTTAATGTCAGCAAGTAGATCATAATTTTTATTGTTTAACATATTTTGATTGACATAGAACTACATGACATGAGTTAAGGATGTACCTGTACAAAAAAAAATGGATAAGGCCACAGTATTCCAGTTTCCAACCAATAACCCAACTAACATATGTAGGGTTTTCAAAGATGGGATCAGAGCTTATCTTGATTTTTGAAACCAGCATATGATGTACATGTGAAAACACATTAACATGGTACTCTAAAAACCCTATCACAACTCCTTAAATCAAGTAGGCTATGTAAAAAGTCATGAAAATAACAGGTTGAACAGTACAAACTGTTAAACAAATGTAGCTGTAACAATACTTAAAGCTACATTAACCTAGTAAGAAACCTCACAGTGTAGAGTTGGGTGATAAAGGGATGATGACTTTATTCAGTGTTATTATCAGATATATATAGCAATGCAGGTTGAACATTTATACATTTGGCCATATTTGCATTGCATTGTTTACAGATGCATTTTACATGTGTGTCACAGCAGGCTGAAACACTGCTGCAGCTAATAAATTAATCATGGGCGAGTCACTGCTTGCTAATTGGTACATCTATTGTAAATCAGACTTAGTTAATATTAATTTCATTAGCTACAGGTGGGTTAACCCTATTGTGACTGAGTCTGTTTGAACTGTAGGGAAGAGCAACAGGCCTTTCCATTGTTCTGTTTCTGCTGACATTTTGATTAGTCAAACACAGGTGTTACTAATAACATTATACTAACTAAATGCAACAGAGCCACCATTCATGTTATTAGTTCCTCCTTTTTCTGCTTTCACAAGTCAAAACGTCTGCTGTGTTGTGTATAAGAGCACACTGATTGTCTCAATAGGGTGAAAGAAATATTTAAATCACAGGATCAATGGCTTAGAGGTGAAACTACTTAGTTGGCTAGTTTTTGAATCATACTTCACTCCTGTATTGTGTGATCACCAATATGGATCACAAGTGGCATCACCTCCTTCTGTAGGTTTGTAGTTAATTGGAAATTTGATGCTTTCAGAGTTTGTACCGTTGTGCCAATCATTTGATTTTTACAGGTACTTACAGGTCAGCCATTTTGTTCTGAAGGAGATCAGAGGTCCCAATCCAAAGAATCTATCATAACTACCCAGATTAAAAAAGGGATTATAGGCAAACTATACAAGGGTACCTCAATGAATAAAAACTCAACTAATTACATAAGGCAATGTTGGGAAAAAGACTGTAAATTGAACATTTTCTTCATTTTTTAATTCTATTTTTATTATTTATTTTTTATTATTTATTATTTATGTTTAAGTCTTGAGCACACAAATTACCTGGGCCCCAGTACTCTAGCTATACAAGTGTGGTGCCATTCTATTTTTGTATTGCCAATATGTATTTAGCCCTTTGGAGTGAAAGTGGGATGTTTTATGGCAAGAATGCTGGGTCTTACTATCTCTGCTTCATGTAAATGATAACTTACATCCTTTGACTACAGACAGAAATGTGGGAAAACTACTGGATGACACTGGATTATTGTTCAGGAAACAGATGATGTTTAATCATCATGTCTTTATTTTTCCTTTTTGTTTCAATGCTAAGGGGTGACTGTGTCTGAATCCCTGTGTAATATAATTGCACCTGTGTATTAAAATGCAAAAAAAATAATAAAATTAAAAGTAAATCAGGGTGAACTTGGAAATTTTACTTATTCTAATTTCACTAAATTGTTGAACACAGGTAAACCCAGACAATTATTTGCAGGATGTTTGTGATGTCACCAAGATTTCCATTTGTTATGTAACTAACTGTATTAACAGCGGTAGCTAACAGCCATCACCATTCCCATGAACTGGACCTTGGTGATCTGATATGTGGCACTTTGTGTGTTCATGTATGTGTGTAAGTGCAAGTCTGGGTGTATAAACTAACCTCCAGATGAAGAACTTTGTCTCCAGGTTTTTGTCTGGTGTCTTTTGCCCCCTGAATCCATCTTTGGGCCCCTCCTCCATCTCTGAGAGATGTACCAAAGATAAGACTGTGCACCTACATGACACAGACACACACACAGGACACACACACACACACATGAGTTTGACATGCAACAAGAATGCTGGCCAGAATGCAAGCTGTTGTGAATGGCAGACAGTCATGTTAACAGCCTCCTACTGACAAATATTTGGACTGTAATTAGCATTTTCATTTCCTGTTTACATCACTTTTGGAGTTACTAAACCTACTGCAATTACCATCATGACAGATGAATTCAGTGTCAATGCATGTTTTCAGTTTAGTAATTTAACAACACTGATGCACAGCTGCTGTTCAGCTGCTAATCAATCCCGTCAGACCCTGCATCTGCTGAGATGGACATCAATTCTTTATTGGTTTGGCCAATGAAAATGCATTGTTTTAAAATCTGACATTGAGTCAAACTAACCAATCAATGCCAAGTTTGTCAGCTGACAGAGCAAGGCATGACAGAAGATGTGCCTGGCAGACAGACACAACAGGAAGTAAAGAAAGAAACATTTTCACCTTTAAAATATTAATATATATATATATATATATATATATATATATATAAATGCAGACCTGGACCCATGAACTGGGTACTAGTGACATGCTAAATAATTGTATTCAATGTCTGTTTAAAGATGTTTTTTCAATGTGGAGAACATATGGTTGTTTCAAAATGGAATGTCCATTTCAATAGAGGTTCAGACATGCAGCCTTTTATGTTAACCCGATGGCAAATTAACATGTCACCCTCATGTCTGAATAAGCACCCTGGTCACTTTTACATCACAGCGACAATCTTACTAGGTCGGACCTAATAACATTTCTGCAACACTTTCAACAGATATATTCATCTTGTTCTGCCTTCTAAGATCACTGTAATAAATTCATTGTCTCAGTCATCATCTCTAATGCACAAAATCAGTTCAATAATCTATGAAACACTGTTTAAAGAGCCAACATATATTTTTTTAACTTTAAGTTTTTTATTCGTTTTTGAAAGGCTTGGTATATGGCATTAGATATACTATTGTTTCCAGAATACAGGAACACTTGGCACATTTTTACATTACATTATGTAGGCAGCCTCTCGTACATAAATCCAGAAAAAAGTAAACAAATAAATGAATAAATCCAGAAGGAAAAAACAAACAAAACAAAATCAGAAGGAAAATGTCATACATATATCTTGAGTCATACTAAAGGATCACATAGTCACAGATATGACAACTATCTATTTAGACCCATCTTCAATTTTAATGTACGCCCAGAACCGGTCCCAGGGAGACACCCCATCCTTCTGATCACCACTTATTCTACTAAGCATACATTTGTAATATGCTATTTCCACCACTGCACTAACCCATTCTTTCAGTTCTGGAGCATTTGTTTTCTTCCAGTGTCTTAAAATAACTCGACAGACTACAATAATAACAGAAAATGCACATTTGGATATGTCTGGTATTTGGGACCGATCCCCTAGCAAACGCAACTTTGGTCTGACCAAACTGCATTCCCATATACAGTTCCTATTTCAGAATCAGATAGTATCTATGCAGTATCTTATATTGTATGAACGTTCCCCTCGCTTCTTTCACATATTTGCCACATCTAGCCACAATTTTAGACCATTTATCTCATTCAATTTCTTCCCTCTGCCATACCATTTTCAAACAGCAGGCCTGGCATAGGCAACAGTTGTTGCCATTCAGTTACACAAAATGAAAAGACATAATTTCTTCTAATAATTGTCAATTAAAGTAAGTTTAAGAGCACAGAAGTATTTAAAGGTAATAAATATATAACATGGGGTTTGTCTTATGAGGCTCCCTTGCTACACTCCCTAACTTCTTTGGGAGGCTCTACCTGCTGTTGTTGACTGGTGAGGAGAGGAGGTGTCTGAGACCCTGGTAATTTGCCATCATGCAACAGCAGGACCATATCTTATTTACTGTTCCTGCCAAGGTGAGGGGAACTGGTGAATCCCAAATGTAGTATTCCTTTATCCGCCTAATTGCTCGTTCAACTAGAATATGCAGTCTTGCCTCGGTCCTCTCAGTTTCCTCTCTGTTGACTTTGGTGCTTGAAAGGTGGGATGATCAATTTGGCCGAGTAAAAAAAAAAAAATATTTTGTGTTAATAAACTACATTTAACAAGTAAAATACATTTTTAGAGATAGAAGTTCAAAGTTATCTTACATAGCTCATACTTATTAATTTGTAAATTACATGAATGATTATCTATTCATTTCTATTAAAACCAACATCACTATAAATACATCCTTTATTCAGGTCAACAAGAAAAAAAGCCACTCACACATCAGATTTTCCTAAATGTTGGCTCTATTTCAGTAGTTAAACACCCTTACATGCCATTACTAAATAGTGGAAAAGTAACGTTAGAACATTCACTTTACTAACGTGTATAAATTGACAGCACCCCAGCCGTAATGTTAGCTTGGCTATTAACTAGCATAACTGCTAGCATATAAACGCTGCTTTATATTGCAAATATTAGGTTGTCAAGTTTGTGTAACATTATCTTAGATAACAAATAATCTAGAGTGTTAATATTTCAGTTGTCATCGACTCTCTGTGACTGCTTTATTTATCCAGTTCATTAGCAACGTGCTACACTCACCTGGAGGAGGACGGCAGTTGTAGTCATGTTCCTGCACCAGCACTGCCGCATCAACGCACTCAGTTTCATCATCACAACCACTTCTTTTTCGTGATTGATTTTCTCCCTAGTTATTCCACAGAAATGTGGAAGGGACAGCCTGCGGTTTGAAATATTTGCGACCAGACTCTAGGTCGGCAAGGACCTCATCCTCCTTGAAGTGCAAGGTACACACAAGTCCTGCGCCCTCGTCTCTTCTTATGGACAAAATCCATCTCCTTTTTAAATGTTCGTCGGTTTAAAGCTGTGAAACTACGAATACGGCTTACATGTTTGTTTAGAGTTGGAACAATAAGGCATGCCTGACTGCTCATTGACTCTGCCACTGTTTCAACTAAGCTAGCACTTAGACTTGAAGAGAGTTTTTCAGACATCTAGTTTGCGCTCGCGATATTGTGAAATAGGCCTATTAAAGAGTGAGAGTTGGTGGAAGAATTTTGGCCTGAAGGGATTGAAACCTGATCCGGGGGTGCTGATGTGTACATGTGTCTCTGAACTCTTAACTGAACTATTGGAATGCTGGCTGAAAAAACCAACACATGCTGTATTTATGTTTTGGAACTGCAATCAAACATTGTTCCTGCAAGAAAAAAAGTCTATAAACAACATTATAACTATTATAAACATTAGTAAAACCTGCAATAACTGATTTGTTTTGGCCACTTGGGGCAGCCGTAACAAGGTGTGAACATAACACTGACAGATTATCACCTTATAAAGTTGTTAGCAAAGTTAGTTACGTGTTAGCAAACAGTTGCCTATTTACACATCCAGCAGACACAGCAACATTTGGAGTTGTCCACCTGATGAATGTAAGTCCAATATTCACTCTCCTTTTAGCTCTGGTTTTGGTCTCCACCAACTCCTGAGAAAAATATCGGGCTATCTTTAGCTGCTAAATGCTCCACTGTGTTGTAATGCTGTCAGTTCAACAAAGCGGTTAGTGATTAAAAGATCAATACGTGAGATTTTGATGGTTTATAACACTTTTGAATACAGAATGAAACACATTTGTGTCTTTCCTTTGACAAGATGATTGCTGTAAACAGGAAAAGAACAATATGTACATCGGCTGCTACAGGATTTTGTGGCTGTACAGATTATCCTGTGGCAACAAATGGGAATAAATAGACAAACAAAAACAGGCAAAAAGATGCAGCTGATCAAATATGGTCAAATATTATACAAACAATGCCCATTGTCCTGAACTGAACTGAGTTGAGGTGAAGTGAATTATACTGAGCAGAACAGACAAATACGTGATCTGTGTGTTTTATTAAAAATAACAGTGAATCACCTTTCTGAGGCTGATTGGAGTGTTGAGCAGCAGGTTGGTTGTGGAGTTGGACAGGGAAAGGTTCTTGACCAGGAACTGCTGGAAAACAGACTGGTTCTTCAACACACTGGCCAGTGTGAAGCCTGCATCCAACACACACACACCACAAAAATACACACATTATGATTTCAAATTCTTTCTGTTAGTGGATGCATACTTTATTACCTGAAACGAGAACTTTGATCAGCTTCTAGACAACCTCTAATAGTGGTCAGTCAACTCTACACATTAAAAAATCTTCTCATATACACACAATAACTGAGCTTGAAGAGTGCAATTTTATGATAAGTGCCAGGCAGATTATTAATAGTTAACTACTTTGTCTCAGTCTTTTTGGAGTGGTATCTTTGATAGCATATCAGATATTGTAAAGGCTAATTTCGAGTTAGACTCTAATCAAATACATTTTTAAGTTTAGCTTCAGCAGTCTGAGTTAGACAACTTAAGTGAGCATCTTATCCTATGATGCACTGAGCTCCTTTCTCCTCCTCTTCCTCTCCATCTGTACGCCCTCATATCCCATCAATGCTTGCTATTAATTCAACTTCTTCCCGTAGTTGTGTGCTTTCTCTCCTCTCTCTCTCTCTCTCTCTCTCTCTCCCCTTCTGTTGCTTTCTGCAGGTATTTCTGCCTCCGGAGCTGTAGAGTCTGGGTCTGTGGCTGCTGCCGCCTGCTGCCCCCGTGCTCCTGCTCTGCACCCGCTGCTGCTATTGCTGTTGTTGCTCTTGTTATTAGTATTGCTATTATAATGTTGCTCTTAGTGTTGTTTCTGTTGGTGTTAACATCAATGCCATTACCATATCTATTGCCTTACATCCCTATGTGGAACTGTATTGTGCTGCTGTATGTTCTTTCCTCCTGCTCTCTCTCTCCCGCTCCCCCCTCCCCCTTCAACCCAACCGGTCGAGGCAGATGACCGCCCACCTTGAGCCTGGTTCTGCTCGAGGTTTCTACCTGTTAAAAGGGAGTTTTTCCTTGCCACTGTCGCATAGTGCTTGCTCATGGTGGGAACTGTTGGGTCTCTGTAAATATAAAGAGTCGGTCTAGACTTGCTCTATTCGAAAAAGTGCCCTGAGATAACTTTGTTATGATATGGCGCTATATAAATAAAACTGAATTGAATTGAATTGAATCTTCCAAAGTTACCAAACACACTGTTTTGTATAAAATTCACTCTTTTTGTGTTTCTCTGGACTTAGCATGTATTTTTACAGAGATTGAGGACTGTGGATTTTGTCCCCCATCTCTTACACTGGAGTCACATTAGGAAGAGGTCAATTCCTTCACTACAGAAAAGAACAAAAATCACCTTTCCAAAATACACATGCCATTGCCTAGCAGCTTACACGATTCCCACATTTCATGCGTGACATTGCATATTAACACATTTCACTTATGAAAATTTCAGTGCATTTTAAAAGTCAATTCACAGAAATTGAACTTTCAAAAATTCCATATCTTATTTTCTTAACTGGGCTTCTGACTGTTATTCTGTTAAAATTTCCTGTTTGAGTCCTAGCTATATTGTCTGCAGTTCTAGGGTTAATATTCATCTAACTAGATTAACTATGCAATGAAGATCATAATGTGGGCTAAATCTCTTTTTCTCTCTCTTCTGTTTACTGTCTACAGTTATAAATAGTACATCCATACCAAAGTGACTTTTGATCTTAACCAGCCTCCAATATCTCAATTCATCAAATCGAGGACTGTGTAGCTATACAACTGCAACCAGCAGAAAGCCATTACAAACTCAGTACTGTCAGACCTCATTATAAATTGCAACATGCCATTGTCCATCATTGAACATCAAAGCTTTCATCACTTTTTGTCAATAGTGGACAACAAGTACTTTCCAGTGAGTTGAAAAACAATTATTTCAAAGCTTGACAGTCTGATGGCAGATGAAGCTGAAAAATGAACTAGCAATGGCAGATAATGTGTCAATGACTGTAGACATATGGTCAGACCGCAGGATGAGAGGCTTTCTTGTAGTCACAGCACACTGGATCAAAATCAAAGATGATAGTTTGATTCCCAGTTGCCTGTTTCAAAGGTTCCCATACTGGGGAAATTGTGAAGCGTTTGAGCAAATATGTGAAGAGTACCAGATCAAGAAAAGGATTGACCACATCATCTGTGATAATGCTGCAAACATGAAAAAAGCATTCACTACATGTTTTCCAGGACAGGAAGATGAAGAAGATGACCTTGACGATTCTGACATTTGGAAAGACCTGACAGTGGAAGAACAAGAGAGGGTTAAAAATTCCTTCAGTGTTTTGCACACACTCTTCAATTGGTTATAGAAGATGGCCTTAAAGAGACTAAATTAGTCAGTGCAGCTCTCACCAAAGCTTCCAGGTTGAGCTCTTTGCTCCACACAAGCACTTCTTTTAAGGAGAAATTTGAGATGGAATTTGGACAGCATGGAATCCCTGCCTCTGTTACCACGGTTTTAATCACCCGCTGCAGAGCCCTCCTGTCCTGGGCCGTGCATATCCCATGTTTGTAATGTTTCCAGTCAGGATGCTTTCTATTGCTTCTCTGTAAAAGTTAACAATAACCTTCTTAAGTTTCCTTCATAGTCATTTCTGAGCTTTCTTTACCAGGGTGGAGATGTGTAATGTCCATGACAGGTTCTCTGTGATGCCGATACCCAGGAGTATAAAACTGTTCACCGGCTCCACCCCACCTCCACTGATGTAGACAGGAGTGTGTGTCTTTACCTCCTTTTTCTCGTCCTTGGTTTTGCTGACGTTGAGCAGTAGGTTCTTCTCTGTGCACCATCCTGAAAGATTATTAATTTCCTTGCGATATGAAGTCTCATCGTTGTTTGAAATCTGGCTGATGGTGGTAGTGTCATCCGCAAACTTAACAACAGAGCTCTCTCCATGTCAGGGGTTGCAGTTGTGGGTATTCAGCGTGAACAATAGGGGGTTGAGCACACAGCCCTGGGGGGCTCTGGTGTTCAGCACTAGAGTGGAGGAGGTGTGACCGCCAATCTGAACTGTCTGGGATATATTTGTGCGGAAGTCCGGTTGTAGAGGATGCAGCATTCTGATGTAGGTGTTTTCAAGGTGTGTGAAGACTGAGTGGAGGGCAGTGGAGATGGCATCATTTGTGTATCTGCTGGCTCTGAATGCAAACTGTTGAGGGTCCAGTCTGGCTGGGATGTTGATGTCCTGGCAAACCAGTTTCCCAAAGCACTTTATTAGAATAGAGTTGAGAGCCATAGGGTGGCACTCGTTTAGACTACACACTGCAGACTTTTTAGGTACAGGGACGATGGTGGCTGTTTTGAAGCAGGTGGGAACACTCTCCTGTGACAGTGCTATGTTAAAAATGTGAGTAATGACATTGAATAGCTGGTTGGCACATATTCTTAGTACACAGCCAGGGATGTTATCAGGCCCAGTCGCTTTATATGTTTTAGCCTTGCGACGGCTCTTGCTGCTGGACCCACGAGATATGGCTTCAGATATGTAAGCTTTTCAAGTTTTGCTTAGCTCTCTGTTCTTATGAACAGCAGTCTCAAACTGATCCCATAATTCCTGCCACATCAATATTTCACCATCATATTTGTTGATGGACAGTTTGGGTAACTATTCATGGCCTGTTGGTCTGTCTGCTTGAATGTGTACTCACATCGGTGAGATTTGCTCCCCTATGGTCACTTCTTCTCTCTCAATTATCCTTGTTGCATGGGCCTTCCAGAGGTTAACACTGATAATCCACAGTTTTTACGATGTCCGTCTTCAGCTCGTCCATTAGTATCTTCTCTTCAATTCCCCCTTCTAATTCCAGGAGACTCTTTTCCTTAACCGACAACATGGACAGCAGGTCTCATAGGCATCATCAGTCTCACACATTTTCTATTCTACTGCCTGCAGTGTTGTGGACGCTCCTACAACTCTGCGCTTTTGTTTCAGTCTCTGTAAACGCTCTGTCATTTTCTTCAGTTCTTCTTTAGCTGGTAAACTAGTTACAGCTATTAAAGCTAGTCTGACATTAATCTTGTCCTGAGTTTCAGAACCAAATAAATGTGGTGACTCTACAGTGACTGTGACTTCTACAAAAATGACCGGAACATCACATTTCACCTTCAAACCTTTACTGAGCAAACTGTGTATTATTGCATGACAAACGCATGGCATTGCATTGTTTACATGTCTCTTGTGTTTGCAAAGTTCTCTCATGTAGTTATTTCCTGGATTGCATGACATTTCTCTGTAACACTAGTAACTCTGGCCTAAAGATTACTGCCACCTTGTGGCCTAGAAGAAGAAGAAGAAAAATTACTTTATTAATCCCTTTCTGGAAATTAAAATTTTAAACTAGTGCTATGTATTTATTTCCTGTGTCACTCACATTTCAACAGTGCCAATTCTTGTCTGACTGCACATAAAGACTGTACCAAAACTTTGCATACCAGTAGGAGGAAATATATCATTCAGAAAAAAACCTTGCAAAACTTTGTTTTTTTTACATTGAATGGAGCCTAGGACTGACAACTACTGGTTTAGACCAGTGATGTCCAACTGTGTACCACAGAAGATTAAAAGTATGTAGGTCTTTTTTCCTAGCCAAAAACTTTATCATGATGTGTTTAGGAGTTCTCAAACGCCTGTGCTCACGACTTCATCATGAGGTGACAGAAACCTGGAAGAGAAAAGTAATCTCACCAATACATTAGTTGCATGACTGCATGGCTGTATGTCAGACCTTGGCTGTTATTGAAGTTGTAGTCCGGTGGTAAAGGGGTGGAGTTGAGACTCTCCAGGTGCTGCTGCAGAGTCTCCAGCTCTTGACCCAAACTGGGCCGGTCAGATATGAAGAGTCGATTCTGTTCAACCACTTCACTGATCCGCTCCAGCAGCTGGGTGACACTACCATAGGGAGATTTAGAAATGAAAACATTGGTAAAACTGCACAGAAGAAACTTAGTCTCATTGTTGGTCCTTTTCTTCAAGATATTACCAAATCACCAAAGTTATTATAATTCATCCTGAGGGGAACATGAATGTCTTCATCAAATTTAATGACAATCCATTCAATAGCTGTTGAGATAGTTCACTTAAAACCAAAATGTCAACCTTACGGTGGCACCAGAGGAAAACTCAAGGCATCATCATTGTCATATACATTGTCTGGGCACCATGGATATCTGTACCAAATATTGTACCAATCCAGGATATTTCACAAAACAAGTGAAAATTTTGACCTGATGAGGGCACTAGAGGAATAGTCAAGGGCTCATCATCTGGGCACCATGGATATGTGTACCAAATTCATTGGCAACCCACCCAATAGTTGTTGAGATATTTCACTAAAAGCAGCAGGGCTAATAATCATCATCATAAAGAGACAATGCAAGTCATATACAAAACAAGTGAAAACAAAAAAGAAGTTTCTGGGGGAACACTAAAACTGATAAACATGTCTGGACATGTGGTTATTTCAAACTGATTCTTGTCAATGGAGCTGCAAAATGATGTTTGTTTAGTTTTAACATTCTGACTGCCCAGCAGCACTTCTGAGCCTATTTGATCGGGAATGGTGGAGGCTGGTATCTTTACCGCTTTTCCTGTAACGTTTAATAATGGCTTTAACATATAAATATTTATTCCATTTCTGATGTGTGCATTTGTAAAACTGTTTTACATGTGTTCAAATTACTTGGTATTTGTGTGTGGATTGGAACATGCATTTGTGAGTACCCAAAATTACACGCAAATCGTTGTACACATTTGTAAATCTTTTTTTCCCATTTGTAGATCATTTAATACACATTTGTGACCATATTGAGACTAGTGTCTCTGCATAATAACAGGAGCTTACCAGGTGGCCATAGACAAAGCTAGATTTTAAAAATAAGTAATTAATTTCATATTTCTGCATTTTCAGCAATGCTTCACAATTTATTCTTCTTCTGTATGTTCTTCTGTTGACAACTTCTGCACAAGTTAAGCTACAGAAACCATTCAAATGTTAAAACTTGCTCTTTAAGGACATTTATGCTTCTATTCAACATTTTTCTACCTTTTATACTTTTTAAAAAATTGTGCTTTTTTCAACAATTTATTACAATAGAAGTGAAAACCATTGACAATATCATAGTTTACCTTCCAGCTTTTCTAGCAATGTATTTCAGCTCTTAGATTCTTTAGGTAATACAGTTCAGCTTCCAATTCTGGTAGTTCATTTCATATTTCTGCATGTTCACTAATGCTTTGCAATTTATTCTTCCTCTAAACCTTTTTTGGGCCAACTACTACTTCTGCATACTTTCAGCTACAGAAACAATTCAAATGTTGAAATTATATGCACTTTAAGGATATTAAGGCCCTGATCACACAGAGCAAAAAGTGAGGTGCACCGCACTGCATTATCTGTTGAAGCCTATAATTTTTTCTGCTGCTAGACAACAACCAAATCTCCTGTCCTTAGCCTTACCCTGATATTGCTGTGAAGTAAACTCACAGATCTCACCACCACAGAAGGCATGCCTCTCAATTCAGCCGATTGGACAATGGGGAAAAAACGATGTCGGGTGCTTTTCTGTCCGGAGTTGAAGTTTTTTTCAACTCAAGGCATTCAAAGTGCTCCTAAAAAAATGTGAGGTGCTCTGGGCATCTAGCAACGCGACTAGCATGCAAAACACTTACTGGCTATCAAAAACAACTGTAAAAAGAACCTTCTCACTGCAAAAACCACATCCTGTCTGATTCGGCCAATGCTGATTCAGCATTCCCACTACTGTTATTGTAGTCTTTCTTCTTCTTCTTAATAATAATAATAATAATAGTAATAATAATAATAATAATAATAATATTATTATTATTAGTGTGAATGTTGATTCACTATTGTTCTTCTAATCTTTATCATTGTTCTTTTTATTCCATCTTTCGTACGTTTATCGATTGATTACAATTTGTGCACACTTTCACCTACAGACTTCATTTAAGCTTTAGACATTGAAACCAGTATTCAACTTTTTGATATCATGTACAGTTTTTGAATTATCAGTTTCAGTTTCATGCTTTTTTCAGTCCTTTTCTGAGTTTATAATGGGTGCGTTTTGCACTGCTTAGAGTGTGTCACATGGCCTGTGATGCAGTGACGTGCGGTGAGGTTCATGACTGGTGAGGCACTGACTCCTCTGGAGTCGGATGTAAAAATATATGAACCCAAAATAGAAGCTTATATTTCAATTTTGACCTTAATTGAAACATTTAGTTGTTTTAAAAGCTTTTAATTATGCTTTAATCAATTCCACACTGTTCAACAATACGATGGCAAGAAAAACAAAAGAATATTTAATATAAGGTCAAATTCGATTCCCCATTGTGCCTATGGGGCTCAGCACTGCCCCCTATCAGTGCGGCACGGTACTTTCTGCCTCACCCTGTGCATTTTCACTGCGCATTTAAGGCCGATCAGAAACACTAAATATGTCACACACATTCATTAAATATATTAGACAGACTGTGGAACGTCAGCATGTGTAGTACATGTGTAATCAAACATGTATATTGGCGATATAAAGAGAGACAGCAATGGGCATGCGCCAACTGCCTGCGTCAGTCAGTGTATGTAGCACAGCGCCATCAGAGGTGAGGCACAGTTCATCGCTGCCTCACCTCGCCCTTCTCCCATGTATTTGAACAGGAAATGCGTAAATTTAGCGATTTTGACAATAGAAATGTTGAAATCATACAGAAAACAAATTTATAGAACAGTCAAGTGGACAAATTGATTTTCTGTTATCATTGTTAGTATTTTACTTGTCATGATAACAGGTGAGGCACTGCCTCACCTGCCTCCCCTGACTGCATGTCACTGGTATGATGTCAACTACAGATCCTCTTCTGCCTTTCTGCTTTTTCAAAATGTTTGTAACTTCGACAACTTTCACTTCTCATACTCAATTTCCACATCAATTAGTAAACAAACTTGTCTTGGTTCAGATCTTGGTTTGCCTGCCTCAAAGCACCAAGAGAGCCCTTCAACTGTCGCATTGACTGTAATGATCTTTTGGCTCTGACGCTCCTGAGCAAACACACAAATGTGGGGACTAAAATTATGATTTCTCGGTCGGTTTTAACTCTATCTACACAAATTACACATCTAAATGTTATACTGATAGACACCCACACAAACACACACACACATACTAACCCAATACACACATACACATCTCCCCACAAAGATAGGAAATGGTTTTCCTATCTTTGTGGGGACTTTTAGTTAGATACACAAGCTACTGACACAGGTATACACACGGATCAGCCATAACATTATGACCACTGACAGGTGAAGTGAAGAACATTGCTTATCTTGTTACAATAGCACCTGTCAGTGGGGGGGATATATTAGGCAGCATGTGAACATTTTGTCCTCGAAGTTGATGTGTTGGAAGCAGGAAAAATGGGCAAGCGTAAGGATGTGAGTGACTTTGACAAGGGCCAAATTGTGATGGCTAGACCACTGTGTCAGAGCATCTCCAAAACTGCAGCTCTTGTGGGGTGTTCCCGGTCTGCAGTGGTCAGTACCTACCAAAAGTGGTCCAAGGAAGGAAAACTGGTGAACCGGCGACAGGGTCATGGGCGACCAAGGCTCATTGATGCGCGTGGGGAGTGAAGGCTGGCCTGTGTGGTCCGATCCAACAGAAGAGATACTGTAGCTCAAATTGCTGAAAAAGTTAATGCTGGTTCTGATGGAAAGGTGTCAGAACACACAGTGCATCACAGTTTGCTGCGTATGGGACTGAGTAGCTGCAGACTGGTCAAGGTGCCCATGCTGACCCCTGTCCACCACCAAAAGCGCCTACAATGGGCATGTTAGCATCAGAACTGGACCACAGAGCAATGAAAGAAGGTGGCATGGTCTGATGAATCACGTTTTCTTTTACATCATGTGGATGGCCGGGTGCATGTGCGTCGTTTACCTGGGAAAGACATGGCACCAGGATGCACTATGGGAAGAAGGCAAGCCGGCGGAGGTAGTGTGATGCTTTGGGCAATGTTCTGCTGGGAAACCTTGGGTCCTGCCATTCATGTGGATGTTACCTAAACATTGTTGCAGACCAAGTACACGCCTTCATGGAAACGGTATTCCCTAATGGCAGTGGCCTCTTTCAGCAGGATAATGCGCCCTGCCACACTGCAAAAATGGTTCAGGAATGGTTTGAGGAACACGACAACGAGTTCAAGGTGTTGACTTGGCCTCACAATTCCCCAGATCTCAATCCAATCCGATCCATGGAGGACCCACCTCGAAGCATACAGGACTTAAAGGATCTGCTGCTAACGTCTTGGTGCCAGATACCACAGCACACCTTCAGAGGTCTAGTGGAGTCCATGCCTCAACGGGTCAGGGTTGTTTTGGCGGCAAACGGGGGACCTACACAATATTAGGTAGGTGGTCATAATGTTATGGCTGATTAGTGTACATACGTGCGCACTGTACTACAGTTTTTACTAATACTACTACAACTACTACTAGTACAGTCTTTCCTACTACTACTACTTACTTGTCTTGTTAGTGCTGCATTCGACAACATTGACCATCCCATTCTATTACAGAGACTTGAAAATTTAATTGGCATTAAAGGCACTGCACTAAGCTGGTTTAAGTCCTATTTATTAGATCACTATCAGTTTGTACATCTTAATGATTAATCCTCTATGCATGCCAAAGTTAGTCACGGAGTTCCACAAGGTTCTGTGCTTGGACCAATTCTATTCACCTTATATGTGCTTCCTTTAGGCAATATCACCAGGAAGCACTCCATAAATTTTAATTGTTATGCAGATGATACCCAATTATATTTATCAATCAAGCCAGATGAAACCAATCAATTTGTTAAACTTCAAGCATACCTCAAGGACAGAAAAACTTGGATGACCTGCAATTTTCTAACTCCCACATAAAACAAACTTCAAGGACTGCCTTTTTTCACCTACATAACATTGCAAAAATCAGGCACATCCTGTGCAGAAAAAGTAGTCCATGCATTTGTTTCATCTAGGCTGGATTACTGCAACTCCCTATTATCAGGCTGCCCCAATAAGTCCCTTAAGACTCTCCCGTTGATCCCGAATGCTGCAGCATGTGTACTGACAAGAACCAGAAAAAGAGATCATATTTCTCCCATATTAGCTTCTCTACATTGGCTCCCTGTAAAATCCAGAATAGAATTTAAAATCCTTCTCCTCACCTACAACGCCCTTAATGGTCAGGCACCATCATATCTTAAAGAGCTCATGCTCTCCCAAATTGCAGGGTTCCTTGTGGTTTCTAGAGTCTCCAAAAGAAGAATGGGAGCCAGAGCCTTCAGCTATCAAGCTCCTCTCCTGTGGAACCAGCTCCCAGTTTGTGTATGGGAGGCAGACACCCTCTTCACAAGAGTAGGCTTAAAGCTGGGGTAGGCAAAATCTGTGCAACCTAGGCAAAACCTTCCGCCTCTCTCTCTGCTGCCTCGTATCACTCCGCTAAGCCCCTCCCACCAAACCCACAACTTCGACCGGCAGTAGAAGGAATCAGTTCCCCTCGTAGGGCTCACTCTCCATGGCGTGAGCCTCACTGAGAGCACGGTCTCTCCTGCCGCGACTTGTCTTCTCAAAGACGCCTCTCCAGCGCTTCGCGGCCACAGAGCAGAGCACCCCAGGCTTCAGAGCCAGCTGCAACGCCGTCCAGCAGCGGGATGAGAGGCTAGTACACCACACACACGCCACTGTCCGACCCTCGAGAGTTATTCCCCACTGTTTGTCATCATGCCTCTTTGCCACTTGTCGTTACGAGCGCCATGGCATGGAACGTAATGAGCCTGAAGCTCCGTGTGGAGCCTGGACGTGTTGTTTTGTACTATACACCGCTGTAGGCAAAGGAGGTATTGGAAATGTATCACAAGTTGCAGGACTTTCAGCAGGATTTTCCCCATCTGAAGGGACGTGTATGCGCTTCTGGTCTTGTAGCTTAGCCAGTACGAATGCACCGTCTCTCTGAAATAACCTGTGATTGGCTAAAGTCTACCGTCACGGGCTAGATTTTCTGAAGCCTGAAAACAGAGCCAAGATGGGGGGCTGAAGTACAGGTTTGCTCTCAGACCACTTGAATTACAATATGCTGCACGGTTAAATTGGCATTTTTGCTCAATGACGCCAAAAGAAAACTGCCTACTCAACCTTTAAGACTTTCCTCTTTGATAAAGCAAGTGAGCCCTGAGCCACCCCTTAGCTATGCTGCTATAGGCCTAGACTGCTGGGAGACTTCCCATGATGCACTCTCTTCTCTCTCTCTGCATCTGTATGCATTCTTATCCCATTAATGTATGTTACTAACTCGACATCCTTTCTCTGCCTCTGGAGCTGTAGAGTATGGATCTATGATGGAGGCCACCTGCTGCCCCCATATTCCTGCTCAACAGCCGCTGCTGCTATTATTGTTATTGGTCTTATTTATTAGTATTGTTTTTTTTAATTAATATTAATATCATTACCACAACCATTACCATTACTATTACTTTAAATCTTAATTTGGAACTTGCATTGTACTACTGTATGTTTTTATTGTATTGAAATGAACTAATACTGCCTTTCCTACTACAGTTTTTACTACTACTGCTGCAGCCTTTTCTACTACTACTATTACTACAGCCTTTATTTTTTTCTTTATTTACTTCACATACTATTTAAAATAATAAGCTTTTGTTTGATGAGCTTTTTTCAAAAATGCTTTTATAATGGGAGAAATCTTCAAATCCTAATCTTGAATTCACAATTCAAATCTACCTCTACCATCTTTGTGGGGACTTTTACTGATAAGCACACAAACAAACTGACACACACACACACACACACACACACACACACTAATTGGTTTTCCTATTTGGGGGGGAATTTTTACTGCTTTTTTCAACAATTTATTACAATGGAAGTGAAAACCATTGCCAATATTACAGTTTAGCTTCCAGCTTTTCTGGCAATGTATTTCAGAGCTTAGGTTCTTTAAACTAAGGTAATGCAGTTCAGTTTCTAATTCTGGCAATTTATTTCACATTTCTGCATTTTCATTCAATGCTTTGCAACTCTCAACACTTTAGGCTAATGTCTTTTTTGTTCCGAAGTGTTTAGCAATTCAGTTCATCTTTCTGATATCAATACAAAGCATTTCTTCTTTCAGTCTTTTCAGGCAATTCATGTCAAGTTCCAGCTTTTACAGTATTACAGTTTAGCTTCCAGCTTTTCTAGCAATGTATTTCAGCAATTCTGCCCAGCCTTGCCAACTCTCCTAAATAAAAATGGTAGTAACCTAACTGCATATTCAGGCTTAACGTGTTGATCCCTTCATCTGTAATTTCATGACAGCTCAAGAGAATTGTTAACTGAGCTTAACTTGCATATCATGTCTGTCAGAAGTACCTGTTGCTTCGCTCCCTATTGCTTAAGTGCAGACAAAAAGACACTCTAGTGCTTGTTAGGGGGTAGGCATCTTACTTCTGCAGGCAAGAGAAAAATACAGGCTTTGTTATCTTGTAGTGATCTAATAAAATTCCTATAATTGCATTTAAGGTAAAAATGAGGATGACAACTTTCCCTTCATAAACTTTATTGTACCAAAATGTTCCTTAGAATTGTCCTATGCAGGGCAGCTCCTATACAGACTGTAGAGACTCCACAGTAATATCATGTGTATTTTATATATTTTGTGGCGGTATATTGTCAGTGTTGTCATAACATGGACACATGTCTAGAATTCAATGAATAGAAACTCCAAACATCAAAGCCAACTGCAGAAAGAATGCAGTCATGTTTCAATGGTAAATGTGAAGATGCAGGTAAAGGCCTGGGTCATTAAGTATACCTCTGCAGTTCCATATGGCCCGCCAAATAACTGTAAAAATGACAAGTTTTTTAAAATGAAAAAAATACATATTTGCCTTAGTTACACATACTATACGTGAGTGACCTTTGGTCCAGATGACATATCAGATGCCAAATTTAAATCAGTACCACTCAGTGACGTCATCATTATTGTATTTTTAATATGTTTAGGTTATTATTGTATATTATTTTTAGCTTTTTATGTTTATGGTACTTTGTGTGTTTGTATATGATGGTTGTATTATTAGTATGTTCTGTCAAATGTCATGTCTGTCCTGTTGCACTATGACCTCACCAAGGGAAGTTCCTAACAACATTGGCAATAATTAACTCAACTCAACTCAATTAGGGCTGAGGTGAGCAGGTAATACTGCCTTGTATTATCTAAAGATATAGTTTCTCTAGATGGCATTGCCCTGGCCTCCAGCGAAACCGTAAGGAATCTTGGAGTTATCTTTGATCAGGATATGTCCTTTAACTCCCACATAAAACAAACTTCAAGAACTGCCTTTTTTCATTTACGTAACATTGCAAAAATCAGGCACATCCTATCTCAAAAAGATGCAGAAAAACTAGTCCATGCATTTGTTACGTCTAGGCTGGACTATTGCAACTCTCTATTATCAGGCTGCCCCAATAAATCCCTTAAGACTCTCCAGCTGATTCAGAATGCTGCGGCACGTTTACTGACAAGAACCAGAAAAAGAGAACATATTTCTCCAATTTTAGCTTCTCTACACTGGCTCCCTGTAAAATCCAGAATATAATTTAAAATCCTTCTCCTCACCTTCAAAGCCCTAAATGGTCAGGCACCATCATATCTTAAAGAGCTCATAGTACCCTATTACCCCACTAGAGCACTGCGCTCCCAGAATGCAGGGTTCCTTGTGGTTCCTAGAGTAGAAAAAAAGTAGAATGGGAGCCAGAGCCTTCAGCTAGCAAGCTCCTCTCCTGTGGAACCAGATCCCAGTTTGTGTACGGGAGGTGGACAACCTCCTCACATTTAAGAGTAGGCTTAAGACTTTCCTCTTTGATAAAGCTTATAGTAGGGCTGACTCAGGTGACCCCTGAGCCACCCCTTAGTTATGCTGCTATAGGCCTAGACTGCCAGGGGACTTCCTATGATGCACTGAGCTCCTTTCTCCTCCTCTTCCTCTCCATCTGTACGCCCTCATATCCATCAATGCTTGTTATTAATTCAACTTCTTCCCGTAGTTGTGTGCTTTCTCTCCTCTCTCTCTCTCCCTCCCCTTCTGTTGCTTTCTGCAGGTGTTTCTGCCTCTGGAGCTGTGTGAAGTCTGGGTCTGTGGTTGCTGCCGCCTGCTGCCCCCGTGCTCCTGCTCTGCACCCGCTGATGCTATTGCTGTTGTTGCTGTTATTAGTATTGCTATTATAATGTTGCTCTTAGTGTTGTTTTCGTTGGTGTTAACATCAATGCCATTACCATATCTATGCTGTATTGAGCTGCTGTATGTTCTCTTTCCTCCTGCTCTCTCTCTCCCGCTCCCCCCTTCCCCCTTCAACCCAACCGGTCGAGGCAGATGACCGCCCACCTTGAGCCTGGTTCTGCTCGAGGTTTCTACCTGTTAAAAGGGAGTTTTTCCTTGCCACTGTCGCATAGTGCTTGCTCATGGTGGGAACTGTTGGGTCTCTGTAAATATAAAGAGTCGGTCTAGACTTGCTCTATTCGAAAAAGTGCCCTGAGATAACTTTGTTATGATATGGCGCTATATAAATAAAACTGAATTGAATTGAATTGTACACCTCCCCTCACACCTCAACAGGTGGAGATACACCCACCAGTTGTGGCTGTGGCTTTTGATGGTTTTTCAACAGTAAAATACTTAAGGGAGAACTTTAAACTGTCGCAAATATTTCTGCCATCAGGTGAAAATTTGGAGATAGAGTTCGTTGTAAAGTTTTGGAGATTTTGTTACTGATGGATTTAACTTGTGATTCCATTTTAATTCATTAAGCAGCTGCTAGTTGTTTTTTTATTGTATGTTTTTATTGAATATTTTAGGTTGTGTTTCATGAGTAAGTGCATTTCCATCGACCTGTATTCATGCATATTTTCAATTTGCGCAATAAAGAAAAATTACAAAAAAAGTTTTTACGCTTGGCTGAGATGGAAAAGATGGTGCCTTGCCGGATGTCTCCAAATTGCGTTGCAGCTAGACAACCCTGCGTTTTTTTTTTCTTTTTCGGAGCCCTCTGTGTTGCCCCACAGAAGTAATGTAACAAACAAAGAAACAAATCACTCAAGATAACTGCTCTAAAAAACAAGTTATGAGACTGATAAGTAATTGCTGACAAAATCTACTCACGTGGAGTTTTTGTACTGCAGGAAACCAAATTCATCCCTTTGTCCATCTGGGCACAGTGACTGCATGATGGGAATGATGCCAGCTGACGTGAGTGGGGCTGCACTGTAAAAGGCTGGACATGAGGGAGGAAAAATAGGGGGTAGGATGGACAAAAAGAGAAAAGACAAAACCACAGACAAAGGAGGAGGATGGCAATGGAATATAGAGGATACATATGTAGAAAAAGAGGAGGATGAGGACCAACAGGCAGGGGATTTGTCATGAAAAAAAACCACAGGACCAAACAGGACAATGAGAATGAAAAAGAAGGAGAGATTCTGTGTTAGAGTTGTAAAGGAGGAAAGATGTCAGACAATCCACCTCAAAGGCAACACAGCAGATAATGGCCAGAGAGGCTTCCACATGTCAATGCTGAATACACAGGCCTTTCATCATTTTGCAACAAAACGGCCCATATTTTTTCTTTATCTATCCATAAATGCTGGCTGGAGGAGCTTTTAAAAACAAACTTCAGCTCTTGCTAATAGCCCAATGTTTCCATGGTTACTGTGCTGCTGAAGCTTGTCTGTGAGTGTGGATCCTGTGCATTCGCCCACAAAAACACTTCATCCTACAGCTCACGCTCGCTCTCATACCATCCATATTATCCACCTAATCCTTTCTGAGAAATATGTCACTAGAAACTGAATTTGAATCTTTTATATTTTGAATTTGAACTGCTTGAGTAATTGCACTGAATTTGAATCACATAATTTGAATTTGTATTGTTTAACTTGAATAACTTCATTGAAAAACTGAATCTGAATAGCATGCGTGCCTGATCTGAACAGGCCGATTGATCGGCTCCTGCTGGTACTGCTGCTTGCCCATTCAGAGCAGGTCAATTGCTTGGCCTCTGGAAGTGATCCTTGCAGCGTTGTCCAGCTTGCAGTTTCTCGAAAACAGCTTATCCGATCAGCTTCACACTCGACACTGCACCTCCTTGGGTACTCAGCAATACACCCGCCAAGTGTGGAGTTGACTGGACGGTTGTCGAGATAAGTGAAAGGACAGACATTCATACATACAGACAGACAGACAGATTCCTTCCTTTATAGTTAGATTAGTTTGGAACTGAATTCCAATAAACTTGAAAATGAATGCAATATTATGAAATTGAATTCAGTTGCTCTGAAACTATTTGATCCTTTCACATTCAGTTCTCACAATTCAAATTCAGTCCTTGCAATTCAATTTCAGACACACATCCAAAGCTGTTGTGTAGATACCTTAGGGTTAGCAGTGCCATGGACCTGTGCAGCTGATTCTGTCACCTCTGTGCCTTCAGTGACGCTTAGTTTAGCTGCACTTGGACTGTGAAATCACATCAATAATGGCTTCTAACCATTTCACTTAGGACTGCTTTCTCAACGAGGACCAGTAATGTTAAGGATTCACTTCAAAACTGAAGCTCAAGGATGGATTGATATTGACTTCAAACTTGGAATTGTCATTTTCTATGTTGTTTTACTGTTTATTTTGCATGTTAGCCTGTTGAACTTGGTGTTAGCGTTAGGAGTTTGTAATATTGAGGGACAGTCAAGAGAAGTGTGAACGTTAAGCCTCATTTGAAGCCAATTAAATAACTAAAGTAGTAGGTTGGATGTGGGTTTCCACGTTGCTTTTGTGGAACTCCATACTGCAACGCTATCACAGCTGGCTTTGTTGTGAACACCCCCTCTGCTCTGTGATTCTCACCGGTATGTCTGTTTCTGCTGTATGTAAATTTATGTGATAGTCCTGTGGTACACATGTGAAAAACAAATGGTCAAACTGCAAGGACTTCCTTCGCTTGGCAACATTGTGTAACTTTGATTAGCACCAAGCCGCTAACTTACAGTACAGTTACTACAGTAACGCCGAGTCCATACAACTATTCTGATTCACAGATAAATTTAGTGTTACTGCAATACTAGTATTAGTGACAGTACTGCAGCTCCGTTGCAGTTCCAGTGTAACACGTGTAGGAATACTGTAACCAGCCTTAGGTCTGTCCTGTTGCGGTCATATAGTCTCACACTGCATTACAAACAACACTGAGTCTCACTTTAAAATTACGCTTTTTTCAACAGGAACTTACACTGAGCTTACAAGATCTTGGTATGTCACCAGCACAAGTTACACTCAAATTATCAAAGTCAAATGTACTGTGTAATCAATTTCTTCCTCCATACTTGATAAAAATGATTTATCATTTTTGCCCTGTTTGTATCTGTTGGCATAACTACACATTTGAGATGATAATGAAGTAAACTATAACTGTTTCCTGCATACAGGCCAGCACATCAGTTACCTGCAACAAGGGAAGTTGCCTGCCAGATCGACCCACCACAGAGACATACCATAAGGACAGCAGAGGACTCCTAATCAGAAGTACAGGTTTGTAGCCTGATATATCAGGACTACTTTTGATAAAGTTTTAACAATTAGCTGTTGCAACCATTAGTAGTTGTACTTATAATGTAATATTGGTATGAATTTGTCTTGTGTCATATTGCTTGGTGTTCATAAAAAAAATACAATTCTGTTACCGCTGTCCAGGCCTGTGTCCTGCAAAGACTTTGGTGTTGGCACACCCACTGTTCTTTTGGCAGCTCCTCAGGCCTTTCTAACATCCACACCAATAAAGAGACTTAGTCTGGACGTTGACCCAATGTTGACAATATCTATACAGAAGTTTTGATGAGGTGGCTGAGAGGTAGATGAGAAGGACATTGCAAATCAGTAGTACAAAGATGAAGTTTTAAATGGCTAAACGTTACTACATTTTAGGAAGCATAATATGAAAAGTTTGGTTACAGTTACATTATTGGCTGTCCAATTGTGCTTTTTTAAAAATTGATTTGGGTAAAGTCAAACAGCTAGTTACTTAACTACCCAGTTGTTGAACGTAACATTACTGTCAGTCAGATCTTTTTTATTGCTTTTTTTTTGTCAGTCAGCTCATAATCACTGCCTCAGAACTGTAACGTTAGCGACAATAAAATATGCTCGCATAACGTTAGCTAATGTTATGCCAACATTTTAATGAACGCCACCTCATTAAAAGTTCAGCGTAGATATTGTTCAATACATTCTGTTAATGTGCAACATGTCAGGTATATCTGTTACTAAATTTTACAAAAACAAACAACACAAAAGACAAATAAAAGGGTGCCATCGTTTGGGGTTGTTGGATACATCCATGGTTTGTTGCCATAGCTGACCACCTTTGTGTAATTTCTAGCATCAGTGTCACATGTCCAGTGGAGCGTAACTTGATTGGCTGGATGTTGGTTCGATTTGAGACAGAATCGATTGCTTATCCTTGGTATCCCAAGTGGTATCCCCCATATTTAATCTGAATTTTGTAACTTGAATTTTGGGATCTGAATTTGAGCAACTTGAAAATATATTATTTGATTTTTTTATAATTTGAATTAGATCCTGGTTCTGCTCGAGGTTTCTGCCTGTTAAAAGGGAGTTTTTCCTTGCCACTGTCGCCTAGTGCTGCTCATGGTGGGAATTGTTGGGTCTCTGTAAATATAAAGTGTCGGTCTAGACCTGCTCTATATGAAAAAGTGCCCTGAGATAACCTTGTGCTATGGCGCTATATAAATAAAACTGAATTGAATTGAAAAATAAAAGTAAAAATGAATTATTGAAAATTTGAAAAGATTGAAAAAATTCTGATACATAATTTCAATGCAATAAAAATTCAGTGCTAGAAATTCAATGGCTTTAAAATTTCGAAATCTGTTGAAACAGATTTACTTCCATGAACAAAGACACTTTCCAAACGGGTTTGTCAGAATACATTAACCATTTGTACTATGGTAAGAGCACAATGAACTATATTATAAGACAGAACCCTGTTGTTTAAAGAGCGAGTACAATAAAATACCTTAAACTGTGTTTTTAACAACCTCCAAAAAGAAGGAGAATATGGAGAACAGGAGGACATAATTCTTAGGAGAAATTAAACTCTCCCATCTGCATAATTATAATAATATGCAGTATATCATAGACTTTGGTAGATTGTTGTTAAAATGTACACCAGATATTTTAGGACCATGAAGTAGGTCAATTCGTTCAGTTCATTGACATCTGTCCTCTCTGACCAGCTAGCTGAGAATAAAGGTAACCAAGTTAAGGTGTTAAAGTTAAACATGAATAGTAGAGAGACAGCGTTAAGTACATAACCCACTGTATGGAACAAGAATTACATGGAATGAACAGCAATTCATTAAATTAAGCCAGTTGTTTTCAAATACACAAAATGTCCAACAGACTCTGTGCCTACAAATCATCCAAACACACAAAAAACACACACCAAGACACACAGGTAGGGACTGCACATTTAAAGTCACAAGAAGCAAAGAAATGTTGTTTAATTCAGCATATTTTAGGACACTGCAGAGAAACAGAATGCAGTAGGGGCCTGTTAAGCTCAGTTCAGACGAAAGATTCGCAACGAAACGAAATCGTTTTAGAATGTTGCAGGGAAAAGTTGCAGTAGTGCGAACTGGCCCGTCTCAGCTTGACTCAAGCCAGCTGATAACGTGGCCTGCGACTCAGCTTGTCAAGTCGCCAGTGGCTGGTTTTAGAACGTAAGGCACATCACCTGTTTCAACAGCCAGGTGATAGCAAGTAACTCACTATCACTATCCTCATTCACATTTTAAGACACTACAAATTATATCCAGCTACAAAAAAGCCTGAAAAGCCGGCAGTTAGAACAGAGAGTCATTGCTATGGAGACGATACACCATCTTGTCTAGTTGCATTGGTGTAAATGGACATTGCAAGTAGTTGCAAGTTTCAACTCGTCTCGTCGCGAATCTTTGGTCTAAATTGTATGGAGCCCCGGAGTGGCCATAGAGAGAAAAAAATATATATCGAGGCCACGTTTTACTACATCGAGCGCACGAGATACAATTAATTCCCACGTTTTGGTTAATTCGTGCGCACGTCTTAATCGAAGTATACCCACCGTGCGTATAGACGCACACAACTGATTCAACAACACACCAATGAAATGTATCTTGTTAGCACGAATTAACCAAAACGTGGTAACGAATTGTATCTTGTGCGCACAAATTAATCAAAACGTGGGAATGAATTGAATTGTATCTCGTGTGCACGCTTTTCGAGCGCTCGATGTAATAAAACGTGGCCTCGATATATATATATAAAAAAATTCCCCACTCGCCCCTGTGGGCGGTCTACTCCTCCTTCAAGCTCGGGTCCTCTACCAGAGGCCTGGGAGCTTGAGGGTCCTGCGCAGTATCTTAGCTGTTCCTAGTACTGCACTCTTATGGACAGAGATCTCGGATGTTGTTCCTGGAATCTGCTGGAGCCACTCTCCCAGTTTGGGGGTCACACCCCCGAGTGTTCCGATTACCACAGGAACCACTGTTGCCTTCACTTTCCACATCTTTTCTAGCTCCTCTTTCAGCCCTTGGTATTTCTATGTTTGTCCACCACTACTATGTCCGGTTGATTCACCATCACCAGTTTGTCAGTCTGTATCTGGAAGTCCCACAGCATCTTAGCTTGGTCATTCTCAACCACCTTCGGAGGTGTGTCCCATCTTGACCGTGGGACTTCCAGCCCATACTCGGCACAGATGTTCCTGTACACTATGCCAGCTACTTGGTTATGGCGTTCCATGTACGCCCTGCCTGCTTGCATCTTACACCCCGCTGTTATGTGCTGGATTGTCTCAGGGGCCTCTTTGAACAGTCTGCACCTGGCGTCCTGTCTGGTGTGGTAGATCCCGGCCTCTATCGATCTTGTGCTCAGAGCCTGTTCCTGTGCTGCCATGATTAGTGCCTCTGTGCTGTCTTTCAGTCCAGCCTTTTCCAGCCACTGGTAGGATTTCTCGATATCAGCCACCTCTTCTATCTGCCGGTGGTACATACCGTGCAGGGGTTTGTCCTCCCATGATGGTTCCACCTGCTCTCCTTCCTCATCTGGCTTCTGCTGCCTGAGGTACTCACTAAGCATATCATCACTTGGGGCCATCTTCCTGATGTACTCATGGATCTTTGTTGTTTCATCCTGGATAGTGGTTCTGACGCTCACTAGTCCTCGGCCTCCTTACTTCCGCTTAGTGTACAGTCTCAGGGTGCTGGACTTGGGGTGAAATCCTCCATGCATTGTGAGGAGCTTCCTGGTCTTTATATCAGTGGCATCGATCTCCTCTTTTGGCCAGCTTATTATGCCAGCGGGGTATCTGATGACGGGCAGGGCGTAGGTGTTGATAGCTCGGACCTTGTTCTTCCCATTAAGCTGACTCTTCAGGACTTGCCTTACTCTGTGGAGGTATTTGGCTGTGGCTGACCTTCTTGCGGCCTCTTCATGGTTGCCATTTGCTTGCGGGATCCCAAGGTACTTGTAGCTGTCCTCCACATCTGCTATGTTGCCTTCTGGTAGTCTGATCCCTTCAGTTCTGACTACCTTCCCTCTCTTGGAGACCATCCGGCCACACTTGTCTAGTCCGAATGACATTCCAATGTCGTCGCTGTAGATCCTGGTGGTGTGGATTAGTGAGTCGATGTCTCGCTCACTCCTGGCATACAGCTTGATGTCATCCATGTAGAGAAGGTGGCTGATGGTTGCTCCATTCCGTAGCCGGTATCCGTAGCCACTCTTCGCGATGATCTGGCTGAGAGGGTTCAGGCCTATGCAGAACAGCAGTGGGGATAGTGCATCACCTTGGTATATGCCGCACTTGATGGTCACTTGTGCAATTGGCTTTGAGTTGGCCTCCAGAGTTGTCTTCCACAGCCCCATTGAGTTCTTGATGAAGGTTCTTATTGTCCTGTTGATGTTGTACATTTCCAAGCATTCCAGTATCAATGTGTGTGGCATTGAGTCATAGGCTTTCTTGTAATCAATCCAGGCGGTGCACAGATTGGTCTGTCTGGTCTTACAATCTCGAGCGACTGCTCTGTCTACCAGCAGCTGGTGCTTGGCTCCCCTAGTATCGCTACCAATTCCTTTTTGGGCCCTGCTCATGTATTGGGCCATGTGCCTATTCATCTTAGCCGCTACGATGCCTGACAGGAGCTTCCATGTTGTACAGAGGCAGGTTATTGGCCGGTAGGTGGATGGAATTGCACCCTTCTGGGGGTCCTTCATGATCAGGACCGTCCTCCCTTGGGTTAACCACTCTGGGTGGGTCCCATCCATCAGCAGTTGGTTCATCTGTGCTGCCAGGCGTTCATGGAGGTGGGTGTGGATCATATCCGGGCCTGGTGCTGTCCAGCTCTTCATACCTGACACTCTTTCTTGGATGTCTGCCATTGTGATGGTTACTGGCTCTTGTTCTGGGAGATTGCTATGGTCTGCTCTTAGATCCACTAGCAATTGAGCATTGGTGTTATGTGATGCCTCCTTCTCCCATATGCTCTTCCAGTATTGTTCAGACTCAGCCCTGGGCAGATCTGTTCTTGTGTTATTACCCTGCCACTGAGAGTACACTTTGGATGGTTCGGTGGAGAACATTGTGTTTATTCTCCTGGCTTCTGCATCTCTGGTGTACTTCTTTAGGCGGGTGGCCAGGGCTGTGAGTCTTTGTTTGGCAGTCTCCAGGGCCTCAGGTATGGGCAGCTTGTTGTACTTCTTAGGCAGCCCCTTCTTCATCCCACCTTTCTGTAGTTCTGATAACTGGCTCACTTCCATCTGTGTTGCCTTAATCCTGGCCTCCAGCCTCCTTCTCCATGGAGGAATCTGCTCCTTATGGCTCTTCTTCATCTTGCCAAGCATCTCAAGGATCACTGTTGCTGTGGTGTATGTCAGCTTATTGGTCTCAGTGATGGTCGCAGTAGGGATTGTCTGTAGTGCTGCGTTTACATCTTCTAGTAGACTTTCAGAGGGTACTTCAGTTAGTCTTGCTAATCGGCTACGGGGGTTCCAGGTGTCCAGCTTGGTTATGATCTTCAATCTCAGATCAGCTGCTCTTGCGTTAAGCCTCTCTGCAGGGCTTGTTATTGGGGCTTGGTACCCAATCTCGGGTGGGGATGATGATGATGTTATCTCCCCCATGACCTGTCGTCCTGGCTCTCCCTTGCCATAGCGTTCTTGTTGTACCTCTTCAATCTCTAGTTGTGAGAGCAGCTTCCGCCTGTGAATGTTGGAACACTGAGCTACCAGTTGTTTCTTAGTTAGTGTGGATGTTGGGTTTCGAAGAATCCATAGGTCCCACATCCTCTGCATATACCCCCGTTCACTGGGGTTACTTGTTCTTGTTCCTTGTGTCTTGTTCTCATCAGGTTGTCCTGGTTCCCCGACACCTGACGCGGACCTTGTTAACCCGGGCGACGTCCGAGCCGCTGTGGCTCTTATATTAGAATCACTCATCATATATATGAGGTAGGCAGGTAGCGTTAAGGGCCTTGCCTAAGGGCCCACACTGGCGCCCTGACCAGGAATATATATATATATATTATTTTTATTTTTATTTTTTTGTCTATGGCCACTCCGGGGCTCCGTAAATTTGGACTTTAGAAGCTTTTGTAAAATTCTAAAAGAGCAGCATAATCATATAATGATTTGTTAGCTATATTGTGCAGCCCATTTGTTTAGAAAGGTGATGGTGTGAATTACAGATTAGATCACTCACATACAGTATGTATTCACATCAGTATTCATACAAGTGTGCTCCTTTCTATCCAGCAGCCAGTTTTTTTTTGGATGGCAGTGCTAATCTGGACAGAATAAAGCTCTTTAGCATCAGTTCTTAACAGTGTCAAACGATGGTGTTCTGTGGTGATGATGGAGCTTAGTAACTGGCTTAGCCTAGATGTGTCAGGACTGAGAGGAACACACTCAGTGGGGGAGTACATATTCATTTTCACATTCGTACACACAGTTAACCAGTTAAAACCCAGACAATTCAATCATTCAGTGGCTCATGAAAACAACAACAGACAGGTGTAAAGAAAAAACTCTGACCAAGAAAGGTCTCTTCCATTGAAGTCAATACAAACCATGGGAAACAAAAATGGACAAAAGCTACACATATTTGAGACCACAGTTATATTTAGTTGTATTATTGTAAAAGAGCACTGAGTGCACTGCTGCTTAGCTGCATTCCAGTCAGGAGTAAGGAAGACATCCTGCCGCATCTTTGATTTTGAGAGAGTTTCCTTCCAAGAAGAACATCATCATCAGTCACTTCAGCAAATGCCCCAAAACATCATGGATGGATGGGACAACAAAACATCTGACTTTAAAGCTGGAATGTGGAACTTTTGTCTCTCCCTTCTGGCAGTGAGAGTACTTACACAAACACTGTTGATGCATGCTCATGATGTATGCCTCGCTCAAATTTCCACAGTTCAAAGACAATAATCCATTATTTAGGTAGAGTAAATGTAATAGCTACATATCCTATTCCAAATATTTTACAAATACCAATCCAAGACCAGATCTCTTTCTTTTTTTGACTGTAATCCTTCCTCTGAACGCTGAGTTTCTTTTTTATCTGAAGCATCAGAAACTTTTCTTTTCTTCTTAGGTTTTTCCTCCATACTCCTGGTTGCTGTAGCTACTCCGTCTCTACGGTTGCTCCCCTCAACTCTGGCAAACCAGAGTCATGTAGAGAGAACTATCTGAAGTCTAAGTGAATCATGTGACCATCAAGCATTTTGAACTTCTGTTGACGTGACTCTCTCTCTACATGGCTCTGGTTTTACTACTGCTGCTCCAGCGCGGGAATGTCACCACACACACCAGATTTATAAACTCTGGTATACTGAGAAATAGAGAGAGAGTGAACTAATCTGACAACGGCTTGAATGGAACAGATTTTCATTTATATGGAAAAGTACTGCATTCTACGGGAGACTTTAAAACGGGAAATGAACAGTGTTCCGTTCAAACCAACAGTCAACGTTGTTTTTCTTTTCAAAAGCATGACCACGATTGTTTCCTCACCTTAACCAAGTGGTTCTCATTGAAACCATAATGACGATTCTTTTTAATCTAATGATTCTTTTGTGCCTAAACCTAACCTAACCTTAACCATAGTGTTGTAAATGGACTTCACTTATATAACACTTGGTCTCATTCACCCATTCACACACACATTCACACACCAATGGTGATGAAGCTGCCATGCAAGCTGCTGGCCTCCATCGGGAGCAACTTAGGGTTCAGTGTCTTGCCCAAGGACACTTCGACATGTGAACAAGGATTGAACCACCAACCCTGGGATCAAGGGATGACCCACTCTACCTCCTGAGTCACAGCCGGTGTCACATCATAAAACAGATTTATTTTCCAGCAGTGATTTGTAACGGTTTCGGAAGGCACAGACAAATTATGCTGTCGGATCAGAAAACACTTATGTGTTGTTCTAGAGGGCATGGATCAACATATTTTGTTGTTTAATTTGGAGGACTTTACACACATGTTACATGGTTTGTAAAGTCCCCAGAAATAGTGCTGGGCTCTGAGGCGATTTTGGTGTAGTTGCCACAGTTGATATTGTAGTATGATGTGGCCCTAAAATAATTTTTCCCTTACACAATCATTACAGGAGCAACTGTAAAACAATGAATGCATTTTTCATACACACCCTGCAATGATTCGGTCTTATCTGAATTTAAGCCAATAAAAGGTCCAATACATTTTTAAAAGTCTTTATGAGCTGTATCAGTAAATTATTTGCATGCATGCATTCATGTGTGTGGGAAGATGTGCTAAAAGGCTAGTGTCCAATAATAATAATAATAATAATAATAATAATTAGAATAAAGTCCGCTTAGCAACTTTGACTACACGTCTCAGCCTGTAGGACACTGCCTTTTATTCCTTCACATCCCCGACAGCAAATCTTGAACTGTAGGCTGCAGCATGCATGCCCAAAGCAGCGTGGAGGGATCCATTAACCCATGGTTTCTGGTTTGGAAATGACCATACACTCCCAGAAGGGATAATATTGTTGGCCAGCATTGCTATGAAGCTTGTCACTACATCCACAGACTCAGTAATGGTGTCAGAGCTGGACTGGAATATATCCTGGTCAGCAACACTCAGCTGCCTTCAGTGTAGCTTGTGATGCCTGACCTCTCTCTCCACGCAGCTTACCCTACCATACTTTGTTTATATTCCGCTATGAGGAATACTGTGGCGTGATCCAACTTGCCAAATAGTGGGAGAGAATTAGCCTTGTAATGCTCCTTGAATGGAGATTAACAATAGGTCCAGAGTCCTACCCCTCTGGTGGGACACGTAATGTGTTGATAAAAGTTTGCCTCACCAAAATCCCCAGTCAAGACAAGGTCAGCGTCTGGGTACCTGGTCTGGTGCCCGCACAGAATACCATGCAGCTCCATCAATGCTGCATTGGTATCTGCCTGCAGTAGTATGCACACAGCAGAGATTTGTTTTTGGTATCAATTATATTATTATACAAGGTATCCATTTCTTTGACTTTAAGGGAAGAGACCTTTCTTGTTTAGAACTTAATAAGTTGCTAAGATTTCCTTCCACCCAGTGGGTTTGTAGTTTCAACATACCTCACTGAAAAATGTTATGAGCTGCTGAGGGACTGAAATGTGCAAGTTCTGGCAAATGGCCTTCCATGATACGTAGGTTGGTTTAGCAAACATATAGTTTATACACACAGAGAAACACACCCCAAAACAGTATTAACACATCCTGGTTAAGTTAACCAGGAGATCAAAATCTTTTCATTAATGTATCATGTCAGACAGGATCAGGTGTCAGGGTAAAATTAAGTGATGATGACACTTACACACTGGTCCATCCAACATGTTGAGAACATGCATCATGCACAGGAAAGAAAGAAACAGCCAGAAAAGAGAGAAACAAAGAAAGAACAACAGAAACAAGACAAAGGTGAAGTAAAAGAACAAAGACAAAAAGCATAAAAATAAACTGGGTCCTACAATGGCTAAAGGAAACAGTAAGTGCACTGAAAACAAACTAAAACACGAAAAACAATCAACTAAGGACAGTGCAACACAATACTAAAAGGTGAACTCAGAGGACAAATACTACAGTACATGGAAGGCAAATCACATATTTGTAACAGCAGCAGATTAGCAAAAATATGCCTGTTTGCCTGTTTAAAATGCATGGCAATGCTGCACAGAACTACATAATATCTTTATGATTGCAGGCAGATCTAGGCAAACATGAGTCAGCAGCAGTGTTCACTTTCTTTATTTAAAACAAAAACATAATGCAACTTAATGTGGAGGGAAGGACAGAAGACATCATTCTAACACCAGTATACCAGTGCAGTCCTCCACCATCCATCCCCTCAACCCACCCTTCCCTCACTCCCTCAGAACCTTCCAAACAGCTGCGCATATGGAACATGGATTTACTCTTTTCTCATAACTTTCTTGTAGCCATCACTGTTGGAGATACTGGGAGGATATTGGTACCAATAAAATGTAGCTTTCAATCAAACTCCCCAAAAGTTGATCAAATGCCCCAATTTTGTGGCAGCGCAACCACCAGCTCAAGTAGCCTTCAGACAGTTGGGTGTTTTCCTGACCTTGAAATTGGTTTTGCCTGTCTGTGTGGTATTTTGGTGCATATCGCAGAGCGCACGGTGGGAGGAGAGAAACAAACAGGTGGGAGGTTTATTCAAAGGAGGCAGTGCAAAGAGTTCTTGGTATTTTGGTGGAAAATGTGTCTTAGACATTGTACTGAGAACCACGTCTGTTTCTGGAGCAACGTCACTCAGCTGTCACTTGGTGATTTTATCTACAAGAGCAAACTAAATACTTGCAGCAATGAAAATGATGAAAATAATACCCAAGTTGCAATAAACCGTAATTTTCTTTTAAGAGAACGGTAGATTTTATTAATGGGACCCATCCCCCTGCTGTCTCTGTCCTTTGTCTGCATACCTTCCTTGACAGGAATCGCAGGCTTCTTCTGCCTCAGACCCAGGAGGATGAAGAAGAGGACCAGCGGGATGAAGATCTCAAAGGCCAGTACCCACTGGGAAAAGACAGAAAATTGACAACATTATTTGCACTGCTTTTCCAATGAAACCTGGCCAAAGCAGAGTCAGAGTTTCAGCCTACTTTCACATATCGAAGAGGAGAGGGGATGGAAGGAGAGGAAGTATTATTTAGATATTTAAAGTGGCAATAGAGTAAAGTCTCCCCCCCCCTTTCTTTCCTTTCCTTCTTTCAGGAATCATGATGACAATGTTTCTCTGTGTGTGTACGTGTGTGTACGTGTGTGTGTGTGTGTGTGTGTGTCAGATATGACAACAAAGTGCTATCTTGTTACATTGTCCACACTGAACTATGGGAACTACGATGTCTTTGTGTGTCTGTCTTGGACGTCCACACACACACACACACACACACACACACACACACACACACACACACACAAGCTGTGTGTGTTTCTGTCTGTGAAGGTCATGACAGACAAACAGGTCTTTTATACAGAGACAAGAGACAACTAACGCACACACACATATACACACACAAAACAAAACCTCCCTTCTCACATTATCAAATACATTCAAATGATAGGACTCCTACACACACATACTGTATTGCAAAGGAATAAAAGTTGCATACATGTAAACACCCATTTTGAATACATATTAGAAATTAGGGAATCTAGCAGAACATGACTGATAGTTACAACAAAGTTATTAAACAAAATATTGGCACTGATGTTAAGTAACTGTAGACTGTACAGCCTCTTACAACTGAACACACACTCACCAGAAAACAACTACTGAGACGACTGTTGGTCGCTTGTTAAAATTCCTGTACTGATTATCATGCCTTGGAAGAACAAAAGCAAATGTCTGATTTAAATAATAAAATGGCAGAGTGCTCTGTGAGAGTGCCTGATCCTACAGTTTCCCTTCATTTCCAAATTTACATGTTAGAGGTAAAATTTTCTGTAGGCACCAACTCACCAGCCCCGGACCTCATCTCCCATTTGAGCTTTGTTTTTTTGTTTTATTTTTTCTTTAAACCTACACTTATTAATATTTTTAAATCAACAACGGATCCTATGAGTATGTGTAATGTTAAATTGGTCACTCATAGCAATGAACCCACAGAAAATATCACCATCTCATTAGCTTTGTAGCATCGTTAGGGTCGCTGTTTTGGTCTTTGGATGGAGATAAACAACCCTCCACTTCAAGTTAGGTGGTTATTAGCCTCAGCGTCATCCGTTACAATCATGGAACGTACAAGTCATAGGGTAATATCCCTTTACTTAGCTACAGTTGGATAAAAATGGGAAAGCTGCTACAGAAATGTTTTCTACATTGCATTTTGCTAATAAAATAGCATGGGGATGGATTGATAGGTTCAAAAAGCTATTTGTTAGTGTTAAGTCTGGGTCTCTGGCCAACTGGGAACAGGATCCATAATGGAATCAGCCATCAAAAGCAAACTCTGTACAAAACATTGGCTGATATTTGCATTATTTGGTTCAAGATAGAATGACATAAATACAGCAAGGAAAGCTGTATGTCAACACATCAAACCAGTTTCAAGTCAATAAAAACCTTGTACACATCCACTTATCAATAAATGCATTCATTCACATACAAACACACATTGTACTGTCCATAAGCAATTACACATACACACACACATATGCACTAACATCCAAGCATGACACATCCTGGCACAAACTCACACATCTGCATACAAACACAGAGACACACACACAAAAACATTTAGAAACACAATGAACCCAATGTTTGAGAGCTACAAAGTCAGAGTGGGCGGGAGGGTGGACAACACACACAAGAAATAAAGAAAAAGGTTCATCTGTAGGTACTGATTTATACAAAGACTTACATCTCAGAGGAAGTTGTAGGCATGTATAAATACTTTGTGGAGAGTTGGCTGAGACTCTCCACCTCCTACAGATCACTGTCCTATTCAGTCCAGTCTGAGTGCACACTTCAATTCAATTCAATTCAATTCAGTTTTATTTATATAGCGCCATATCATAACAAAGTTATCTCAGGGCACTTTTTCGAATAGAGCAAGTCTAGACCGACTCTTTATATTTACAGAGACCCAACAGTTCCCACCATGAGCAGCACTAGGCGACAGTGGCAAGGAAAAACTCCCTTTTAACAGGTAGAAACCTCGAGCAGAACCAGGCTCAAGGTGGGCGGTCATCTGCCTCGACACTTGGCCTTTCACGGCTCTTTAGCATAGATCACTTCTTGAGAATTGGAAAATCCTTTCACTAGGACAGTGGAGAGGAAAAATAAGTCAAGATGTCAAGCTGAAAAAGAGCCAGAGGGGAAAAGGATGTTTTCACACCATATCTGTGGCACCAAATTACCTGCAAATGTCCAAACTATCAACAAAGCAAACTGCTTTCATATATTTTCTGCCATGAGGTTGTAGTGTTTTATCGGCAATAACTGAGAGGGGCCTGTGAGTGCAAAAGATAAGTGTAAAAGGGTTTGTTTTATCCTTCAAATTCAAGTATGAAGATGAAGAAGAGCAAGGCCTGATCGTGACTTCATTTTTGGAAATTTGATGTTATATATTGCAAATATGTTTTTTCACATAGCTATTAAAACTAAAGACACAGCTTCTTGCATAAGGACTTCTGAAGTCTGAGACCCCAGCTTCACATGCTGCCTCAGGAAGTCTGTGATCCACCTGCAGGTGGAGTCAGGCACACTCAGCCGGGAGAGATTGTACTGCAGCAGAACAGGGATGATGGTAGACCTGTTGGCTCTGTAGTTGAACTGCAGGGAATCCAGGAGAGGGTCAGTGATGGTTTTTAGGTAGGAATATCTGTTTAGTGCTAATTCATCTAGCAGATGTGAAGATAATGGTCAGGCACCATCATATCTTAAAGAGCTCATAGTACCCTATTACCCCACTAGAGCACTGCGCTCCCAGAATGCAGGGTTCCTTGTGGTTCCTAGAGTCTCTAAAAGTAGAATGGGAGCCAGAGCCTTCAGCTATCAAACTCCTCTCCTGTGGAACCAGATCCCAGTTTGTGTACGGGAGGCGGACAACCTCCTCACATTTAAGAGTAGGCTTAAGACTTTCCTCTTTGATAAAGCTTATAGTAGGGCTGACTCAGGTGACCCCTGAGCCACCCCTTAGTTATGCTGCTATAGGCCTAGACTGCCGGGGGACTTCCTATGATGCACTGAGCTCCTCTCTCCCTCTCCATTTGTACGCACTTATATCCCATCAATTCTCTCTCTCTCTCTCTCTCTCTCTCTCTCTCTCTCTCTCTCTCTCTCTCTCTCTCTCTCTCTCTCTCTCTCTCTCTCTCTCTCTCTCTCTCTCTCTCTCTCTCTCTCTCTCTGGTTGCAGGCCACCTGCTGCCCCTGTGTTCCTTGCCACTGTCGCCTAGTGCTGCTCATGGTGGGAACTGTTGGGTCTCTGTAAATATAAAGTGTCGGTCTAGACCTGCTCTATATGAAAAAGTGCCCTGACATAACTTTGTTATGATATGGTGCTATATAAATAAAACTGAATTGAAAATTGAAGATATTTCACTGGATATGTGAAACCTTTGACCTGCCTGTTGCTAAACGGAAAGACAGGAGATCACCAAAGTCATTAGGGTTCATTCTTTGGTCACCATGGATATCTCTACCAAATTCCATGACAATCCATTCAATAGTTGTTGACATGTTTCAGTCTGGACCAAAGTGATAGACCGACTGACAGACTGAGCAACAGTGCAATCCCCCATGTAGAGGGAGAGGCGCCTTCGATCTGTGGAGGAAGCACTGCGTGTACAAGGTCACTGGATTGTGATCCCCAGTTGCTGCGACTTGAAGATTCACGAGCATTTTCCAGATCCTCACGGCTGGTATTAGTGCTGTCAATCTTCCTCTATAATCCCATTTCATTCCTTATTATTTATAATATTGAATTATATGCTAATTTTTAATGCTCAAATTTAACCTATAATTAATATTTAATATGTATCTATACACTGTATACACAGGCTTAAGCATTGCCAATGCCACAATAAGCATGTGGTTGTTGTAAGTTCTGTCCACTAGAGGGCATTCCACCATTACCAATCAACATTCCAAATTACTATTGTGATTCAGAAAACTTTATTATTCATCAGACATGACAAAAGCATTAAGTTTATACACATTCAAAAAGTAATATCAACATTCGATTAGTAATAATTCTTACTATTCAATTTATATTTGAATCCCGGCATTCGTTCAGCCCTAGCCGATACATAAGCATACTTAAGCTGACTGACTTCACTGTCACTTCACTTTACACTACATTTTTTTAAACTTTGTTTTATTGTAATTGGGTATATTTTAATATTTCAAAATGTATATAATTAAAAAAAACTTTTTTTACATTCACCCCAATGTCGGTATGGTTTGTTTGATACAGGAATAACAATGTTGAGACTATACAGTAAGCTTTATTATTTATGAGTCCAATATAAAACATTATTTTAAAAATCATGATATTCACATAATGGGTATTTCAAGAAGGAATGGTTTGACAGAAACTGGTCTATGACTAAAACAGAAGGCTGTCTAGGGGAGGTGGTAGAGACAGATGGATTAGAGAATATATTCCATTACAGGTGACGTTGTATATCAGGTGTATATCAGGTGCAACAGAGGATAGTCTCCTAACTTGTATAAAGACCTGAGGCAGCTGTAGAAATGTGAGAACTGTATATATTATCACACCAATACAATCGAGGAAAAAAAACCTGTTAACGGGCCATGATGCACATCACACAGATCCAGTGAAGAGATACTTAATTTGGATGAAGATTTATTTATTTCTCATTTTTGTCACATATTTAAAAAAACAAAACAAGTTCTCTTAAATCACTCCTATGGGCCTCTTGAGAACAAATCTGTTTGCAAGAGTGGTTCTTGAGCCCACACGAGCTGTCCACTCCAAACAACAACAAAAATGGCGACAAACATGGACAAGATTTGTTAATCTACTTATAGAAATAACAACTCTTCCAACAGAAAATTATATCAACAGTACTCACTCTACTTCATCTTTTTGTACCAATTAATGTGTTAACACTATGTAATTTTGGTGCCTCTTTCAAGCTTAGGCTATTAATTATCATTACATATTTTGGCATCCTTTAAGCCATATTCCCTACCCACTACAGTTTTTAGTGGCAGCCTAATTAATGTTCACAACATGTAGCTACTACCTGAAAATGAGATGAACAGCAGAATATGTTTATTAAATGTGTTAACACATTCAATTAACAGGTATACCCTCCTGTATTTCACCAGCTATTTACTCCAAATACTGAAGGTCCTGATTAACAACATGAAATTGATCAGATTAAAATATTGATATGATATAGTTTAACTAGGAGATCCTTAAATTGATGTGATCAGCTAGATAATGGTTGGTCCCTGTTTAACTACAAAATCACACAGTCCACTCGTGGTCGTGCAGTGGCGTTACAGAGTGATGTGTCTTTTTACTCAAAAACAATCTTTGGATAAACATGTTTCTTAAATGTATTGTTTATAGTTTTTTTTAATCAAAAGGAAGAAAAAAAGGTAATTGGAAATATCAGAAATGCTCCTTTTCATCTCAACAGCTGAAGGGGCGTGTTGGTGTCTGTGTTTGATTGACAGCAGCTGGCAGGCTGAGCTTTGGGAATGAGAGACTAAGTAAATAAACTTGCAATGTAGCCTACAAGCCATGGGCAGACAGTGTGTTGAAGACAAAGAACCACACCAGCATGTAACGGACAGAAGTGACATTTGCAGTTACGTTTATGTTCTGCAGCTGAGCAACTAATTAGCTGTCTAGCCTGGAAACTGACTTTAGCAATGTACTTTTTCCCGGCGAATGTCTGTTTGTTGGCTTGTTCAACAAGCTAAGATGTAAGACAAGACGTGTGTTCATGTTTGTAAGTTAGATAAGAAGGAGACTTTAGCAGGAGAGCTGTTGTGTTGTGTAGCAGGCAGCTGCCTGGCACTGACTGACAAGTCAGTGTGACTGTCTGCCCCATAATAGAACGCTGACATTACTCCTTTATGCACATTTTGTTAAAAAAAAAGCCATTTGATTGGCTGTCTAAACAAGTTCATCTATGTAGATGGACGAACAGTATTCAAGAACGAATTAATACAAAGACCATCATGAAAACAAAAAAAATATAAAATATAAATTTCTCACATTTGGATTCAGATTTTTTCTCAAAGAACACAGGACAAGTGATTTACAGAGCAGATATATAAACTCTGTGGCCACTTTATTAGGAACACCTGTACAATCTAATGCAGTCCAGTACACCACCTCTGCCATGACTTCTATTTTTACGAAGCTCATAATGTTCACTTTTTGCCGATATTGTCTAAAATGTGTGAATTTCATCAAATTGCAAAGCACTTTGTCCATTAAGGTAAAAAAAAAAAAAGCGCTACATAAATGCAGTCCATTTTTCATTTACCATTTTAATTCAATTATATGGTTATTACTCTGGTCATACTTAAAGATGGCATTGTACTGGAATATTTCAACATTTTTGTCCTCCCCATTTACATACATGAGGGGGGCAGAATATTAGAAATATATAATGCAGTCCAGTACAACAACAACACTGACTATTACCTCCGTGCTATCACCTCTATGACAGTGTCAGCAAATACTGAACAGTTATATTGGATTGCATTGGACTGTACAGGTGTACCTAACAAAGTGGGCACTGAGTGTATACTGTAGCAGACAAAAACATGACATTTAATTTCAGTTGAATCCCATTATTTTCTTGTGTTTAGCAATAACCTGATTTTAAAAGCATTATATAATGGAGAAGCCCAGATTATATTGATTGGCTGAGGAGCTGGGGATTGCTGACAACATCACCATGAAAAATGCTCTGATTGATATATGCCCTTTTATTAAGATGAAAGCTTACAACAGAACAGAATAGAATATATATAAAAAAAATATATATATAAAAAATAATCTTTTTTAAGTCATTGTTGATGCAAAACTGGCAACGGTTCACGTGGTTTCAGCTTTTCAAATTAGAGAGGTTCAGAGCCGATCCTACGGATTGGTATCATGGCCGATACAGGCATACTTTAGTTGATGGGTATCGGCTAAAATAAAAACTCTGCTGATGTAGAACGTTCTGAATCTGCTTTCGCGTCATGTCAAGCTAGTTGACATCATCATCTTTAACTTTATCCTCAACTTAACATGGGAATTGACTGAAAATATTCTGGGTGGCGGGTCCTCAGTTCTCCAATGGGACTGATGCTCACAGCCTCTTATAGCACCGCAGTCGGAGCAGTTGCTCCGAGCGTCTAATATTGCCGCGGATAAGTTTACATTGGAGATAGTTGAAAGCGCGCGCGTGTGTGTGTGGGCAGCATAAGATAGATGGAAAATTTAGAAGAAAACATAAAGAAAAAAGGCAAGAAATATACAGGTGTGGAGGCAAACAAGTAGTAGTTTTCAACTTCAACTCCTTTAAAACTTATGATTTTGCATGTATACTGTCTGGTGCTGAAATTAATAGTTGATTAATTGATAAATGAATTGACATAAAATTTAACAACAACAGTTTATTATGATTAATAAATTGTTAAGGTCATTTGTCAAGCAAAAATATGTTACATTTGCTGGTTATGGCTTGTCACATGTGAGGAATTGCTTCATATATCACTTTAAATTTAATATCTCTGGGTTTTGGACTCTTTGCTGGATAATACAAACAATACAAAATTCTGTGTCTTCCACTCAGAAGTCAGCAAAATAGTTTTATAGACCATTCAATACAGCTACCTGTCAGATTTATGAAATGTTTTTCGACATTTATGTCTGATAATTATTTGTATTCACTGTTGAGTTTATAAACATCATAGCTTATGAATGCAATGCTATGTGACTGCTGAATGGTGAAGCTCTGTCATCAGAACTTCAGTTCAGCGTGTCAATGCCTCACCAAGAAGGATTCAGAGATTACTCTGCCATTTTAATACTATTAAAACCCTAAAATTAAGTAACTTTAAAGAAAAACAGTGCAGACATGCATTTCATTGTGAGTCATTAGCTATGTTTAGCAAGTTTCAAGTCTGTGCGATTTAATTTTGAGTACCAAGATGAACTAAAACCAATGGGCCCCTGAAAGGTAGGAAAAAATTACAGCTCCACTTGCATTAATTGGTACATGGTTGTCAGTGATGTAAGTTGTAAGCACATTGGATTTACCAGGCTAATTGTGCAAAAACACTTCCCATAAGTCTCTCCTTTCGAGTGCAACTACGTCAGAAAGCACTCTGTGGCAGGCACGTGCACAGATTGACCCTAGGTGGTGCTCAAGCACGTGCCCATTTGGCCTCTGACTAGATAAGTGCCCTTTTTGCTTTTTCTTCTTACTTTGTTCTAATTTTATATTTTAGTTTTTAAATTTGGCCCATGGCATCAATTCTCAATTGAAAGCGTGTTGTAATGCCCGACAACTGCATTTGAGGTCTAATTCTGTGAGACCGCACGAGCCGCTGCCCCTCCCTCTTCGACTTCCCTTATCACAGACACCTCTCGTGGGAGAAGTTTGCCGTCAGGAATAAGCCTTTAGGAAGTCAGGTGAGGTCGTATAAAAAGCGAAGGTCCGTGTAGGGAGGAAGACGGCACGCAAATCGAGCGTCAGGAGCAGCATCCACATCTCCCTGACCTGCCTCATTGTTACAGCCAGGTAACGATAGTGTTTGCCCTAAGCTTCGGCATTGTTTGTCACTGTTGAAATTAAACCACTATTAAAACATCTCAATAGTCAGCCTAACTTAGGCAATAGTCACCATTAAGCAAGCTAGTCTGGCATAAAATAGCATTGTCAATGAAAATGAGTGAAGTCCAGTAGGGTTAGTTAGTTCCTCTGTCAGGCAACTGAAACAAATAAATATGCATTACATGGTTAATAGTCTGTGCAATCATATTTGGATATCAGAAACGTTAGCCAACCACAAGAAAATGTGCAAATTTATGACTTGTCCTGAAAGACCAGGAAGAGGAGAGGAGAGCAAAGGAAAGGTGAGGAGAACAAAATGAGAAGAGGAGAAGAAAATCAAGAGAGGGGAGGAGGAGAAAATGAGGAGAGGAGGAAAACAAAATGAGGAGAGGAGAGCAGAACGCACTAAGCCTAATTGTTGCAACTGAACATAGCCCTACTTTGTGGTTTGAAAGGGGAAGATTGGTTGGTTTATTATTTTATTTTTTTCTATTTTGTGTAAAGATTGATTTTGAATGGTTATTTTATATACCACTAAAGCATGCACAATGTGGCATTGTTTTCTTTGTCGTTGCCCGTTCTTGTGCTAAATGTAGAATAAGTAAATACTAAAGACCATCCTCTCTGTGTAAATTGATAATTTTGTAGAAAAATGCATTAAACACCTGCATGAGTGTATGGGTATTGAAATGAATAAATATGTAAGTAAAAGATGTGCTACTGTATGTAACTTTATTTTTTATAAATAATTATAAGAGGGGTGCCCCATTTATTCGCTTGAGCACCCGCCCCCCTAAATGTCTGTGCATGGCTCTGCATCTTATCTAACATCTAACATCAGTCAGGCCTATCACATTTTTTGCAGCTTGATTAGCCTACCTCATGACAACACCACCTTAGCTTAATATATACACTGCATAGGCCTTTTCAAAATTGAGGCTAATAAAGATAGACTGGGATTACACAACTGTTTATCCATGAACAACAACCTGTTTGACAGTATGGACGCAGTCTCTTGCTTTCCAACAGCACCCCGGCAATTTTGGACATCATCATCATGCTCCTTATTAAGCTCACTGCGGTGTTATTCTAGCGTCTCATGGTAACATTTGCAGACAGAGACAGGTGCTGGTAGAAACAGCCCAAATAACGGCTGCGGGCAATGGAGCAGCAGAGCAGGCTGAACCGACGCCCGTCTGCTTTCCAAAGACACGAACAACCAAACACGACTGTTCCGCTCTGTTTTATATCATTTCATACACTCTCATGTGAACAAATGTGTTTGTCTTACCGGTCCCCTCCTCTTCAGAGCGATGTTTTTCCACAGCAGGAGATGGAGCTGGTGCAGGAATCCCATTTTGCCTCCCACTTCTGCTTCAGTATGTCCTAAATTTACCAAATTAGCATACCGGCGGTGGCCTGTGACAGGATTTAAATAACCGGGGATATTGTTACCCCGTTCCCAGGTATCCCGCCCGTCACGGTGCTGAAATGTGTCGGCCTCGGCTAATAACGAATAATATTAAGCTTGTTTACTCAGTTTGTTGGACGAAGAATGTTTATTTGCCAGTGACTCGCGGTAAAAGTCCTTAGGGGACTGTGTTTTGTCTGTCATCCTCTGTGTCAGTGGAGCACCGGCTAGCTTCTCTGGCGGAGTCTGCTCTGCTTTATAGTGCAATGTTCTGAACTGGAGCAGGAAACGGATGGAAACAAGCTGATATTAAGCTCACCAGAGTAATGAAAACGCACACTTCCGGCCTGGCATTTGAAAACAAAAGCCCTCCTAATTTGCTAGGCGCACTTCATACCGTATATTTTGACATAAATGAAGCTGTTGAGTCAGTGATCAGAGCCATGGCTAGAATCTTTTGAAATAGGCTACAGAGTCCTAGTCCCCCGATGCATCTCTTAGCCCCTCAGAAAATTTTGACCAGACACCAAAAAGGTCACATTTTTTTCTTACTATATTCTTTGTATTTTTCGTGTTTAATTAATCTTAATTAAAGGTTAAATCATATTTCATGTACATTTTATTTCCCTATGTGAATATCTTAACGCTGCCTTCCCCATACTGCCAGAATTAAACTGTTACAGAAATAAATCCTATTTATTTATGAGAGTGAAAATAGTCAAATTTACACATTGAGCATCAGCCCATATACTGGAATCAGCCTGTAAAATGCCCATGCCCAATTCTGTGCAGGTTGTTAATCGTAGAATGTATACTCCCTTCAGGTTGCTAAAACACACACACTCCCAGAAAAAATATTGCGGACATGACCTCAATGTCCTCAATTCTAGCCTGTCAGTGATTCATTTGTTTACAATATGTAGATGCATCACAATGCATCTAAATGCACCTAAAACATGATGTTAAACTAAAGTCATTCCAGTAATGAAATACAAAACAAACATATATATACTCAGTATACATACATGTATAGGGTAGCTACAGATATAGATATGGATTGTACCTCATTTGTATGTCGCTTTGGACAAAAGTGTCTGCCAAATGTAAAAAGATAAACAGCAGCACTTGTCAGCTTGTCACATCACACCATATGTCCTCTCTTGAATGATCCATCGCTGGCAATCTGCTGCAGGCATGTCCAGCATTTATTGTATCCAGGAGAGACATCAAAAACTTTCCACCTCCATGAGGAAAATAATTCCTCTGTGGGGTTGGGGTTTATTTACATGTAGGTGTAGTAGAATGTAGCAAATTGCGGGTTTAGGTTTTAATGTAAATTCAAAATTTTGTATGTATGTAACATGTGCAAAATGGACCATAAATACACTGCCGTTTTGGCGGTGGCTGAGTTTGAGTGAGAAAACAATTCATGACTTAAAATATGAGGTCACTGAAAGCAATGAAAAGTGATCCACAGTTTAGTCCACACTAACTACTGTTATGCTGACTGTGAAATTTTGAAAAAGTGAACTCACTATAGAGAAATGCCTGTAGCCAACTGCAAAAACATGTAAAGTCACAACTGGTGTCAACCCAACTAGAATAAAACAAATCACAAATTATAAACAAAACTTAATAGGCCAAATTAATTTTTTTTTTTTTTAAAAAAAAAAGACATATTAAGAATTTACAAAAAAGATTAGGTTTTACAAATTTGTGAACTGCATTATCTGCTTTTTCTACAGGCTTTTCTTGGCAGCCTTGCATTTTAACCATAATGGCAGCCAAGAGTGTGATCAGAACCAGTGATCAGAATCAGAATCCCCTTAAGTATATGTACACATACAGGGAATTTGAGTCTGTTTCATTGTTCTCGATGTACTTACACAGGAATAGACATAACAGCTAAGAACGAGGACAACAAGGCTGAACAAATAAAGGTAGAAGGTAGATAGGACTGTTATGTAAACAAGGATGTGAAAAAATAGGTGATATATAAATATATATAAAAAGCACCAATGACCAACAACATAAGACAACAACTCTATATAGAAGTCAAGTGTTCTGTGAGTTGTAAAAAATACAAATAGGAAAGGAAATAAACAATGAATGGATATACATGGGGTGGATGATTGTGTACAATATATGTATGTATACATGTCTATATATATTTATAGCGTACAGGATTTATATTGACAGTGACAGTGCATGATGATATGTACATGTACAACAAAACAGTGCATTTAAACTGCATTTTAAACTTTATAATAGAAGAAAGTGGATGTTTTGGTGTTACAGGGTTATTGACACATTATGACTGATGTCAACTGTTCATGAGAGTGATGGTTTGTGGGAAGAAACTATTTTTGTGTCTGGTTGTTTTGGTGTACAGTGCTCTGTAGTGCCTACCAGAGGGGAGAAGTTGAGACAGGTTGTGTCCAGGGTGTGATGGATCTGCAGTGGTGTTTGCTGCCCTTTTCCTGACTCTGGAGATGTATAAGTCCTGAATGGAGGACAGGATGGCACCAATGATATTCTCTGCAGTCCTGACTGTCAGTTTTAGTCTGTTCCTGTCCTGTTTGCTGGCCGATCCAAATCACACAGTGATGGATGAACAGAAGGCAGACTGGATGATAGCAGTGTAGAACTGGATCAGCAGCTCCTGAGGCAGGTTAAACTTCCTGAGCTGGCGCAGGAAGTACATCCTTTGCTGGGTCTTCTTGATGATGGAGTCGATGTTGGACGTCCACTTTAGGTCCTGGGAAATTGTAGATCCCAGAAACCTGAAGGTTTCCACAGCAGACACAGTGCTTTTCAGTATGATGATGGGGGGCAGTGTTGTGGGGCTCCTCGTGAAGTCCACTGTCATCTCCACAGTTTTGAGTGTGTTCAGCTCCATGTTGTTCTGACCACACCAGAGTGCCAGCTGTTCAACCTCCCGTCTGTATACAGACTCATCACCACCCTGGATGAGGCCGATGACTGTCTGCAAATTTCAGGAGTTGAACAGATGGGTCTCCTGAGGTGAAGTCATTGGTGTAGAGGGAGAAGAGCAGTGGGGAGAGCACACACCCCTGAGGGGCGCCAGTGCTGATTGTCCAGGTGCTGGATATAACAAAATACATGCATTTTATCTTGATGCATTTTCTGGCACCAGTATTTTGTATTTTATTTAGATACATTTATTCGTGGGGTATTTTGTAACAAGATACATTTTGATGTATCTTTGCCTATCTCTGAAAATAAACATCAAATAAGTACAAATGGCCTGTGTTTATAGTGAGTTTATATATGGTATTTTTCTCTCTCTGTCTCTTCGGGATCCTTACAATATTCCTATTGTCATGATCCCACATGGACACTGTGGGTGTTTGGTCTTGTGTCCGGTTTTATTTTGTATTGCCAGGTCTTGTCTCTTGCGTGTTGTTTATTTCCTGTTTTATTTTGAAATTCTTCCTGTCTTGTTTCTTCAGTTCCTGCCCTCATGTCTCCTTGGTTACCCACACCTGCTCCCCAGTGCTCACCTGCCCCTGATTCACTCGTTAACCCCCTTCGCCCCTGCAGAGAAGAATGTGCGGCATCCTAACCTACAGTAACTGTGTGATAATCTCACTTTCAGCCACGAGGATGTCCAATTGGTTGATACTGTCCTTGTGCTCTAGACAGGAAGATTTCTCAGTCCAGATGTTGTGCTTATTTGGACAGATTTCAGGAGCTTTAGTGCAAATTTGAAGAGCAGGGAGGTTGACATGCCTCCAGGATTGTAAGGTCACCAGAACTGTTTCCAAGTGGAGCTTATTTCCCCAGTGCTGTGAGATGAATGCAGAGGGCTGGATGATATATGTCTCCTCCTGCCAGGGTCACATGCAAAAGCATTTGAGGATGGATTTGGTCAAAAATTCTCTTGAAGAGAGTGGTCGTCTAGTAGATAATATCATAGAATAACTTTAATCCATTCTTTAAAGGCAAAAGCATTCATGCCACCCCTCCTTTATTGCTACAGAGAGATCTGATTCATATTTGTTTGCTCATTGTTGAATAAACCTTACTTTCTCTGGCACCAAATCTCCATGGTATCCTAAAAATTACTGTTTCAACAGGTTTGGGCTGATTTAAGTTTGCAAATGTGCACCACCGAAAACAATGTCAACTGACATGATATGGTCCTACTTTTGGCATAGTCCTGCTTTTCTACTTGATCTTGAGACCCTGTCTTGAGGAGGGTTTCTGTGTCAAGACATTTATTATTTGGTTTCGGACTTATATTCAGCATTTTCTTAAATTATGTGTTTAAGTAAAAATGAGGTCATTTAGAACCAGTGCCACCATTACATAATCTATCCATCAGAAAGTATGACAAGTTTACTTTTACAAAGGAAATTGTCTATTACAAAATGTGTCAGTACATATCTTGGTCACAATTATTTAAAGGGCTGGTCCAACACTTCAGTATTGCACTTGCCAGAGACAAATTTAAAGTGGTCCAAATTTTAGCAGCAGAGGCTGGGATGTCCTGACTTTTAGTCCCTAGTATGGGTCAAGCTCCAAAAACACTGGATCCTACACTTCTCATAATGGTACTTGATGGCGTCTTTCGTTAGACAGCCCCACTTGTCTTTCCAACTCCACACACTTGTGCATTAGCAGTTTCCAAGCCGAAGCTGACATAATTATGTAGTAATGACATAATTCTTTTCTCAGACTTGACAAAGCTCCTCCAGAGCCACAGAAGACATACAACTGTTTTCACAGGCTCAGGAATACTCCTCATGACAAACAAATGTTTCTTTATGTTGTGTTTATGTACTGTGGAAAAATGAAAATAAGCCAATGTATTATCAGATTTTGATAGATATCTGTACTGGCCTGTACTGGCCAGTGTTGGTCAGGCTCCAGTTATCACTGCAAATATTTGGGGGCAGGTATTTGGCATAGAAGCAGCCCCCAAGCAGGTTAATCAAGCCATGCTTTTAATATCTCATATGGATTCTAAATATCATGCTAAATTGATTCTATTTTCTAGAAATTTGTGAAGTATAGTCTTTCATCTATTTTTGGTTTTCTTCAAAGCTTGAACAAAATTCTGTCTTATTAGATACATTCTGTGAATGGATGCTATTATATAATTATTTATTTACACATCCCTCAAAGGTAAAAAAAACAATGCCAATTGCCTTATCCTTGGTGATCTTCTGGCAGGATCTGGAAAGGGGGGCAGGTGCAGTGGAGGACAAGACAGTGCTGCTCTCTCATAGGCTTTGGTGGCCTGGAGGAGCCCTCTCACAGAGACTCCATGAGGGTCGATGCATATGATGGGAGAAGGAAATAAGATTTCAAGACTTTATTTGCTAGTTGCTCAGGTACAAGTGTACAAGGGCATTGGAATCCGTGTGTGTACCTCAGTCGAGTGATAAAAAATATGATAAAAAGATACAAATAGTTAAGATGCATATAAACATAAATAGTAAATAATAAAATATACACAGTGAACAAATATAAAGTGTATAATAGTGTGTGTATATGCGTAGAGGGGGGGTGTTGTCAGTCGATCACATTGAGTGATATTATAGTTGACTCATGAATTGACTTGCATAATAAATAATATTTAGGGACTGACTGAAACTGCTAGCCACACATTGGCTTCTCCTCAATAGGGCTGACTACCCAGCCACCTTTGTGGAATCTTGGGTAGCGGAGTGCATAACATACCTCACCATCACTGGTTCGACCAACCTTTTGGCTGCCATTATGGGTAAAACGTAAGGCTGTCAAGAGAAGCCTGTAAAAAAAAAAGTTCAGAAAAACAAAAATGTACTTTTAGCTGTGAATATTGTGTGCAGAGATTTTGTGTGTGTACATATGTATGATCTTGTGTGTCTTTACTTGGCAATTTCTGTCTATGATGAGGGTTCACACTTGCATATGTTGCTCCTTAAGAAACTTTATGCTACGCTTCAGACCCAGTACCTCACACTAGGTACTGCTTGAGACCTCTGAGCTCTGTAAAACATTATTCAGTCATATTCCTAACTGTTTTACATCCGACAAAAGCACAACTTAGCCTATTTGTGTGTCTGATAATGTTAACTTACTTGGACTAGTTGAAGATCCAAAACCTGTTAATTCTGTCCTCAGTCAAGGAGTAGATGCCATATTTTGCACAATGGTCAGGAGAGTCTGAACTAATAATGCTGTTAGGAAAACAGTCCTGATAGGTTATAGTTTAAACACAGTAATTCACCCTGATTAGAAAAGGTGAAATGCAATGTAAAACTAGCAAATAAAGACTCAATTTACATCCACTCAGATTTCCTACCACCTACTACTGCATGTTGCACTGACTGCCTTGTATGATGTAATTTGACGTGTGTGTGTGTGTGTGGGGGGGGGGGGGGTAGATACATAGATAGAGAGACAGACAGATATATATATAGAGAGAGAGGGAGACAGAGAGTTATGAATTATAAGTAAAATATAAATATACATACATACACACACATACATACATAATACACTCTATACAGTATATATATAACACTATACAGTGATAATACAACTGAAATATATAAAATAAAATTTGCAGAGAACAGCATATAATATATTATTTGTGCATTGTTCAAACAGCCTGGTACAGAACTGTGGCAAAGTTGCCATGGTTTGCATGCCTTTCTTCATGTGTGTTAGATATTAGGTCACAGGATTTACACTATCTACAGTAGTAGCATAACCCCCGCTCGGTCTCGCTCACATGAATGACAGTGACTCTATAACTCTGGATTTGGCTGTTAGTGAATTTTAAAACTTTTAGGACATAATGATTTAAATAAGGCCTATTTAAGTGCTCATACTGGGAAGCTGATGTACCTCAAAAAAAATTATCCTCTGATTTACAGATGTCTCTTTCACAATGTAAGTCTATGGGAAAAAGTCTCTTGGGGCCAGTGTGCATCATGTGACGGACCCAGAAGTTGTAATTACACGGTTTGGCCACTATGTCAGATTGGCTTCAAAGCCTGGCGCACTTCCTGAGGGCTTGCTTTACTCCGATGGAGGACATGATCTGGACAGTTTACATAAAACTGTGTGTGTGTGTGTGTGTGTATATATATATATATATATATATATATATATATATATATATATATATATATATATAGGGTCCTGTGGTATTTATATATATATATATATATATATATATATATATATATATATATATATATATATATATATATATATATATATATATATCATGTCCTTTGATTTCCTTCCTTTACTACTTAACTCTGTATCTTTTCACAACAAATGCTTTCTACGTCATTGGGCTCTGTAGGTAATTTCTCACAAATGTACCTGTAAAGACAAACATGAAACAGGGTTTATGTTTAATGTTATGGTTTGGAGAGTTTATGCATAAATACTAAGCTAACATCATGTGACAGAGACATATAAATAGCAGTAACGTTATTTACCTGAAGAAAACGTCGGTTTGATTGTTGATGTTCATTTCTCCACGATTTCTGATCAGATTCCCACTCGAACATGTGTGGTTGTGAAGTTTTTGGTTTAGAAGTGGTTATTGATGTGATATTGTACACGGTACAAGTGCAGCTAAACTTCCCACGTTTCAGTGAGGATCAAATACAGTTTCAGAGCAACTGAATTCAGTTTCATAACAATACATTAAGTTTCAAATTTATTGGAATTCAGTTCCAAACTAATAAATTCAATTTCAAATTATGCTATTCAGATTCACATTTTTCAGATTCAGTGGGGTAAATCAACCGAACAAGTGTGGGAGTATGGAGAGGGAGCAGGTTTTGCATCAGGTTATGCATTGAAAAACAAATGTGAACTGGGAGGCCAGGGGCTTGGCTCACTGAGTCGGTTATGATGTGGCCTGTGCCTACAGGAGCTGTGTAACCCTGTGCCCCTTTCCTCTGCAGAGCTGCAAGAACAGGAAGAGGAAGACCAGCTTGTGGCTTACAAATCTAAAATCGGCAATGTAAATGTATTTGATTGCCACTGGCTGGTGGCTGAGCTAATTCTGCAAACAGCAGATGCATGAGCAGTTTAACAGGTAAATATGTGAGAGTGAAACAGAGTGGCACAATGTCTGTGGTTTTACCACCGCTCACCCTAACCCATTTAAACACGAGTAAACACACCAAAACGTAATCTTAATAATATTACTTCATAGTTCAGTTTGTATAAAAAAAAACATAAGAATGTGTTCATTTGACATTACTGCATGATAAATGACTTATTTTCCTTTTTGTTGCTGCTCGTTTCTTTCTGCTGTCAACTGATTGACGTCGTACATCAACCGTCACACTCTGCCACCGAGAAGCTGGGTGTGCGTTCATGTAGTGTCAACCAAGAAATGAGTCAAAACTTTGAGGGGGGCAGGATTTCCTTTATATTCTAGGATGTGTTGAGCAGGACAAAGCTCTACGGGCAGTATACAGTCTGGTATCATGTCATTCAGGTAAGTGCCAACATCTCTGCCAACCTAATTTTATTTCATTCAAATCCACCTGCTAAGCTGATATCAAAGTTTTTACTACAGATTCATAGTGTACAGAATTCTACTGGAATAAAATGAAATGATACTGAGTTTGTAGTGTACCCAGCTATCGGGGTGTGCCATCTTTAGAAAACCTCTTTCTGCCAGTTTCATTTCACAAGATGCCTCATCCCCACCCACACAAAAACGTTAGTAGAATATACTGATCAGAAAGTAACTTATTATTATACAAACATACTGATAAATATTTGTGATTTGCTATGCTCAGAAATGGCATTGACCAGTCACCTGTTTTAATGATTTGATGATTCGCAAACTGTTTATTTTGTTTTTTGTAAATATAAACCTTTAACATTCATTTTCAGTTACGAGTGTGCAATACTGATGACGAAACCCTAAAGAGAACAAACATCCAGCAGAAGCAGAACTTACTTTTCTTACTGAAAACACAGAACACAGAGGAACACACAGACAGCAGAGTAGAGTTCATCAAATGTTCTGACAGAACTTCATTACTTTGTAAAAATAAAATCCGTAATGATTAATGCACTTTTCTTAAAGTATTGTATTTGTGTATGTTACAATTAAACTGTAACAAAATTAATCATCTGACAAGTGTTATCTGAAGAAAAAAATTATTTGATGGGGTTAAAACTGAATTAAATGTCTTCTGCAGTAGGAGATGTTTTTGTTTTTAACCATCTGCAGTTCCTGCACTGATGAGAACATATGAAAGCAAAATAATATCTCTGATCTACCCTTCCTTCCTTTCTAGGAGTTCCATACCAGTGATCTGTGCCCTTTTGACCTGGAAAACGCCTGGCAGCCATGACAACATCTGGATCCCGAGCCTTCTTCCTCCTCCTCATCCTCAGCTTCCTCTCACCCCTACTTTATTTCAGCTTCTTGGACCAGACGCTCTATCTGCAGAAATATCATCCAGATGTTCCTCAGAGAAACATCAGCATCCTACTGTGGCACTGGCCATTCAGCCGCTCCTACAGGCTCGACGGAAACAAATGCCTCGAGAAGTACAACATCAGCGGATGTTTCCTCACTGATAACACCTCCACCTTCTCCACTGCTGATGTGATTGTCTTCCACCACCAGGAGCTGAGCAGAGGTCTGTCCTCGCTGCCCCTGCACCAGGATCGCCCGGCCTCCCAGCACTGGGTGTGGCTGTCAATGGAGCCTCCTGTCAACAATGTAAACCTCACACAGCTAAATGGCCTCTTCAACTGGACGATGAGCTACAGACGTGATGCAGATATATCCATCCCTTATGGAAAGACCATGCTAGGAGGTGATGAGCTTGGCTTCCAGGCTACTCCAAATCGCTCCTGCCTTGTCAGCTGGGTGATCAGCAGATACCAGCCTCACCAGGCTCGGGCTGTTGTTTACCAAAGTCTAAAGAAGTATATTCCCATAGAGGTGTACGGCAAGTGGAACAAGAAACCCCTTTCAGACAAGAAGCTTTTGCCCACCATTGGAAACTGTCTTTTTTACCTGTCTTTTGAGAACTCTGAGGCGAAGGACTACATCAGTGAGAAGCTCTGGAGGAACGCTTTCCAAGCAGGGGCCATACCGGTGGTTCTTGGCCCCAGCAGGGCCACGTACAAGGCCCTGGCTCCTCCTCATTCCTTTATCCATGTGTCTGATTTCAAGAGCACAGCAGATCTGGCTGCCTATCTGAAGCATGTGGCTGCAGACAGGCAGGCCTATGAGGAGTACTTCCAGTGGCACCGCACTCACAGAATAAAAACCTACACTGACTGGAGAGAGAGGCTGTGTCAGATCTGTGTTAAGTACCCCAGATTACCAGCGAATAGAGTCTATCAGGACCTGGAGAGCTGGGTTAACAGCTAAGATTTTATCTTTCAGGTCACTAAGGTGTTTTGGGACTTCTGATACTGCTGGGTTACCACATGCAAATGTGAAATACAGTGATAATTTGATGTAGAATTCCATCTGTCTCGGTCAGCCATGCAGTTTTGGTAAACAGTGAGGAACTGCACACCACAGAAACACATCTCAAGTGGTTGGTTGGCTGTGCGCTGTACCAGAAAGCGGAAGTGGGAACGTTTGTGTAACCTTAAATACGCATGTTCCATTTGTACTAACCACAGAGGAAAGTTTGTCTTTACAGCAGCTACTGATTACTGTAAACAATGAGGGATAGTTCATTGTCTTGAAATATCTGCTCATCAAAAACAACAAGAAAGACATTTTGTTTTCTTTATTTGAGTTATGTTTGTCTGCTCAGGGCCCCATTGTGCTTCAAACTAAGTACTTGTAAAATCATCTCCTGTTTAATGGTTAAGGTTTGATTAAGTTTAGGCAACTGCAACTACTTGGTTACGCAAAACTAACTTTAATTGGAAGGAGGTAATAATAGAAATAATATACTATATACTAATATAACTTTTTGTATAGCACTTAGCACTTAACATTTTTACAAAGTGCTTTTGTACAAAGACAGCAATCAAATTATATGGTAAAAAGTAAAACAGATAAATGACATAAAAAATTATTGTCCAGTTTAGGTTCCATGACAGTAAATGCACAGCCACCAATTGTAGGGTGTAGAGCTTTAAAGGCCTCAGTATGCTTCAAACAAAGTGCTTATCAGATCGTCTAACAGTGTCTGAAACCTCCATTTCCAATGTTGGAATACGAAGAGCTGCATCTAACAATTTTTGTAAGTTTGAAACCTACAATCTGTTTCACACACATGTTATGCAACAAATGTCCAGGTGTCTGGAGGATAACTGAGTTATTAGTTGATTAGAATGTTGAAGCGAGTCTGAATTTTTTGTTCTTGAAAGCTGGTTTAAAATTTGGAACTGTTGTCAGGGCAACAAGTCCTTAAACCCAAACCTGCAAAAGTGCAGGCTTAGAGCCCGTGTCCACATAGTGTGTTTTTCTGGTGTTTTTTTCTGGGAAGGTGCCGGGACGTAAGGCACGTCACCTGTTTCAACAGCCAATCAGCTCGTAGTGAAGTCAGTCGGTCATCTCGACCCTCTTGTTTTTTCATGCTTTTGGCGTTTCATCAATTCTAGAAATGCAACTGTAGCAAGTAACTCACTATCACTATCCTCATTCATATTTTAATACACTACAAATTATATCCAGCTACAAAAAAGCCTGAAAAGCCGGCAGTTAAAACGGAAGTACAGAGAGTCGTTGCTATGGAAACAATACATTGTCTCATCTAGTGGCATTGGTGTAAACTGGCAAGTGTTGCAAATCTTTGGTCTAAACTGGGCTTTAGGGTGAACCCCATACATGAACTAATTTTTAGATAGAAATGAAATTTGTTTAAAAGTTATTGAGAAATCGCTATGTTGGTGTAATTATCACAATTTAATTATCATAATGAAGAGTACTAATACACAATAAAATATACAACAAAATAAAAGTTTAGTGTACACTAAAAACAATCCAAACCAAATTTAGTTTGAGATACTGTGAGCAAAAAGACATATATATAAATGAAACTGAATTGAATTGAAAATACTCAATTAACAGACTGTTAAAAGACCAAAGGAGCCAGAATATATGGCATTTAATCTGACATTAAAATGGGAATTTGTCATTTGAACTGTAAATAGATGACTAACTGCAGAACTCACTGTGCTGAAAATGTTTCAATCAAAGCTGCTTTTTAAGAGATTTTATTGAGGTTTCATTTTCATAGCAGGCTCATGACTATCACTGAAGAGTAACTTGCACATCCACTGGGAACCCCCTCCAATCACACACCCAGCATCACTCATAGTCTAACCACATTCACTGGTAATGTCTAATGTTTAACAGTGATCAAGTTGTGCAGCACAATGTAGAACAAAATGACACCCGTTACATGATCAGCACTCAGTCAATTATATGAATGCTGATCATAGTTTCAGTTCTCTCTTCATTTTGCTTTTATTTCAAAATAAGACAACTTCATCCAGGATTAACAAATCAATCCTCAAAGTGCTTTCAAAGAACCAAATTAGCTGGATGACAATAAACAGCATTATTTTAGCCTGATAACATCTTGTTAGCCTGAATTAGTTAAGACACATTTAAAGAACAGGGCCATGGAGTTCTGAGAGAAATTGGGAAGGCAGTGGGATTTGACAATTCAAAACGTTTGCCGTTAGGTGAGGTTGGTAGTTAAGTTGTGTGAACTAGTTTGTTGGAATCATACTGAACCCTTGTTCAATGTTGACATGCTAAAACCTTTCTATTTGCCCCTCAAAAAGGAAGGAAAACAGGTTTGTTCATGAAATCATATAAAAATACTGGATTGGTTGCTGGAGTACATATTTTATTTTATTTATTTTGTAAGGGACCATGTACAATATCAAACATAAATGTTACCAATTTGCTTAAAGCTTATATACAGTTGCTAACTATCAATCAGGGCTGTAGCTATCACTGAGGACACTGCTGCTCCTCTATATATAATCTGGGAATGTGTGAGTTGTAGCAACCAAAGCCTACAAAATAAGTAAATAAGGTATTCACTACTTCTCCAACAGAACTGTGTTCCTTTGTGCACTGGGAGTTGGATTCATGACTGACGTGTTTCTACATCTGGCTATGGTCATTGCAGAAACATAATTTTGGTTCCATTTCTTTATTCAGCCAATTGTTAATAAATAAGGTTTCTTTTCTGATAGTTTGTATGGGTTTTTTTTCTCGAGCTCATTGCACTCATATTTTGTATCTTTGTCTCTTGGGTCTCTTCTGACGTAAAGTACATTGATATCCTGTTTTGGTTTGGTTTCTTGGATATGACTCTTGTTAGCTCGAGACAGAGATGATGTAGAGTTCCAGAGTTCCTTCTGATATCTTCTTGCTCTCTGTATGTTATGTGAGATTATAAATATGGGACTGTATCCGAGCCTCGGGGTCAGACTCCTCATACACACCTCTGTGTGTGAGCTCTGGCCTATCAGCTGAAATAGATTGACTCTGTGTGCGGTCGCTCTCTCTTTTGGTTTACTCTTTGTTTACTCTTTATTTGTTTACCTTTTATTCTTTTGCTTAATTAAATATACAAAAGACAACACAGTGTTGGATCATCATTTTATTTGTTCACTTCTCCACAAGGAAATACTAAATTTCCACCACAAACTTGAGGATGAGGATGGGATTGGATGTTTGATCTGGACTCCGTCGGAAAACAGAGGCCAACTTACATAGAAGGATTCCTCCCTACAGGTGAGAAGCTGTCCTCAGACGGAGCCCGGGTCTTCACTCCAATCCTGGATTTGGGAAAAGAACTTACACGGTAGGAGGTGAACAAATAATTGTGTTGTAAATTATTTGAAGGAACTCACAGGGTTAATCTGGGTGTAAACCGGTGAAACCTCGCATAAGTGATTTATTTTGTGGTGTTGTGGAATTTCTGGTGAAACCAGGTGGAAAGCCAGTTTATTCTGTGTAAAACAGAATAAAGAGACAAATTAATCAAAGATGGGTGGTAAAAGTCAGAGTAAAGTGGAGTCTGGGGGAGACACAGGTCCCAGAATCCTTTCACCAATTGTAAAATTCATGACTGAAATGGGCTTTCCTAAAAAGGGAAACTTTAGTCTAAATCAAATTGGAACAGCTAAAGGCATGTTTGGAGACGAAAAGAACAGACAGACACAGAGGAGCATGCAGCCATGTCCAGATAACAACAAAGAAAACAAATCATTCGAGGCTGACTGGAGAGCTTGCAGTGTGTGGAGTGAGGAAGCAGAGTTGAGAGAAAGGGAAAGAGTTAGAACAAAAGTCAAGCTAATGGAAAAATAAGAAACAGACTTATGTACAGGAAAATACACAAGGACAAACTAACTCATTACATCCTTCTCTGTCCAAGGTACGCAAATCACGAAACCAGTTCTAGCTGGATCCAGACCTGGATTCCGCTCCGCTTCCTCCGTATGCTCCAGACTGAAATGGCACTGATGGCGCAGCTGCACAGGAAGAAGATCGGACCGGCGAAAAAACGATGCCTGCACAAACTGTGAAACCGAAGCCACCCCCACAGCCTGATACAAAACCCAAAACCTGGCCAGGATGGAAAGAAAGGAGGAAACTCCTTCATGATGTCGACCAACAACGAGGCAGGCCAGCAAAAGGGAATGAAACCTGTGTGTCTTCTCGGCACCCCCTCCGAGAGTTCAGTCCAGACTCTGTCGATGCTGGTGGCACTGGGGATGGAAGGCACAGTGTCACCGGACTGATTGCTGCCTGCAAAGAAACCTTTCTTACTAGAATGAATCTGGCACATATCACTGCTATGTCTCAGGGGCAAAACGAGACATGCAGCGCCTTTCTGTCATGCCTCACACTCGCTTATGACACTCACAGTGGTCTGCAGAGGGGATCTATGGGGGCCACGGGGTTGGAGCCCTATGAAGTCCACTTAAAGGAGCATTTTCTGGGATGCATGAAACCAGAAATTGCTGCCTGAGTGAGGGAAAGCTGTATTTTGTGGAAAACAGCATGTCTGCAGACCATCTCTCAACATGCAGAACATGAAGAAGATCAATTGCGAGATAAGGAACAAGGCAAGAAGAATGCTCATCAAAAGAGACTTGACGATGCTGAACTGACCCTGTATCAGGCGATGACAGGACATGAAGGCAGCTGAACCAGAAGACGCGACAGAGGCGGTTCTGGTGGTGACCAAGGCCTGAATGTTTGCCACGGCTGTGGCCAAACCAGATTGGCGTAAGAGGCTGTCCCAACAACAGAGAGGAGGACAACAAGCCATTTTACGCATTGGACAAAGAGCTGGAGGTGGGGGACGGAGTCCAGTGACGGACCATCCTGCAGCACACACACATGACATTGGTGAGTCACAACCTCAAACTGATTATGATAAAATAAACAGCAAAAGGAAAATAATTGTATGACGGCAATTTAACAACATCGATAAATAGATATTGGAGATCTATTGGTTTTACAGGTTTTAGAAAAAAACTGGGAATATAACTGGCGAGTTATGTTAAGAGTTTTGACTATTGTAGCACAGTAGGCATTTAGTTAAATTATTGCAGGAGGCAATGATTGTATTACAAGGGGGAATGTCAAACTCAAAGACAAAGCACACTGACAAAGTTGTTTAAATTATCCATTATATTCATATAATTAAGTAATTGATTAAACCTTAACAAAAAACAAGAAAAAAGAAAAAGTGGTGATTTGTAAAATCAATAAAGGGATCGGTAAATCCTTAATATTGTGAAAATGTATTGAAACAACGAGTGAAAATTGATTAAACTATTAAATAAAGTAACAATGACAAAAAATTTAACTATTAAAGAACTAATGGTTAAATATAGTCTAGATATGTTGCTTTATGCCTATCAGTGGCGACTGTTAGATGCAGCAGCATGTTCTATAAACAATCGGCTAGTGCTGGAAGCACACGAACATGACACACACACACACACACACACACACACACACACACACACACACACACAGACTTCAAACCATAAGATGAGTTACACTGCACAGCACTTATCTCACTAAGGCAAAAAGCCAAATATGAGAAAGTGTGGTACAGGGAAAGTCAAGAAGCTGAAAGATTGTGTTTACAACATGTTTTCTGGACAAGGGAGGTTGCTGCTGTTCTATGTGTCTCTGTCCCAAGAGCAATATGAGCTGTATGAGGGTCTGTGTCCACATGTGTCGCTGGCTAAGCCTGCTGGATGGCAATGGAAGGATTGGGGGAATGTGGGTCCACACTCAGATGCAACTGATTGACTCGGTCCTGAGGATGGGGACTCCATAGACGCTGTACAGCAGAAAAGGGTGATGTATACAAGGAAGTATTGACATCCACCACACTTGTTAACAGTGTTGAGCTCATGGTTAAACATTCACCTGTAGACATGGCTGAACTGCCTGAGGTGCCTATGGAGATACAGTAACGTTGCAACATTTGGCAGATAATAGTCACAAAGCAAATCTCAGCAAATTACAATGGGTTTTAGAGCAAGTGACCTTCTTGGGGTATGTGATCACAGTAGAAGGTCAAACCATCTACCCCAAATGCATTGAAGCCATCCAAAACATTCCAAAACCAGAAACAATAAAACACACCATGGTCAAAAGAATAGTACAGTTGGTTCATCAAACCGAAAATTAATTTTGATTAAAAGGTGCACCTGTTGAAATTCCAGAGTCAGAGGTACTTTCCACATGTGGGCTAGTCACAAATATGATGTAGGACTTCTTAAAGGTTTCACATCCCTCTGATAGTCCATCTAAAATCTGATTTTCATCCATGCATGAAACAATGTAAGTAAGTAATAGAGCGGAACTAATGATAATGACCTGACCACACCATAACACAAGAATATTGGTTCCGCTATGGAAATATTAAACAGGTTCTTTTAAACATATGTTCCTATGTGCATGTCCTTGATTATATTTATGTTAATTAACAAAATATTATTTATCAAAACGTAATTTATTCTTATATTTAACTCAAAATTATTAAATTAATTTAAAACTGTATAACTGACTCTGACGGCAGCTACAGGGCAGCTGACATGTTAAAGAATAGTTAAAAACACATTTAAATAGGAAATGGAGGACACCAACATTGCTGCTGCTGACTACCCTTGTGACCGGATTATGGCTTCTGTGGCTCCTTGACACTGCCAGCACGAACCAAGGGGGACAGAACATTGCTTTGTAAACCCTCCTTTTTACAACTATAACAAACAGAAATGGGATAGCCTGCTAAGGATAGCCCAGACTTCCTTGAATGCAGTCTCCACTCTTCGACAGAGACTTGACTAGAATGGTAGCTCACCACAGTCCAAATTCTACCAACTGCTACGTGTGTGGATTCATCCCCCATAGTACCATTGAAGACCTTCCCCTAATGGCTTTGCCCATCTCTCTTTGCCATAATCTGGGAATTTCAAACTGTGACTGTGTTTTCTCCAATACCAAGGAAGTCTTCTAGAATTTGGACTTCAGACTATCATCTCCAGCCTACAGCCTGTGTTACACTAGACATTTATTTTGATAGATTGGCCAAGGCTGCTTCTTTCTGCTTGTGAGTGAGGTCTGACACAGAATACACATGTTGGGTGCTGATGATTTCAGTGTCTCATAAAACTTTTTAGAGAATTAACTTAGCCCAGCCCATACCTTTTGTGTAGCCTGTTGTTTCCTGCAACCCTGAATATTACCCTGGGTAGAAACTCAATCTGGGTAGAGAGAATCTCACAGCTTTGTTGTGAACTTCTGTCTCCACACCCTGCTGTGAATGCATTCTTGCAACAGCAATCAGCAGAATCGGTCATCTAACTTAAAAGTCATAAGTTTCATTTCAGTAAACACTGTCATGGCGTGACACTACTGTTGGGTGTGGTGAGAAAAGGCGATGAACATTTCCAGCCACAATGTTTTTCTACTGTAACACCTGTCAATGTGTCACTGAGATGGAGAGAATATTCTGCTAGAAATGCATGTACTCTATGTAGGTGTAGAGAAAAGTAAAATCAGATGTGGTTTATGATGATGTATTAGTATTGAGTTTAGTCCACTGTGACCTTGCTCATAAACACTGACAGACATGTGACAATGACACTAGTGCAGCATACTATGACTGGAAAGATTTCAATTTGAGTGACAATTTGAGTCCAATGACTTGGACAGAGTCATAACTTTGACTTCATACTCATGTCACATACATGGGGATCACCTGAAGAGTCAATGTTCTTCCAGTCAGCTGTAGAAGAAGTATACATCTCATTTATTTGAGTAAACTTCATAATACTATTTTGTAAGAACAACATACCCCCCCAAGTCCCCCCAACGCACACCTGAACACCACCATTTGGATTTTGCATATTTTTATGATGTTTCAAAGATTTGCCCACACTGCCAGGAATAAATTTTTTTTTTTTTGCCAAAGACATAACCTTAATGTCTGTTATGGCCCTGATTATAAGTAATGTCCTTGTCCACTGGATCATCTTAAATATGATGCACTGTTATAGATTAAACAATCACACAGCATATAGTCGTTTGACTATATCAGCTAGACAGCTACCATATTAAAATGCTGCTTAAGGCCGTTTCACACCACCAAACTTCTTACCTGCAAGAGCGGTCACCAAAAAAGCTAAGCATTTTTAAAAGCAGCTGCTGCAGCTATGGTCCAAGGCTGCGATGACAGGCAGGTGCTTCGATGAACATCACACCCAAAAGTCCACAACGCATACAAATTAAATCGAAAACCATGCATTTGCCATAGTAGTGAGAAGGGTCCAGCTGCGGCCTTGCAGACACTCCAGACCACACTCTCCAAACCACACCTCCTCCAAAACAGGGCAACTATTATAATATGTCAGTGGGAAAGAAGTAAAGCAGCTGCAGAGTCCAAACCACACCTCCTCCAAAACACGCCCACTTGTACACAACATTACAGTGGCTAAGGAAGACAAATAGACCATTGCAGAACAAAAATAAATTGAAATCTTATTAAACGTAGCAATTTCAGCAACTATTAAGGAAAAATAATGAGGATTAACTAGTCTATGTGTTTGAGCCACAACAATATTTGACTTTCAGCACAAATAATGTGGTCTAATGAATGAATGTGTTGACTAACTGCTAAAAAACAAAACAGAAAATATTTATAGCAAACTGCAGAGTTCCAACACGTCCACCATTAAAAGAAAACAAAAAGGTGGATTAGGAAAACAAAATAATTTGAAAAAATAAATATAGCCATTTTAGTAACTATTAAGCAGAAATGAAGATAAACTATGAAAAGTTGATATTTATCAACCCCAAACTGTAGTTTTATATGTTTTATAATGTGAATTATTGAATAACTTTTACAAACTTCACATCATGGGGTCATTTAAGTTTCAAACGTGCATTTATTGTAGGCCGTAGGTCGTACTATAACTTCAAAACATTTCACATTAGCCTATGTAGTTTGTATGTTGCTGATATGGACTAAACACAGTCACAATAATTATCAATAATTGTTGTGTTTTTTACACCACATTAAGGACCCACTAATGAGCTAATAATTCACATTTATTGTTTTGTTTTGTTTCTGATAAGTCAGCAGTAACAGGAGTCCATTACCAAACCTCTACAGGAATCCTCCTGTGCTCTGTGAATGTTTCTGTACTCTCCACACAGGCCTCATGGCTCAAGATCCTATTCATGTTTGGGATGACACATACTTATTTGTGAATGAAACATCCAAATTCACTCTTCACTCTTTAACACCCATTGTACAACATAAATATAGTAAAACTACTCCAACTAGTTGTTGGCAAAACTGTGGATGCTCTCTAAACAGGACATAAATACATAACATGTAAATGGTGAGCATAACCCACAATGATGATTTTTAACCTGTTCTCATTACACCCTCATTGCAGGCGAAATGCGTTGGTCTATCCATGATTTAATAAAGGATTTTTATATTCATTATCAGGGTGCCTCATATATATTTTTAGACTGCCTGCAGACTATATTTTAGACCTTTTAATCCCTTAAGAACCTGTGCGTAGCTTGAGATCCTCGGGCCGTGGTCTTCTGTGTCTCCCAGAGTCTAGACTGAAAACTAAAGGGGACCACCAGGGCCCCGAGGCTCTGGAACGACCTGCCCGAGGAAATAAGGCTGTCTGAGTCAGCATCTTCTTTTAAGTCTCTTCTAAAAACGTACTTTTATCGGAAATTGTATCCTGATTTTATCTGACTTGTATGTTTTTAATTTGATTTATTTACTCATTATTTTATTATTTTTATATGTGAAGCACTTTGTACTTGTTTTGATAAGAGCTCTATAAATAAAGTTTATTACCACACAGTTGTTGTTGTTTTCATTCTCACTTATATTATTAATTTGTTTATTGTGTTTGGGAAAAGATTTATTTTTAAAGCTGCTGGTGTGTCAATTTAGAATGTTCTTTTGTATTTAACTAAAAGAATATTAAGTGTAGAACCCAATATATTTGTTTTTTGTAATTACCCTGACTATATAATAATGATATGAATCATTTTGTGTTTATTAGGATGTATAGCTTTGATTTTGTATTTGGGTCTATTGTGTCTTTATTGGGTCTAGTGTGACTTTGGTGTTGTGTTTGTTCTGTGTTGATTGGTCTGTTTTCTTGTGATTTATGTCATGGTTTTGTTACTAATAATAATAATAATAATAATAATAGTCCCCATTGACAGTGTGTTGTGGTGAATGAACCCTTTAAAATATGACAGAAATGTTTCCCAGACCTCTTAACAATGTGATTATTTCCTGAAAAAAAAAAGAGAATCCACAACAAACCATGTTTCACTTCAGATTATATAAATATTTATTTCTTTCATTTCAGCTCTGGTATATCCACATGCATGCTAAACATGGTAGTAAAGAAGTTCTCCTTAGTGTATAGAACCCATTATGTGTAGTCTGAAAACAGTCTGTATCAAAGATAGCTAGCCTAGGTAGTTACTTGTTCTAGAGTTCCTTCACGAGGCCCATTCATCATCAGAGAGAATGACCAAAACAAGACAACGTTGTTTTTTGTTTAGCTCTCAGAACTGGTGAAGGGAAAGCAGAGCTATGGAACATTTAAAAAAGGTAAACAACTTGAGAATTGTTTCTGGTAATCTCTCATCCCCCCATCCAATACATTGTCCTTCATTTTGTTCCACAAGCTCAGCAGGTTTGAATAAAACAGTCTTACAATAATAAAACAGTTAAAGATCTCCAGTGTTAATACTCCCTGGTATCTGCTGTAGATATTTCTTTTGACATGTTGAGACTCATGTATATGTATGTGGACAGGTCAAGTACAGTTTAACATACTCCTCCACTGTGGGAAAGCTGAGAGGCTGAGACAGTGGGAGCAGGCTGAAGAGGAGCCACAGAGAGCGCCTTTCCTGAGAGACGACAGAGAGGCCACAGTACATCCAGGGTTCCTGCTTCCCTGCCAAACATCCGTCACTGGAGCTGAAGAATCATCCTGGGTGTGTAATGCAGTCTATCATCTATGCAGTGGGGCAATTTAACTGTCTACAAAATACAGAAAGGTAGTTGTGCACATCTAGTCCTATACAGTATTTAGGTCAGGCGAGGATAGCAGCTTCAGTAAAGAAAAAAGCAGAGAATATCCATTCGGGATGCACCAATCCAATCCATGGGTAACAGTGCGGATACCATCATTGTAAAAATGTAGTGTTTCTGCTATTAGTTATGTGACATTCAGTCATGACAGGTCAACAAATTGGTATTGGGAAAGACAAAGTTAAATTGGTGCATTCCTTATAGCCGCACACTGTCCACAGATTCCAATGTTAAATGGAATCAAATTATTATGCTATAAGATCATTTAATCAAACTGACATTTTTGACAAAATAAAAAATGTAAAAATCTGAATTTTTTATTTCTATGTTGCAAATTATATAGATTTATATAATTGCCAAAATGAAAATCCAAAAGAACTATTCAGTGTAGTCCAAACACTGCCATAGTGATAATGAAATTGAATATAAAATTGACTCTTTTTAAAAATTGTTAACACATAATACAGTATCTTTTTTGTGATCATTTTCATAGCGGCAAGATTTTGTGTACTGTAATGTAAAATCTGTCAAAGTACCATCTTATTGACTGAAATGCACCATTCAGAGGACACCATTCCACTGCTCTGGTTTCTGGTTAGGGTTGCCATGTCTGCCTCGTATAAGCAAATGTGGGTGTTTTTCTAGTTTAATTTTAAAATTGGCAGCTTCCACATAGTCAAGGGCCCCAGAATTTAAAAAGTGGCAGGTCCTCCTGTAACTGTAATGATTATATGTCCTACATTTCTGAAGGAACTTTTCCTCCTTTTACCATTATTTTCCAGCCAGTCCAGTCTATTTAATCTTGGACAATGTTGTGATATTGAAACATTTTGAAATATATTTAAATATTGTTGTATATTAATTTTTATGATTTCCATGATACTGGTTTGTTTTATGACAATATATCTTGTCAAATACTAAGTATTTATCTAAATCATTTTGCTTGATTGGTTGTCAGCATGATGCAATCAATTTTATACCTTCATAGACCTTGCCCTTTTCTAATGTTTTGCCTGGTGAAGACTTGGTAGGATTGAAATGTTGCCTGTTCACTTCTAATAAAAGTTTGGGATCTATGTGTGGGGATACTCTCTGCTTTCCCCTTAATCTACAAAACTATTACATTTCAGTTCAAAACTCTTCTGCACAATAACAAATATAGCGAGTCAAATATGTTTTCAAAACCTGCTACTTTTCTGAGACATTTCCTGTCCTTCCCACATGTATAGGAACCCTGCAAATATAGTCAGCAATAAGGAAACAAACAACAGTTCAATAGTTGACACAGCACTCAGGAACATGTTTACATACACACTGAGTGAGAGGTAAGATATCTTTCCTGTACACGTTAGCAGCTATTTACAGATCACAAAACCATGGGGACAAGCCATGTTAGTCAGAGACCATATATACAGGATGGACTCGCTCTGTTTCAGAGTTCCAGGTAAAGAAGTTTCAAATTCCTTCGAAATCATTCAAGATATATATATATATATATATATATATATATATATATATATATAATTATCATCAGCAAGTTTGCACAAGAAACTTGTAAGAACTGTAAATGCATATTGACTCTCATAACTGGTTTCATAACACAGCATCATCAGTTCATGCATAGAGGAACTAGACTGAGAACACAATGGCTACATAACATACTGATAAAGATCACGGTGCTGCATGGAGGTGTGCTCATTAAATATTAAAATAACATTTCTTTTAAAAATACTTAAATCAAACCAAAGCCTGCAGTGAGAACTTAACTGATTAATAAACATAAATATTCATGAAGATCTATCAATGAACTGACAGAAATACTTAGTCATAGGTCAGTGGCATCAGAAAACTGTCTCTGTACTGGACTCTGCTCTATTAACACAGGATATTATATTCAATATGCATGTTTGCTACCTGACAGAAGTCATTTAGATATTGGCTGATTGTACATTTGTGAACAAAAATAGGAAAAGATAGTGATGACATAAACAAGAACAGAATGTGGCTGCAGAATGGGAGACATTGGTCCCAGATTCAGTCCTGCTTCAAACAAGAAACCAGCCCTGTGACATCCTTTAAATGTCCATGAACGCTTCACTCCTCATCCTCATCCTCCTCCATGTACCTTACACTCTCCATCCTGTCCATTAAAAGGGTTGGACTGAGCACAAGAGTGTATGTGGAGTGTGTGTATGTGTGTAAATTCAACTATTTCTACACACAAGTGCTGCATTCGGAGTGTGAAACATCTCAATGTCCAGGTTTACTTGTGGAACCTCTGAAAGTAAAGGGTGGAGTCGTCAAACAGAGGGTTTTTCACCTCCATTTCCCCTGTCTACAGAATGACACAGAGAGAAAGGAACAGATTCTGAATAACAGTTCATTATCAGAAATGAAATGTTTTCTCTGCTAGGGTTTTGATTATATTAAGGCTATGTTTGCAAATACGAATTACATTTTGTGGATCTATAATACATGTTAAACATAACAAATATCAAAGTACATAACAGAGTATAGAATATAAAATGATATTACAGAAGATACTACTGGTTTCTCAAAGGATAAAAAAAACAATTGCACACATCTACAGTATAACTACTATGATGCCATCCAGCATCAGTAACTTTATTAGCATTTAATCATGCTATTGGTTCAGGGAAGTAAAATGCTACAGTACTATGTTTTACTGTTGGGTTTGGGGTCAGATCATTTCTTAAACTGATATGTTCGTTTGTTTTGATATGTTTTTACAAAAACACATTTAAATAGGTTTTAAATTTATTATCATTTCCACAGTATAAACCTATTTGAAGAACCGTCCATGATCTTTAAAATGGAATAAAATAGTACATATTGGAATTTGGACGAAACTGATTTTGTGTTGGTTATTTTCAAGGTGCAAACATCATTAAGGCTCCAATAATGGAATGGATAACTGAAAACACAACGTCTGACATATAATCACCTTTCAAAAGATACCCAGACCCAGCTTTGGACCTTTTTTCACAGCAAACTTTTTGGACTTATAATAGCAGGAAAAGCACAGGTGTAACTAATAACATTAATGATATCTCAGTTCCATTAAAACTGCATTAAATTATCTCTTTGCCCACTGGGGGGCAGTGGTACAAGCTGTAACCAGGCCGCTTAGCATTACAAAGTTACCAACCATTTAATTTAAAGCTACATTAATTGATTTTTGTTGGCCACTTGGGGGCGGCAGAACAAGCTGAACACACAACATCGGACATATTATCACCTTCTACAGTTGTTATATGTTAGCAAACAGTTAGCCATTTACCAATTTACACTCACTTCCAGCAGACAAAGATCAACTATATCATTCATTTGGCGCTGTGTAAGTGTCCACCTGATGAATGTAAGTCCAACATTCACTCTCCTTTTTGGTCTCCACTAACTCCTAAGATATCTGGCTCTTTAGCTGCTAAACAATTTGTGTGACAATTTTCTGTGTTTGTTACTTTCACATGGTCATTTGAGCCACTGTTAATATAAAAATGATTAATCAGCACATTTAAATTGAATGAATATTATGACTTAAAATTAATGGTATTCAGTTATTTGCCATAATTTTATTCTTTAATTCTGGTTAAGGGCTTCCTATTGACAACAATGACTCAGCACTGTGGATGATTATGCTGACCTGAAGATATACACAGTGTACCTTTCAATAAAAGTTAAGATAATAATGCAGAGTTTACTCACAGGTGCCAATCCAGGACACTCATACACTGTGAAATCTCCGTCCTCGTTCTCCTCATCTGTCGATGCTCCTGAGTCAGGAACTTTTGGCTCATCCCTGTGTCTGCAGAGGTCACGGGGGCACACACACACACACACACAGTCATAAAATATTCAGAGAATAAAACAGATTCGACGAGGCAGGGCTGGGCTCGGAGGGTGACTCACTTCTCCAGGGAGAGCATCTGCTGCTTCTGGTGCTGGTAGTGGTACATCTGGGCACTGTGGGCCAGCTTCTTGTCCCCAGGCTGGAACATGTCGAGGGGCAGAGGGGACATAAGAAAGTCAGTGGCATTCATCCACATCCAGTCACACTGTTAAGTTGACATTCACTTTGCAGCATGTGTCCGTACTGCACATGTTCAAGTTCTGAAACTGCTGAAAAGACAGGTGCATTTGTCCTTTTGGGGTGCTAGACAGATACAGCTAGCCTGCTGTTACTATTACTAAAATGACACAAATTTATGAGAAATATGTTTTTTAAGGAGTGACCCTTAACAGTGTACGCCGGTTGCGTTACAAAGTTACCCAACATATTAATTAAAGCTGCATTCATTCATTTATTTTGGCCACTTGGGGGCAGCAGAACAACGTGTAAACACAACATGGTGAATGTGTTAGCAAACTTCTGCTTATTTACACATCCAGCAGACACAGAGCAACATTAGCATTCATTTAGAGCCATGTTAGTGTCCATCTGAAGAACCTGAGGGGGGCTGCAGTCGGGTGATAGTTCTCTGTGGGTTCGTCACTACAAGAGACCCCTTTCACATTACACATAGTCATTTGATTGATTAGTGCAACTTTAAACACCTGTTGACAGTAGGTTCCTCTATAGGTACAATTAAAGATATCAGTATTTGGTTTGGTTGGTTGGGAATCTTAAGAACTGCTTTTACCACGTTTTCCCCCCACCTGTCCATGTACTCAGTAGAAGTTTCTTTCCTTGTAACACTACAGAGATTTTCTACTCACCAAATTGGTAAAGGTTTGGGCTCTCATCAGGCCATATACAGGGTAATCTATCTTCTGAGTAAGACGCACACCTTTCTGCAATCTGTAAAAAAAAAAAAAAAAAAGTGACACAGACAGATGGTTCATCAGAAATCAAGAGGTATACAATACTTGATTTCTGATGTTTCTGAATGCATTTGTAATTGACTGACATGCATTGCTGTGTTTTTGTGGTATTACCACTGGTGGATGGAAAAGTAGGACATTTTAAAACTGTGCACAGTAAACACTGCCAGCATCATTCTCAAAATGTATGGAACAAAACAGATATCTTCTCTTTTTACAAAATCTTTGTTCTGTCCAGTACGTTTGGAACATAACCTGACTCACATCCACACCGAGAATATGTTTTAGGTATTTTCTTTTTCTAGCATAGTTCCATATATTACATACAGCTACCTCTCTACTGGAACTCCATAATAGCAGGGAGGGTCTAACAAAGGCGACGCTGTAAAGTTGCATTATGGGAAATGTAGGATATCTCCGCCTCTGCTGCTTTGATTTTGACCATTTCTTTTTCTTTTTCAGTGTGGATGAGCAATACTAAATTAGTGGAGCCCCCCTTTAAATTGTGACATAACACTAAAAGGCTAAAGGACTAGATTCTGACCAATACAGGTTTTTGATTTATTTTCTCAATTGAAGTAGAGCTGAAAGAATCGGAGGCTTAATTACTGTAATGAGTCGATTGACAGGATATTAATTTTGACAACTGATTAACTGTTTCATTGATTTAAGCAAAATGCCAAGAATTATCTGGTTCCAACCTCTCAAATGTGAATATTTACTAGTTTTTCTTAGTCTTCTATGATAGTAAACTGAATATCTTTGGTCTCTGGGTAATTATAACAGGCATTTTTCTGACATTATATAGACAAATTAATCGATTTAATCGAGAAAATAATCGGCAGATTAATCCGTAATGAAAATATTGTTAGTTGCAGCTCTAAATTGAAGTTGTCGATAGTTTCAATATTCGACATGTATTTTATATTTTTAATGCCTCAAGTCCTAAAGCTGACAGAAAAAAACAGTAAATCTGCAGGCTATCTTGTCAAATCCTGAAAGGGAGAGAGGTGACATTTGTAGTCAGAGTCTCATGCAGCAGTGTGGAAAGGGAGGAATAAATATCTTACCTGACCCAACAGGCCCCTGCTATGATCAAAGCCAGCGAACCTGCTACGATGAAGATGCTGCTCATGACTGAGAAAAAATACATACAGACAGTCAGGGTGAGAGAACGCTGTGCAGATCTGTAGGTGTCAGAGAAAGACATGATACCTGACTGAAAGCTCTGGAAATGTGTGTAGTGCTCAAAGAAGAGCTGCTGAAAATAACTGGGGCACTGTGGCAGTTATGGCCCTGCAGTATCAACAGAGCATTGATGGCAGTAATGGAGTGAGGCAGAACTAACTGACAGTAACATAACTGTTTTGTTGTGTACAACCCCATAGTAAATTCGAGGTCAGTCCCGAGATTTGAGAGAATGCAGTGCTAACATTTTGTCAGAAAAAGGAGTTCATTTTACTGAACTGATCTAATTGTTTTGCAGACCTTTGAATGCCTTTGAATTCATTTTTTTCATCATTTTTATTTCCAGGATTGAAAATGAGAGCAGTTTTAATTGATTCGTCCTGGCTGCTGCCCCGCTTTGATTACTGGGAAATGAAATCCTGGTATTTCCCGGGAATTTCTGCCAAAATCTACTTCTAACGTACTTGTGTGCCTGTGTGCGCAAATGTGTTCGTGTGCTGATCGTCCATCCTTAAAATGCCATTGTTATGGCGATGTTACTGAATGGAAAAATGGTAAAAGGATACACTGAAAAACAGAATCAAATGATTCTGAATGGTTGACATTGGGTTTTTTCCCATGTCGAAGATACAGTAAAGAAAAGTATACTAACAGGAATTGTTGTTCTGCTCATGTTTTCCCCAAAAAAGAGTGATATATTCCTGGAAGTTCTAATTTCAAAATCCCAGGAAAACCTTCCTCCCCGCCTTGACTTCTTCCAGCTGCAGTTAGATACATGACTTGCACTGTACATGACATAGTTTTGTGTGTTGTACTACTGACTCCCTATCTAGTCATAACAACTGATGCCTTTTTGTATTCTTAGATACATCTTGAGCCTAATTGTTACAGTACATGTGTTGTTGTCACAGCAAACATTCAGACTTTAAGAGATACTGACACAGAAGCTGAAATTCAGTGTAAATGAGACACCAAAATCAAAGATGAAATCTACCTGTTTTCTTTTTCATTTTATGCAATCAAGAACTAAATATTGCTCTGTTTATAATAAAATCTGTCCTGGCCATGTCACTGATTTGTTGGTAAAGGAATTTAATTGTGTGAAGCAGGAATCAACTGGGCACCATTGTCAAAGTGTGGAATAAAATCACAAGTGAGCTGCAGATTTTTAGCTGGCAGATCACAATGAGAGCTGAATCTATCATAGCAAAGCTGGACCATCCTGTCTTTCAGGAACTTGACATCCGCCCCTCTGGTCAGAGACACAGGTTTCTGAAAATGAGGTGCAACAGGTTCAAGTTTTCATTTATTCCATGTGAGACCTGAGTCACACAGTCTAAATTATAGTCTGGTTTTTGTGTCTGGATCTGAATGGATCAGAGTGTGCAGTACGTCATAATCACTGCGGGAGAAAATATTTTAGGAAATCAGTAGCCTATGTAAAATATTTATGCTATAAGATGACAATTACCTTTTGGAATTTGATTGACAGATAATAAATTGGTTAGAAAATGGTGATCTTCTGTCTGTCTATAACCCACATTAATTAGACTTTTAAGTATTTAAACAATTTATCGTATTATTTTTTATATTGCTGCTCTTTTCAACTGCAGCTGCTTCTTAACTGATAGCGCATCATTCTGCTGCTCTATTGGGTTCTCTTCAGGTCGACTGCAGGGTAGGTTTTCCAGGGGTCTGTTTCAGATCTGGTCCAACATTTTGGACCCATGAAGACCTTTCCTTAGCACATCATCTTCTCCCTATTCTTATTGTTGCAGTACAAGTGATTTTAATGTCTTCAAATGTCTCATTGTCTTGCTGTGTTTTGATTGTGTTTAGGTTTTATACTGCATTGTTGCAAAAGTAATGTCCTCTTGAGGAGCAATAAAGATGTGAACTGAACTGAACTTAGGCAGTCTCCAAAGCTGTCAAACATTACACCACCAAATCATAATGGAATCACTGTCATTCAGATGCTTGCTGGGAAACTGTATTGTATTAAACCAAGTCTCCCCCACCACAGTGCTCATGTCAGAACTACAGTTACTCCAACAAGAAATTAGATCATGACTAAAGGACAGAAAGACTTACTGATGAAGACATTGTCATTAGAGAGGTAGGGGAGGAGGATGGGATCGCTGAGCAGAGCGGGAGTGTGGTTTGTGGTGGTGGTGGGTGGAGCCATGCTGGTGAACGGGACGCTCTGGCTCGTGGGCTGCTCTGTGGTAGATGCTTTGTGGGCGGTGCCGGGCTCACTGAGCTGCTTGGATTTGGGTGTAGAGACGTCCTGGGAGGGTGGAGCTGAGGTAAGGAATGAAATGTTTTGAGTCAATACATTAGCAGGGATGTAGTGGTAAATACAAATATGGGTAAAGTAGTGGCCTATCCAGTACCTGGCAGCCTGGACTCAGTTCTCTGTTCACTTATGATGGCAGAGAGGGTGTCGATCTCCTCATCCAGCTCAGGGTAAGTGCTCACCTTACCTGGAGGAACATAAAACCAGAATCTGTCACTGCCTTTAAGTCATTTGTGCAAGGGGTCAATCCAAACACTCTATTATTATTCCAACCCTCAAAAGAGGTGAAACTGCACAGGGCAGTAGGAAGATCCAGCAAAGAAATTATGTCGCCATGTATATTTTGGAACAATTATAGGTGAGGGGAGGTGACAGTGACTTTAGCTGTATATCTTTTTCTATCACCCATTTACTTCATATGGAGAATACACAATTGAAAACCAGACATTTACTCACATTATGCATTAGAACCCTGCTTAAAACCAGCCCAGATAAAGCTGATTGATGGTCTAGGCAGCATTTTGATGGCCACTGCTGGTCTGAGATGCTCTGATGCTGGTGAAGGTGGAAAATTAGGTCACTCATAGTAGAGTAGCATCTACACAAGGTATAAACCAGCCACCAGCTAGCCAGTATTTAAAGGGGTAGTCCAGTGATTTACTCTAGCACATTCACAGGCTTGCGAGAGACACATTAATCCACAAAATACTGGTACTGATATCAGCCTTCAAAACTTGGTCAAAAGCTAGACCTTTAGCATTTGGTGTGAAATCATGACTTAAAGAAGCACTCCAGTGATTTAGTAATGACTTCCACAAAGTTGGAGGGGTCCCAAGAGACACATTTAAAAAAAGAATGGTCAAAATGGAAGCAGCAGAGGTCGAGATATCCTGACTTTTAGTCCCTAGTATGGGTCAAAAATCCAAAAAGTCCTGTTTCCTATAATGCAACTCAGTAGTATATTTTGTTAGAATGTCCATGCCTGATGAACATGCATGAACACAGACTTTCTGTTAAAGGTTCAAGCTGAAATAACTGATGATGAGATCATCAGGGTTATTTTCTCAGACTTTAGAAAGCTCTTCAAGAGCCATAGAGGACATTATGCAACTGTTTACACAGGCTCTTTAGTCCTTCCCCTTTCTTCATTTTTTTGTTTTGATGAGACTATTTGGAGTGTGTTGTGTGTAGGTTGTTTATAACCAAACCCAATGACAAGTAAACTGACCGTCATGTTTAAAATTGGTGAAGTACCCCTTAAAGGTCAGAGCATCAGCTTCCTCTTACTGAAAAAAATGTCTTACCATCATGAGTTCTTCAAGCGAGCACAGCTAATGGTGGACTCACCAGCATGATTTAGCTTTTTAACCATCCTGACCAGCAAGAGACCAATATTAAAGACTTCCATCTGCTTTCATCTTTAGTTTTCAGCAGGAAAGTTCTTATTTTCTCACTTCTGTCATAGAAGCTGGTGTTTAGCGGTGTTGGCATGGAGCACTGGAGCCGCTAATCTCCCAGAAACAAATATATGATATCACCCAAAAGAAAAGTTGACCAGCGGGCTAACCAGAGCTGTTTTTAAGTCCTTTGGGGCAAGTCCAAGTCAAGTTTCTTTCAAAGCAAGTCTAATGTCAAATCTCAAGTCTTTATAAGCAAACTGCGAGTAAAGATACAGGTCTTTCAGGTCTATGAATGCATACCACTAAAATGACACAGAATTCAAACATTTTACTGTAACATCAAAACTGTAAATAGTGGTTTTGACATAACTGAGTCTAACTCCAGTCAGCTCTGGGGCCAGCCAAGACAAACATGAAAACAGTATTCTTAAATGGTTAAAATGTGTCAGATTGGCATTCAAAATGCTCTTTCTTCCTAAAATAAATCATGGGAGTCACACAGATGAACTGATATGAGCTCTGGCACTGCTGCTGCTGACTGTTGGAAATTAGAGTCGCTTGTCCTGCCCATTTGGGAATACTGCTGAGGGTCAAGTCACTGGATTAAAAACAAGATATCCCTGCCCTCATGTGGCACTGCAAATATTTGTGTGTGTGTGTGTGTGTGTGTGTGTGTAGCACATTACACTGTATATAGTGAGGGAGGATGAATATGTCTGTGTTTATGAGTAGAGGGCCGGATGGGGGTATAAATATGTCAAATATTTTCCTTCTGTGTATTTTTTTTATATCATAGTACTATTTGGTGTGAGTGGGCAAATAGATGCGGTGTGCTGTATGTGTGTGAGTGTGTTATTGTCTGTGTGTGGATGGCTTGGTGCTCTACTGTCAAGTCCAGCTGCTCAAAGTGTGGGTGGGTGGCAACGAGGAGAAAGAGATAAAAAAGACAATGGAAGAGAGAGAGGGTGGGTGGTGGAGTGGGTCTTCGGCAGAATCATGAATGAAAACCGTCACTACGGCAACAGGGAGTAGAGAGAGAGGAAGAGGAGATGGAGATGAGAAGAGAAAGAAAGCCAGGATATTGTCTGTATGTTGCCTCACAGATTGTCGACAGTGTCTTGGACAATCAGACTGAATAAAACCTCATGCTTTAACTGGTAATGTCTTCTTTTTCTTTTTAAATCTCCCATTACGTTATATAATCAGTAGAATTTAAAGGTTCAGTTCACACAAATGACAAAAAACATACTTCCTTACTTCCTCTCCCTTACCACTAGTGGTATCTAGCCATGCAGATAGTTTTATTCAGCAGGTTTTGAGATATCCGTCTTTGAGATTTCCACCTGCACCTGTAAACAGTGGAGGTGAACAGCAACATCTCTTTCCGGAAACAGCCTGTTACTCTGGGTAATCCATAGAACACATTTTCTATTTCTTCAGTAGACAAATAAAATCAAAACTATCTCCATTAGTAGATACTATAAGCAATGTAATTTTTGATTTGACTGTTCTTGTGTCAGAAATTCAGAAAAATGACAATTATTCAGTAAGTCTGTAAGTCAGTATGCATTTAATTTTTCTTTATTATTGTTTTTATTGTAACTTTTAAATCTATTTTATTACATTTTCATCACTTCTATTTTCTCATGTGCATTGGTCTCAAATTCTTAAAATAGTTTTTTTTCTGTTGTTGCTGTTGTTTTTATGGTCTACACTTGTTCTGTCTTATTATTATCTGTGAAGCACTTTGAACTGCACTTACCTGTATGAAAGGTGCTATACAAATAAAGTTTGATTGATTGATTATTGTAGCTGAATAGAAGCAACATCTAGACAATTGAGTCAAAATAAATTACAGTGTGTTTGCTGACAATAGAAAAATATAAACTATCGCCAGCCACTAATAAACAGCCTATTGGTCTGAGGTTTTGAAGTCAAAGCAGTTCATTTGGCTTGAATCTTCAATATGATACTGGCAGGCAATATCAACATACATAGAGCTAAAGACTGGGTCTAAAACTACATACACTGTACACTTTTCACTGGCTTTTTGTGTGCTTACAGACGTTTTTCTTGCCTTGAAAATACCCAATTCGTTTTTCTGTCCTTTTAGAAACATTTCAGAGAAGATACTGGAGGAAGAATAGCAAGAGAGAGGTGGCAGAGTGGAGGAGGAACAAAGACTATGTGCCTAATGAGGCACAGTACACTATTACTGTGACTTTCTTTACTGCAGTGGGTTGTTCAGCTGGCAGCAGGGCAGTCAGGACATGAGTCAGTCAGTCAGTGAGTCAGTCAGTCAGTGAGACTGACAGGTAAGTCCTGCTTGAGAGACTCCAGTCTTTCTGTCCGAGTGGTGAAGCAATTGGGGTCGATTCTCCTTGGTGCTAAAGCTGTCCAGTCTCTACAAGACACCATTGAATGCCAAACAATCAAAACCCTCTAAAGCTAAAGACAAGACTCACTCTGCCTTTTCTCCTGTTGCCAAAATAAAGTACTTCAAATGGACGTTTAATTTTAATAACAATACCTTACACATATGGGCCATAACATAAAACAGCCTCTCTCCTATTGTGGAGACTCATCTTGTGGAAAAAACACAAGAACTATTAACATATTATTAGGACAAATCATGAGGACATTGTTTTCATCCATTTTCTTTTCTCTTTGTATGGTTTTTTTTTAGCAAGCATAACATATCCTATGTATTTTAATAACCACTGTCTTATGAAAGAATATTTTGTAATGTTTGTTAATGAATGTAGCCATCCTTTGAAAGAGGTTTGTAAAGATGTCTTCCAAAATTTAAGTCTGCATTAATCAACATTTTTTATATTAACAATGGAGCAAAGGAATCGGTGTAATGTAAACCCACAGAGAATGATCAACTCTGCAGTTCCTCTCAGCTATCTTAGCATCTTTTAGGCAATCGTTTTTCACTTTTCAGTCTCTCATCAACCTTGTTCCCAGCAGCATCAGGCAGCTGTGATAAACTCACTCATTCAACGGCAAGACTAAAGTTAGAAACTAGCTGGTGAACATAGTGGAGCATTTAGCAGCTAAAGAGCCAGATATCTTTCACAGGAGTTGGTGGAGGCCAGCCAGTGTTAAAAGGGGAGTGAATATGGGACTTCACATTCATCAGGTGGACACAAACATATAAATGCTAATGTCGTTATCCATGATGAATATGTCAGTGTGTTTGTTCCACAAAGGTTCCCTGTGTTTTGGCCTCCTTATATATCCCACATTCACTGGCTCATTATCGCTTCTCAACAGAACAGGACACGAAAGCAGAGGCTCACAAAGATCATTAGCATTGGACATCAATTATGACACACACTGCTGATCGAGTTGAATGGAATCTAGAAGCTGACATTACACTCACTGGGAGTCTCTGAAGTCACCCTTTGGTAAAATACATGACTCATGTGTAAAGGAAGCACACAGAGGGGCAGGGACACTGATCAAAAATGAAACACTTGTCTGTGCTTTTGGCCATAATTAAAGGGGATCTCCACTCATTTTACACACAGTAAGAGCCACTAGAACCTAAAGTCAAATCCTCTGAAAGCGTAAACATACTTGGCCAATAAAGCTGATTCTGATTCTAAAAAAACACAGTCATGGGGGAGTAGTGTTCATCCTGAGATCTGAGAAAATGGTGCTACCTTACAGTACAAATTAATCAGAAATGCTGCAATATGCTTCAATAGGCTTTATTTTATTGCTGTTTTGCATAGAGAAAATCCAAGGGCACAAAGTGAAACTAAAGTAATTCCAGTAATGCAATACAAAATGATACATATTCACTATACATATCTGTATAGGATAGCAACAGAACTAGAAGTGGAACAGTGCTAGTCAACCCTGCCTTCTGCATTTGGCCACATCACACCTTATGTCCTCTCCTGTAATCCACCTTAGAAATAATCTCTTTGCATGCCTGATCCAACCCTGGCACTCTTCTGCAGATATGTCCGGACATCCAGCATTCATTGCATCCAAGAGGGACATCTGATCATGTGGCTGCTGGTCATAAACTTTCCACCTCCATGAAGAAAAGATTTCCTCTGTGGGGTTGAGAAATGGAGAGTAAGGTGGAAAGAAAAGTGCCACCATTCTGGGATGGGCTGTAAACCACTTTATGACTGAAAGAGTCACCTGCTCACCTGTTCTCACTTCTCTCATCAGTCACTCACTAGATTTATGCCAGCCCACATCCTTTGTTCCCTTGTCAGTTGTTTTTGGTCATTGAAGTCAAGGCTGCCTCCACTGTCTGCATTTGGCCCCTGTTGCCACTCTCCCGCAGACTTGTGACAGGTTATGCATTTTTATTTATGCATCATTTTAGATGTAGATGTAGCAGAATGTAGCAAACTGCAGTTTAATTTGCAGTAATTTTGTGTTGTTAGGTTTTGAATGTAAATTTAAAAGTTTTTACACTAGGTATGTAAACGTGCAAAATCAAAGATGTGATCACTGAATGAATTTTGTGTCAAAGCAATGAAAAGTGATCTATAGTTTAGTCCACATTGCCTTCTGTTGTGCTGACTGAATTGAAGTATTGTGTGTTACAGATTGTAAAAAACTGTAATAAAAGACCAGAAAGGTTGAACTGGTACTGTATATCTATTTAGTGGGGACTTACCACCTACCTTTAACAGACTGAGCTGAATGAGGAGCATGCCTCCTCTTGACCACACAGCGGCCATGGGAGTTCTCCACCAGAGGGCGCAGGCAGGGTCCGCAGCGCGAGCTGCCCGGCTCGCAGAAGTGTCGTCCTGCCCGGGCGCAGTCTAAACTCCGAGGGCACAAATGAGATCCTGTGGAGAAAGACAATTACTTTTCACAGAACTACTCCCATTTTATATTTTCACATTTTTAATTTTTCAGTCCAACAGTCCAAAATCTTAATATTACATTTTTACAAACAAAAAATATAATCCATTCCTGGTTTTCTTTTAATGACTTTTTAAGGAATAGTTTCACATTTTGGGAAATGCACCACCCCACTTTCTTACGGAGAGTTAGACGAGAAGATTGATACCTCTCTCATATCTTTACAGTCGATATGAAGCTACCAGCCAGTTAGCTTACCTTAGTACAAACAGCTAGCCCGGCTCTTTCCAAAGGAAATGAAATATAATATATAATATAATAATATATAATACAGCTTTAGAGGAGCTGGTAGGCAAATTTTGTTACCTTTGGACAGAGCCAGGCTAGCTGTTTCCAGTCTTTGTGCTGTGCTAAGCTAAGCTATGCTAAGCTAACTGGCTGCTGGCTGTAGCTTTACTGTATATTTACCGAACAAATGTGGGAGTGATATCAATCTTCTCATCTAACTCTCAGCAAGAAAACAAATGTCAAAATATTTCTGGAAAAGTAAACTGAAACGTTACATGGACCATGACATCAGCTGTGTATTCTGTTTAGTTTGTTGCTAAATCAAATCCATTTGACCATTTTAAGAGTATATTGTGTTCCTGTAAGCCAGCCATTACTACCACGTATCTTAATTTGTTAGACGATAAAATTGTAACAATTAACATAGGAAGTAGTACAACTATTGAATTAAACACACACACACTGACTGTGTGACATCCTGTGTATTAAATTCATTTTGACACAAATGGAACCAAAAGTAACACTAACAGCTCAGAGCTCTGGCAGATATCCATAACTCCTGTACACTGTTGATAGGTGTAAAGAACATGGTATATCACAACAGAGGTGTTTATTATTTTACATAATTAGTTTTTGGCTCATGGATCCAATTTTTACTTTCAGCTTTCGTAGTCAACTGTTGACTTGCAAGTCAACAGGACAAGGACTCAGTGGTTAATGTAATTACTGTTAAGTACATGCAGGAAAAAAAAACAGGTTACATGTTTATTTTTCAGCCTTTAAAAGGCAGGCTCCAGGATGTATGAAGGGAAAACAGTGAAAAAAGAGACACTCGAGGCTCAAGCTAACATGAAGAAAGTACTGTATATGCTTTAGCACTTTCATATAGAGTTGAACGTCCTCTTTACTCACAACGGTTGCGTCACGTCATTGAGCACTACAGCACTAAAACTACCCACAGTTAAGACAAGGAAGTATGGAGAGACGGGCTTTTGCTATTATGGACTGTGGAATAGACTGCCTATAAATATCCAAATGCAACCTAGCAGAATAGTTCAACATTTTGGAAAATGCATTTATTCGCTTTCTTTCCCGGAGTGAGAGAGTGAGATGAGGAGATTGATATCAAGCTCGTGTCTGCGTGTGAAGCACAGAGCTGGAGTCAGGATGTGGTTAGCCTAACTTAGCATAAAGGGTGGAAACACGGAGGAAACAGCTGGACTGGCTGTGCCCAAAGTGAAAAAAATACACCTCTAAAGCTCATTGCTCAACATGTAGTTCCAACTTGTAACTCCACCTAAAACCACAAATTGTCCTTTTTATATATTTCTATAATTGTACAGATTAACCAAATGAGAAACTGTGTGAATCAGTATTTTTAAACATTATTTATAAAATGTGGACACAGTCTACCTTTTCCCCCCTGCTTTAAGCTAAGCTAGGCTTACTGCACCACAGGTGGAGCCTGAGTCCTGCTCCACACTTAAAGTAAAGTTACAGTAATTTCAGCATGGGTCCATCATGACTGTGGGTGATGCTAACTTTGCACTTGACACTTGTTGAGTTTTGTGAAACGCGGACTCCATGGAACAACATATGAGAGCAAGCGGCTCGAGGCTCCTGGAGCTTTCCTAATAAACCTAAATTTTACATAAATCGTTTCAATCGCTTGTCTCTGGGTTCAACTGTCCACACAGGAATTAACCCCCTGGATTAGCTATTGTAGCTAATTGCAAAGGGATCTACTTATAGGGCAATGTGCTGGCTAAAAACTAGCAGCCTATTCATCTGTGCATGCTGTGTTGTTTTGCATGTGAGACTGTCGCCTTAGCATACACACAGACATGAGATCAATATCTTCTCATCTAACTCTAAAAGCAGATAAGCATATTTCCCAAACAGTCTGCACTATTTTCATTTCTTTATTTGTATTTAAAATGTTTTAAATATGTTTTTAATGAAGTTTTATATAAAGCACTTTGAGCTGCATTTTATATATTACGGGTGCTATACAATAAAGATTATTATTATCATCATTAAATATAATGGTAATTATACAATTACATTCAATCAGCAATCATCAGAGAGCAAGCAACCAGTAATATACATTACACATCATAATCTTCTCATCCTCACTTTTCGTCAGTTTTAAATGTGGATAAAATGGGGTTTGTTGGTTTTTTCCTCCATTACCTCTACAATACTCTCACTGAGAATCACAGCATTGCTGCATATGCTTCCCCACAGGGAGTATCTATTGCACTTGTTGTTTTGGTGTGACAGTGCACCCATTTACTTCTCACAGTGTTTTCTTAGTTACCAGAGGACATCTGAGCCACCAGTGCACCAGTGCACAGAGAGTGCACAGAGAAGAATAAAGCTGGACTCTTTATCCTGCTGAGCCTCTGAAAGTGCTCCTGATGCCATGTGGAAAATAATTAGATCGAGCTATCAATATTAACCCCTTTAGCTTCTTCGTCAGAATCCCTCGTCTCGCTACAGGAACCTAGACACTGGTTGCCATGACGATTGCCATGGTAACTGAGGAGGTGTGACATCATCAGGGGGTGAGTCACCACACAGATGCACAAGTGAAGGATGGAAGGTTTGTCTCAGGCTGGTGTGTCAAGTAGAAAAAGGCAGGGATGACAAATGCATGGGGAAAATGTAAAGGGTGGCTATTATTAATACTTTCCTTTCAGACTGACATGATTACTGTAATTCAAAACACTAAAAACAGGTAAAGTGCAAATTTCTGTGCAAAGTTCCCCAGCATCCACAGCTATTTGCAGACTAATATTTAGAATCTGACATAGTTTCATTTTCATTTTGCACAATGAAATGAGCCTTTCTGAAATGTTTAATACTTTTTGCTACTTTGCAACAGTAATGTAGGTGCATGTGTTTTTGTAGTGGTCCTTGCTGTACTATGATTAATGCCACGGCTGAAGTAGCTATCAAACTATACTCCTCATTCATACACACAATGGCCTGTCCTTGGAGACTACAACAGCAGCAGCTAATCTATGCAAAGCTTTACAACTGGTTGACAGAGAGCAGAATGCACTGGGACAATATGCTCCCCTGTTTCTCTCAGCCACAGTATAGACCAGAGAGATCCTGTGTCCGAGATGAAGTAGCTGCACTCAGTCAGTTAATTTCCAGAACCAACGATATAGATGTCTAAAGGTTTAAGAAAACACCTCAGTGAGCGTAATGAAAGAATACTTTGCATCCATCTACTGCAAACGTGTAAGCACCAACCTGAACTCAGTGACACTAAAGACAGTGAAATGCAGGAGAGTAGCATTTGCAAAAATCTCCACCATGAGAAAACACTGGGGTGAAAATAAGGTATGTTGATTCTAGCACTAATACAATAGCCTGATAATAATCAATCAAATTTCACTTAATTTTACGTCTTAGTCAGCCTGGCACTGTCTTTCATAAACCAAGACTAAACCCTAATAGGAGATTTTGTAATGTTTTGTGCTGCACATACAACCTACATAATAGAAAACCATGTATTGTATACCTGTCAATGTGCCAGCATGAACAAACAAAGTAAGGTCTGTGTGCACCTGTTGCACTTAGCAAACAAAAGGAACACTGACTGTGAAAACTCACAGTGAATTCATAACTCTTTCAACTGCATTGCTTTGAATACATCCACATTCAAATATAACTGACAGCAGAGCAGCTTTATCAAGGCAATTTGAAAAAGGCTGTAAAGTGCACTATAGCACGTACTGTATTAGGCTTTTTGTACTTCTATCAGCAGCACTGATGTTCACTGAGTCTCTTAGCACCAGTGACATTCCCACAGTGTCAAATACACTTTCTTCTAAAGTCACAGTTTCCTAGCAACCTCTTGTTCTGTTTGATCAAAGAAAAGGAAACATGTGCATTCTCTCTCTTTTACTTCATCTCAAGGCTGTACTGAATGACACAACTTTAAAGGTTCTGGATAGGGTTTGGCAGATGCAGTGTCATGGGGGAGATTGTGTTGAATGCTGAACTGAAATTAACAAACATCATTATGATGTATGTGTTGCTATTTTCAAGGTGTGTGAAGAATGAGTGGAGGGCAGTGGAGATGGCATACTATTGTACATATTCCATGTCTCAACTCATATTTGACTCCTGCCAGTTCAGATGGGCAGCAGTGAAGGCAGGAATGGCGGTTTACAAATGTCCAGTATTACATTAAAGCAGAATACTGGAATGATACATCAGTGGAAACCTATATTTAAACATCTTCACACAGGGTTTCTTTCTAGATCCTAAAGCTGCACTAATCAATGTGTTAATGTTAACAATGGATCAAATGTGTAATTTGAAAGGTGTTGCTTGTAGGGCTCCATCCATCCGTGGCTTCAAGTCGAGGTTCACAGGAAAGGGTCTTTAAATAGATGGCTTCGAGTAAATTGAGATGCAGAAATAGAAATCTTATTGAAGCATCTGTCAGAGTACTTTGATCAATGATCATTAAAGGATTATATCTGACTCACTCTTCATCTTTTTCAACAGGTCACTGGGTGTCAGTGGATGGTTACGATGAAGTGTGTTTTAATGAATCGTCATTGTCACAGTATGCTGCTGCCTACTGAACCTATTAAGTGTTTAAGCATTACAATGTCTTATTTCAGACCTGTCTTGCTGCAGTGCTCCAGACAAACTGATCTGTGTGGAGTCTCAGTCACCTGAATGCAAATGTATCATTTAAGCTTTTTCTGTTTCTCTGCTGCACTGAGGTGAAGTCATATTCAGCAGAAGGTAAAATCATATTGAATGCAGGGACCGGCACCCACCACTCAACAGCTCTCGCATTCACTGAGATGGAAATGGCAGGCAGTGGGGAAACTTGGATGGTGTGCGTGTTCTCACAGCCCTGACACTGAAGCTACATCCACACTACTATGTTTTCGTTTTAAAACGCATAACTTTTGCTACGTTTACACCTAGCGTCCACACTACTCTAGCATTTTATAACCCCTAAAATGGACCTTTTAAAACGCTGCTGGCCCCGTTTTCGTTTGAAAACTCTGGGGTTGTGTTTCAGTGAGGACGGCCGAAAATGGAGACGTTCTAAAATGATGACGCAGACACCCATGTTCGCTTTCTAATTGGGTCTAATCAGCCACGACGTGACCTTCCCTGATTCGTCACGCCCGAATCATGTGACCTTTTCCCAGAAGAAAACAAATGACATCAGCCTTGACGACCAGCAGTTAATTCAACATTAATAACGAATTACAACAACTTACTTTCAGGAACAGTTCCACCTGGTCGTCTGCTCTAACTTTTCTCCATTGCTGTTCTTCGTTTGTAGTATTTTCTGAAACTAAGCAACCAGCCGCAGAGGAGACGATCTGCTTCTTGTTTACACCGGCACATGCATACCCAGTACACATGAATGGTCATGATATGCGTTTCCAGGCGTGTAGTATGGACGGAGATTGTTTCTGAAACGGTGATAAAACGCTTGTGTGTACGGAGACAAAAACGCAGCAATGTGGATGTAGCCTGACCTTCATACAGAGGCAACAGGCTGCAGCTACACAGAGGTGTTGCATAGTAGGTGTGTGAGGCCCTGATCACTGACATGTCTGCAGGCTAATCAGAGCACAATTTGCATAGTTACTTTTAAAGCACATGGTAAGAATGAATGACATAAACAGCATGAATTTCTTTCCACTTTGCAAACATCTGTCCACACTGTATGATATGGTTGAATACTATAGAATCAGATGTGTCAATATAATCAAACAAAACTTCTTAAATATCAAACAAAAACAAGAATTTGAGAGAGAATAAAACTCACTGAAGCAAAAAAAAAAAAGTCACCTCAAAAGTAAATCTTATAAACAAATGATTTGTTAATGGTGTTAACTATTAGTCTTTTACCTTTTGAACATATGTCCTTTTGTTTTCAGTTCCCTCTATTTCTCTCTGACTGATCAGACTTTTGTCCTCATTGTCTCTTTGTGGGTACGCTGCCAGCTCTCTCGTTTGCGCTAGTGATGTGTCAATCATGAGCGTATCGTTCATTTGAACTACTCTTTTGATATGAACTAGTAGTATTGAGTCGTCTCAGAGAGTAATTCGTTCATTTTGGCCATACGCTGCCTGTTTGCAGTTCTGACACAAAGCTCTCGTGTGGGCGGGTTTTTTTCAGGGGTGCGTCCCCATTGTTAAATTAATGTTTGAGTGACAGCTTGTTGTTCAGTGCAGCAAGCTGGAGTTTCGGTTTTGACGGACACAGACATCCTAAACAGTGGCACTGGGTATTCACTACCCACTAGCTAACTTTACTGGATTTTTTATGGACATGACACTGTCAACAACCAACTAAATCCACTTAGAAAAAAAATCAGAAAAACCTCGTTTCACTGGGTGACATGGACTCAATCCCACATACACCGTCCTACTGCTCCAAATACTCACAAAGGCACCAAATGTGGATAACTCCACCACTGAAAATAGTCCCCAACAAATGCACTATTTCCTCATGTTTGAGTAACTTTTGATAAAAACTACAGTGTCCAGCTGTTTTAGGAAATTACTGAGCCTTTAAAAAAAAATGAAACTATACATTTGTGAGGTGTTTTTAAAGATGCACGTCATTAGTAGGAACCAGTGGCTATCATTATACCAACCATCCATTGAAAGCCAAAATCTACTACACCACCACCACAGTCCTGATCTTACAGCTGCCTGTGCATGTATGAGGCTCAGCCTCCCAGTAGCTTTTCTGATAAAAGGTGGAAACGATGTTAAGACCTTTCACACCAAAGTGTTACTTATTGTTGCTTTTATTACAGCTGTGCAACTTTGTTGAATTCATGTGCAAATGTGACTTTGGATTTGGTCAAGTTAAAATTCAAAGACAGAGAAAATAAAATATATTATGGAAAAAATATATGAATACAAAAATAATAATTTAACAGTGCAAGATAACCTGTCAACCTGCCACACAAAATGACCCAACCTCTCAGGCCTGCAGACTCAGAGCACATACATAAATCTCAGCTGTTTCTGTTCCTTGCATACAGTTTTACAATACTGACCAGTTTACCTCTGGTTCAGAGGTCCGGCCGCCAGGGAGACAGTGTGTGTGTCCAGGCTCAGAGTCCAGTCTATGGGTGTACACCAGACTGGTCTTTTATCAAATATCAAATATCATCCTGGAGTTTTTTCTATCTTTGGTGGTTTGTTTCTGACCCCAGATACACTAAAAGCTGCTATGGATTATTTTTCAATTAACTATTTCTGCAAATTAAACCTCAATTTATTCTGTAAATGTATGTATCCATATAAAAGCAGTTAATAGATTCTAAATAATACCTACATTTAATCATAAGAATGACCTTTATTTATAGAAAACATCTATGACATTCTTTTTCATTGGTTTATTTGATTATATCTTTATGCAATAACATAATTTCCTCTCAAGAATCGAAAATGTTGCATTTTATACTTTATAAAAATGTAAATGCCCTTTCTTTTACACTGTCCTTTACATCATGACTTGAGAAACAGGTTAATTAATAGAATTTATATCATAATTGAGCTTGAAGGTTCATTCTTGTCCTTGGAAATAGAAGTTTGACAAAATAATGATTGTTTTTCTGGAGCTTTCAGCTACATTTCATGGCCTTCACCAGCAGTTTGTTCTTCTGGAGTTTGTTCTGATGTCATGGGGATGGTTTAGGTGTTATTACATCACCTATGTTTGGAATTTCTGTGACATGATAACAGCACATCCAACAGCACAGACCATCTTTGAACAGAGCGAGGGTTCATGATCTGCCCCCATATAGGGCCACCTGTTATCACATGACCAAAGTTCCATATTCAGGTCTTTGGATGACAGCTAATCCATGTCCATGACACCTGAGCAACTCCGTTCACTGATGGAGATGACGAGGAAGTATCACGAGTGGACCTCGTGATACTTGTGACTCTTTAGTCAAAGACTGTGATAACTTTTTTGTACACAGTATTTTGTGTTTTGTTTTATTTAATGTATTTTTTAAATTTTTTTATTTAATTTATTTATCTCATATTTGTCTCTATTCCTGTGTTGTTGCTTTTTGGGTGGGTATTGGGTGTATTGGGGGAATTGTCATCAGTATTTCATGTTTGCACTAATTTAATTTCTAATTTGTTTTTTATTTTATCCATGTTAATAATCTCGTTATTTTTTATTATTTATTTATAACATTTCTTTCTTTCTTATTTTCTTTCTTTCTTTCTCAGTATTTTTGTGTTTCAGTGTTTTTAATATCCTGGCTATGGTCTATTTTTCATTATTTTGATTTATTTACAAGTCAACAAATGAATCAATCAATCCATATCTTTATATGACCTTAGTATTTTTTAAGTCCTGGCCCTGTTTACGTGTGGTATTATTATGTATAATTTTATATGGGACATTGTGTTTCAGAGCTTTGCCTGTCAGTTAATAATCAGGATGTGTCACCCCGCACTGAAGCGTGTAATTATCCCTCTTTCAGTAGAGTGGTACAGTAGTGTCACATGATGGTCTGAGAGTTGTTTCTGGTGCTGTGGTGGGATATCAAGAGAGTACACTCACTATATTTGCTGTAGAGACAACAAAAGAATTGTGGGCGTGTTTGCATCACGATGTGATGATGTTACAGCGCTGCTGTTTTCATGCTGAATAAAATAATGGAGGGCTTTTAGTGCATCTCAGAATAAACTGTGTGACATTAATTGGTCATCCAGGTCAGTGACAGAGAGCTCTTCAGCTCTGACAGCAGGAATGTGTTTCTGAGGACAAGCAGACCACAGCCAAAACCTCTGCTATGATAACTGAGGCTATGACACCACCAGCATACCCACTGACGCACCCTGAAAACACTGTGTTCCATTCATTCGTCTAGCTCTGAATCATCCATTTCCCACCTCACAGCCTAATGTGATTTCTGTTGTAGGTCTCCCAGCCAGACGCAACAGCACACATCACTGGGAGGAAAGGCCCATAGCACCAATCTGTGCCTGTGATTGGTCACGACTGCACTGACGCACAGGCACTACAGCTTAAGATTTAAAAGGTGTCTACAAGCACCTTTTAAATATTCCTAGATTTCTTTAGGACTCAAGTATGTCTTAACAACTGACTCAAGTATGTCTTAACAACTGACTTCAACATTCTGTATTTTAATAAACTAAATGCTGTATGAGGACTTACAGTCTTATTGGTTGTGATTTAAACTAGGGGTGTCTATTGGCAAGAATCTGGCGATACGATACGTATCACGATACAGGGGTTACGATTCAATATATTGATACTGTAAGCAAGGCAATATATTGCGATTTTTTAAATATAATTTAGGAAAACTGTCGTAGTATAAAGAACACACCACCATATGCATAAAATCTGAGTTAAAAAAAGTGTCCTTTTTTTTAAGTAATCAGAACAGTGGGATCTACATTTGTATTTATCACAGTCCCTGCAACATCCAACATCACAGCACTACTTTTTGTGTAATCTGAGCAAAGGAATTAACCTTTGCCTATCAGTAAAAAAAATAAAAGTGCTTGCAGGATTCTTTAGGTAAACAAATTAAGAAAATAAAAAAAATGTAAACAGTGTTGTTAGTTGCAGTTGTCAGTTTTTTTTGTTTTTTGATTAACTGATAAATCATTTAGTCTATAAAAGGTCATAAAGTACTGAAAATGCCCATTAGGATTTCCCAGAGCACAACGACAAGTCAAATGTTTTGTTTTTCTGACCAACGGTTCAAAACCCAAAGATGTTCAGCTTATGGAATGGTTTTAAGTTGATCAGTTACTTAGATGCTCGGTCAATGATTATCAAAATTGTTGTCAATTTATTTTCTGTCAATCTACTACTCAGTTACTCTTTCCTTTCAGCACAATTTTTTAGGCTGGAGGGTACCATTACACTGGATCTCAGGAATGAATAAAAACAAACAGGCTCTCTTCATGAGTGAAATTCAGCACAATCCAGTGGGGATTATAACAGACATGCAAAACAGCTGAAAAGAATAGACTCATTTTCAACTTCAATTTCATCTCAGTTATTTAGCAGTTTGACCAAAAAAAGTTTTTTTCAGAGCTTATAGCCATATTTCATTGCCTTCATTAACAGATTGTTCAGATGTCACAGGGATGGTTAAGTTAATAGGCTATGTGACCTACGTTTGGAATTTCTGTCACGTGATAATTGCCTAATCTTCTCAGCTCTAAATCTTACCTTCAAATATGGCAAAAATGTTTCCAATGTAATATTATACAATTAGAATACCCATAACAAAAGAGATACAACAAATACAATCAGGCATGATAAGGTCATTGTGCACTCACTGTGCTGAGTACCATGCCCAGACTAACCCCACTGTATAACCATTGGAGATCATCAACACCACTTAACAGCCTACCATGAGGTCATATTGGTGCCATAGACACAGTGAACATCCCTCAGGGATATAGACTACTAAACACAGCCATACCACATCATTTGAAAGAGTAGGTCACTATAAACTCCTGAGGACCACAGACACTGTACGCCCCTACAGTAACATTATCCTAATTTCATCTGAGGAGTGGTTACCGGGATGCACGGCAGTCCTGAAGGCCCTTTGCAGCTTCACAACACCAGCCTGCGTCTGAAAGACAGCAGGTAGCAGCAGCAGCTCTTTACCTGTCAAGCAGGTGCTCAGCGCCAACAGGGCCGCAAACACCGCAGCTTGGCCGAGCAGCGGTGCCCGCATCCTGGGCAGAGCTCCGACGACTGACAAGGGACACGGAGACCGAGCGAAGGAGGAGCAGGAGGAGGCGGCGGAGGGGAGTCGGCGCTGATCATTCCCCCATCCCCTGGTGCTCAGGGAGGAGAGGACTCACAATAACGAAATAAATAACGACAGCAATAAGAATACCAAAACCGTTTAGGAGACGGTGCAGGCGGCAGCAGTGATCATCCGGACCCTCCTGTGTAGGCTGTTTGCCGCAGGGTGTCTGCTCTCCACCGCAGACCTGTAACATGGATGCACAACGCTGACTGTCTGATTGTGGCTTCTTCTGCTGAACTGTAGCAGAGGCACGTAAATCTGTGACGTCAACACGCTGCGCTCCCTCCGTACTGCCTTCAGGTGCTGCTAAAGATCAAAGAGTCAGTCACGTTTCAAGATAACTCACCAGTGACGTTACGTAGTAAAACCCGACTAATTCCGTCTGTAGCACTAAAGATAGATGCAGACCAGACCCTGAGTGTCTTCCTCCATGCAGCAGATTTTCTATGGTAGTTGTGCATTGGGTTTAGGATAGCCTACAATTTAGAAGAACTCTAATAATCACAGGGTTTTGACAGCTACACACATATTCTATATTCTGACCTCTGAATCATGGGTCACAGCCTCAGAATTCACAGTTGAGGCATTAAATTGTTGTATCTGTCATAAATCAAAGTATCTATTTGGACCAAAACTTAATTTCCTGTAAAAATCAAAGAAAAATAATAATTTTAAAAAAATCACTGAAAGATAAAGCTCTGGAAATCTGGTGAGGGGAAGCCAGAGCTCAAACATGCTGACTAGTTTTTTTCATTACAGAGTCTAACACTTGTTATTTCAATGTTTTTTTGTTGTTAGAAACAAAGACCACGAAGACAAAACATAATAATTAATCGATAATGATTTATTATCAATAACAGTCATCAACAAATGTAAAATAAATCTAAAAGTACATTGGTGAAAAAAGAGAAGGGGGTGCAAAATAATAAATAAAATAGGGGGTGGAGAGATCGGCTAAGACACTGATGAAATGATATAAAATTATGTAAAATAACAGTTTGGTAGTTCACAGAAGTATTTATACATAATATACACAAGTTTTCTTTGTCAAGGGATAAACTCATAAAATAGTGTTATTCCCACCAACACAAAAGAAATAGTCAAGTCTTCAGTGTGTTTATCGAGACAATGAATGAATCATAATGTCATTTCAGATGAAAAATCACCTTTTCCACATTCTTTATTTTCTGTTGGCTAATTAGTCCCAATAATAACCAATAAGTGAGTTTCCAATAGCACAAACTGTATTTAGACCAACAAATGTACAACATCAAATTGCTGAAGGTTGTTGAAGGCCACACAGTAGTTAAACAAGGCAGACCTAGGAGCTCAATCAATTTATATTTCACCAAAGCACCTCAACTGGGGTGTTCTTGCAACTTGTCATATGTTTCTAACACACCATTATGTACTCATGGTTGTCCAATGTGCTCACATTTATACCAGGTGAAGAGAAAATAAAGTGTGGAATTAATGTGGATTCAAAGCTCTGACTATGCTGAGGATTTCTGTCAGATGCAAAATTGTGAAAATTATACACGATATTTAACAAAAGCACGACAGCACCTGAGCCCTGCTCGGTAAAAATAATCTGCTGAATGATTACTATGGCTGAAACTGGTGTGGAAACTAAAAGACGCTTCATGCTTCTTAAACCACATCAGTAGTATCAGTATCTTTGTCAAAAAAAAAAAAAGAAGAAACGGGCCAGATTCAGTTTAGGTCAAACAAATGGAAATCATTTCATCACTCGTCTCTGGTCTCAGAGTCACTGGTTTTGGACTCTGCTTCTGGTGCTACGGCAACACTCGTCTCCCTCACCTCAGGCTGCTCCTCTGCGTGCTGTGGGGCCACTGTGGTAGGGGCCACCTCCTCCTCCTCTCCCTCTTCACTGGTGGGAGACTGGAAGCCGCTGTCATTGTGTGGAGGTGGGGGGAGGTCAGATGTCACCTCTGGAGGGCTCTTTGGAGTCGTTTCTGTAGCTCCAGATTTGATTTCCTTGGGACAAGGCAGCGGTGGCAACACCTCCTCCGACACTTCCTGGTTGGAGGGTGGTTGCTCCTCCACCATCGGCTGGCTGTCCTCTCCTTTACCCTTCTCCTCTGAAGCACTTTCTGAAGCAATTTCAACCTTCAGCGGGACTTCTTCTTTACCCTGCTCCTCTGGTTTGGCTTCCTCTTCCTTCAAGACGGAACCATTTGACAAGTCTGGAGGGTTCTCTGAAGCTTTGGGACTGGCAGATCCACTCTGGTCAGGAGAAGCTTCACCATCTGAGTTCTCCTCCCCCTCTCCATCCTTTCCCCCCCCATCCTCCTCCTCCTCTCTGTCCTCCTCCGGGATGTCGTCGACGCCGGGCTCCTCCATACGCAATTCGTTGGGTAGGTCTGGGGAGCCTTCCACCTGGATCATGGACATCACCTGCTTCATCCTCCTCCTCTTCTGGGACTCCCCACCTTCACCCTCAGCATTCTCACCTGCTCCGTCCACCTCCTCTTGGGCTCCCCCGTACTCCCCGGCCCAGTCGATGGAGGGGTTTTCTCCCAGTAGGTGCAGGTTTGGGTCGCTGTTGCTGAGGACAATGCTGTCCCTGTACAGGTTGTGTCTCCTCTGCACTGCCGCCTCCTTCACAGCTACAGACAGACAGAAGAGGTTAAAATGTCTTCGACATGATGAGTGATAAAAAAACAAAACAAAATATGGGTCCAAAATTAACAGTATAAAGTTTCAAAGTATAAAACTGTGACTCTATTCTTAACTACATTTGTGATCATGTCTTCAGGGGTCCTGTAATTTCCTAGAGAAAGAATCCTGGAAACTTATTATGCAACTAATTTCAATTTAAAACAGTGTTGAATTGGTACACTTCCAAATATTTAATTTGAAATTATTGCTTGAATAATCTAGAGACTCAGGTGAACATGCATTTGTTATAAATTACAGCGAGCATACACTTACAATACAAATCCAATCATAAATTCATTTTCACCAAAGTTTAAGTGGTTCTCAGATATCAGTTTTGTCTAGTCAAAACTCAAATAAACACATTGCTACTTACTGCGTGCGGTATTTCTGAGTGATGGTTCTATTTACACTATAAGTAATACCAAAGGATGTAGTTCTTTACAGGAGGTATACTAAGAACATATAGTATAAAGCAGATACTGTAAGAATCACTTATTTTAATTTATAGATCATTGAAGACATTCCTGCTTTAAGCACATTCAACATAATTCTTTTAAAATTAAAACAGTATTTAGTTTGCTCTTGTAGATAAAAGAACCAAGGGGGCAGTTGAGTGACATGGAGATGAAGACACATTTTCCTCCTATATACCAACAGCTCAACACCTCATTTGAACCTCCCACCTGTTTGTTTCTCTCCTCCCACCTGTGCGCTCTGCGCCGGGCACCAAAATACCACACAGACGGGCAAAACCAATTTGAAGATCAGGAAAACTCCAAACTGTCAGAGCTCTACTTGAGTTGGTGGTTGCATCAATAATAAGAAATACGAAAATAGGGCCCATCATCTCTCCTTGACAGCATATTATTTTTCCATTCATTTATATTTATATCCCTTCAACTCTGCACGTCTTGGACAAGAGTATTAGTTGCTACTCAGAAGAAGCTGGTCTGGACTCCGTCAGTGTGTAATGGTTGGGAGAGTATGCTGCATTTTAAGATGGTGAAAGAAGAACTACTTTATTTATTAATTAAATGTATTTACTCTGTTGTTATTTTTCATTTATACACACGGGCCTGAAATACACATACATGCCTGTAGACCTATAGACATGCATCAATGTTCTGCAGAGATGTCAGAGATTTAGGGGGCCCTAACAAAGACAATGAGAATGTGCAATATGATATCTATTCTATATCTATAAAAAGATACAAATAATGAATCTAAGAAAAAAGAGTTTGTTGTCTCCCATCAAATAAATCTGAGTTAGACTTAAAAACAGGACTGTTTTCAGATTGGCAACCAGTGAGATTTTCCATCCAGTGATAACCAGAGCCCAGTAAAGCAGCATCTTGATCCACTGTATCATGAACTATGTAAGTGCAGAAGCAGACAGGATGAGTATGAACACTGTAGAAGACTGACCCATCATGATGTCCTTCATGACCGAGTGCAGCACCACCTCCTCAAAGATGTTCTCCACCAGGATAAAACAGGAAAAGTCCTCAAAGATCAGCTCCTGGAAGCGCGGCAGCTCCTGGTGTTCACAACAGTCAAAACCTTTCAACATCTGAATTCGACCTTCTTTTTTTTTTTTACATCTTTCTAAACATCCTCATTTCAGGATGTGACTAGTCTTACTCAGGGAGTCAGTCATTTTTTTGTGATAGCTTTTTTAAAACATACCAAAAGTATTAATACAGATCAAGATAGCAGAATCCAGACAGTCATCCTTATACTATCTGTTGGAAACACAGTATCACTACATGTTATGTCTTTTTCATCTAGAGATGGATAAAAAAGGACACTTGGTGCAGTTTGACACTGCACAAGTACACACTATACATACACATCATTGCCAATACATTTTGGATATTTTTCCTATGACTTTCAAAGGATGGAACACATAAATGAATGAAAATATTTTCATTAACCTTCCAGGTTTTTGGTGACAAAATGCTCTGAGACTCACCGAGGCACAGGAAGCGCTGAGCTGCTTTAGCATGTAAGGGATGAAGATCTGCAGGAGAGCCTCGCGGAAGAAACGCTTCCTCACTGTGCTGCTGTCATAGTCAAATTTCTGACCCCCCCCCCCCCAAAGAAAGAAAAAACAAAGAAAAAACACGAAAAAGCATCATTACCACCATATGAGTTTTTGAGATTTCATTTTTTGTCAGTTAACTGCTTCCTTTCAAAACTAAATTTAAAAAGGTGACATGTCCAGTGGTGGAAAGTAACCAAGTACTGTCCTTAAGTACAAATTTGAGGTAGTACTCCACTACAATTCAGAGAGAAATATTGTACTTTTTTACTTCACTACATTTATTTGACAGATAGTTAGTTATTACATTTACATAAAAACAACAATATATGGATGAGCTTATAAAATACATTATAAATATAACCCTTACAAAAGCAGTGTCTACTTAGGGCACCTGGAGTCATGTTTGACATTTAATTTGTGTATGAGTTGTTAGAAAAAAAAACCTAAGTTGGGAACCACTGAACTAAACTACCTAACAGTATTTAGCACTCCAAATTAGCTCCACTTTGACCAGCTATTGATTGTTGAAGTCATTTTGCAAGCAAAATGTTAAACATTTGTTAGTTCCAACTTCTCAATTGTGAGGATTTTCTGCTTTCCCATGTTTTATGTGATATTAAACTGAGCAGCTGTGTTTTTAGACTGTTGGTTGGACAAAACAAGACATTTGAAGACGTCAATTTGGGCTTTAGGAAATTGTGATGGGTATTTTTCCTTATTGTCTGACATTTTATAGACCTAACTGTTAATCCAAAAAAGAATTGGCAAATGAATCAGTGATGAAAATAACTGTTAGCTGCATCTCTACTAACATTGTTATATATAATAAATAAACACATTTTCTGTGGAACGAGTACTTTTACTTTTGATACTTTAAGTACATTTAGCTGAACACTTCTGTGCTTTCGCTTAAGTAGGATTTTGAATGCAAGAATTTTACTTGTAATGTATTTTTACACTGTGGTGTTGGTACTTTTAGGATCTGAGAACTTGTTCCACCATTGTACAGTATATTACAAAATGAGACATCACTCCCTCTTTCACCTCTCTATATAACAGACACTCCGTAGTTTATTCTATAGTGAGCAGTAAACTGAGACTTTGGACCCCTTTTTAATCATCTTCATTTTGCATCATCACTAACAGGTGTAGAGTCGCACAACTGTAATTTTCACATCTATAAAATGTGAAGCATTGCATTGTGGGATTGTAAGATGAACGTACATGCCATGGACACCATTTTCTTTGTTCCATTGTGGACACTCAAATAAAATGGCCATGGGTAAATATAGTGCACTATATAGCAAATAAGGAGTGATTTGAGACACAGCCACAGTGTATACAATATAGATCTTTTTCATGGACCCTGTGACCTACTATGACAAGTTAAAGGGCTATAGTCAAGTCAAATCTTCCTGCTCCTCCTGTATGTCTTTTAGTTTAGAATTAGAGCAATTATCTGCTAGCCTGTTCTGTTCTCTCTCTCTCTCTCTGTGTGTGTGTGTGTGTGTGTGTGTGTGTGTGTGTGTGTGTGTGTGTGTGTGTGTGTGTGTGTGTGTGTGTGTGTGTGTGTGTGTGTGTGTGTGTGTGTGTGTGTGTGTGTGTGTGACCTTAATGACTCTGTCCTGGCAGCGCTGGATGGCCTTACAGAGCTCCTCTGTACCCTGAGACTCCAGACTCTGGTGAAGGATCTGCTCAAACGTATAGACTGCGTCGTCCATTTGCTGTGGACATACACCCATACAGAGAGAGAGAGAGGGGCCAATGTGTTACATTACAGAGACTGCGTTAAAATATATCAGTACGTTTTATCATATTTTGGCATTGATAAGTAACAGAAGTAATACGTTTGTAACATATGTAACTGGTGACTAACTGACTGATGTATGTAGGAATGTGTAGCAATGATGTGCCTGTACACAAATATCCCATTTCAAAATTTCCCCTTCATTCACTGTTCTCCTGAGTTACTGAACCACCATTAGATGGTGCTCACCTTCCTACAGTTCTACTGTGCCTGAAGCAGCACAAGCTGAACCTCTCCAATCACCTCACACACTCTGAGCAAAAGGAAGTTACAGTATATCTGTCCCTTGTTTCTTGAAATTAAAGGAAATGATCATACACTACTGGAAATTCCTCTTCTGTTCTAAGATACATCAGCTTTAAGACTGAAAACATGAACTTGCATGTTAAACAGATGGAACTGGACTCCAATGTCATTATACCACACAGTGAGTAAGCATGTCTATGTTAGCATCAGAACAGTAGGCTGGGAACATGTTCTTCTGAGTTCAAACAAGGACAACAAATGAATTCAAATAATTCAAATCATCAAGTATTTGATAATTCAATAATGACTAAATAATTCCCTGTGGCGACAAAACTCAAAAATTCCTGCCCTCATTATCTCCTGGATTTGATCGACCTAAAGTCATCTGCTGCTGCCTTTATGAGCTCTCTGTAAGATCCTGATTCCAAGAAACCAGTAATACAGAACAGTATTTTGTAGTCAGAAATATACAGCACTTAAACATGACTAATTTCCCTGAGGGGATCAATAAAGTATTCTGATTCTGATGACAGCTTAGTAGCTTTTTGGTGACTGACTTAAAGAGGGCATCTTTGGCACTATTGACAAAATTTCAGACAGTTGTTCAGTACCATTACATGCTATTTACGTCTGTTATTTTGATTAGGATTGATGTGGAGATGCACAAGTTAATTTATTTTACATTATTTTGACTTGTAACCTTATTTGTATTTTGACTTGCAGGGGTGATCATTTTGTTACTTGTTATTTTCTTATGCTACAAAGCTACCTTTTGAAGTTGAGTGTGACAGTTCATTCTTGACTTTGGAAACAGGACTAAGTCCTAATCATCAAGGACTTAGTAAAATGCTCAGAAAAATAAATTTGAACATCTACAATTCCATGACAACTGGACATACTCTGCTGATGAAGATTGTGTGGTATGATCAAAAGCTCCAGAACAGCTACTAAATGGACTTCATGATGAGATTTTTTTTTTTTTTTTTCTTAAAGTGAAGAACTTGAGGAAAAGTCTCACAGCTGGAATATATGAAGTTTCTAAACAGTACTTGAACTCAGAATGACCTTGAGTTAAAGTGTAGACCGCCCCGCCCCGCCCCCCCCCCACTCCCCCTCTGGCCCCAGGAACCACTGAGGACATCATGATAAGTGATTTCTCCATGGGGGGGTGGGGGGTTGAATGCCAGAATGCCTGCCTCTTGGATCTCTTCCCTAAGTTCCTCTGCAAGTCTGGACAAATAGGAGATTTTTGCAATTATTTCAAGGCCCTGGGCTTTATATAAGCTTTATAGAGATGATAATTTAGCGTCATTCCAATGTAGAAATCATCATGTTTTAACCCGAATCAAGTTATATTTTTTTGATACTAGTGAACCGTCTTATTCCACACTGTCTAAACACCATGATTTTACTTGTATCTGCACTAGCAACAAATTAATACTGTAGGCCTTTCTCAGGCTACCAACATATTTAACATACAAGGGCTACAGACTGGGGTCCTTGGGGAGCAAAATGTTAACTTATTTCTTCTCAAAACATTATTAGTTATGTAATTAATGTCATCTGAAAAAAAACCCAAATTATTATTATTTTAGGAAAGTTACAGTTCATTTGTATTTCTGACTTTGAACATCATCTTACTTTAGGAAGAGCAGTATTTAGGGTTGTCGACAAAGCACATGAGGAAATCTGTGTCGGTCTCCTTTAAAAATGATTGACAGAGTGCCCCCACCCCCCGATAGTGTGTGATATTTTAAATTAGGACCCATGGCAAACATGAACTCAATGTAGTGACTTGACCAAACAAGAAAACAAAAAACAAAACAAAACTAGCCACTGAGGGGCTGCTATACCGGAGTTGGCCTAATTGACGCGTCCTCTTCTGTAGCATCGTTCAATAATTCTCATTTCCAAACTGTTGTACATACATACATTAAGTGAATTAATTTCTTTACCATACAGGGTTTTATACCGTGAAGACGGCGATCCATATGCACTTTTGTGCTTGCTCTGGTAACCAACACACCTGCTGTGCGATTACCGCATCATCAAGTTATACCTTCCCCATAGTCTACTCCACACACCAGGGAATTACCACAAGTGAACATATTCATATACACACATAATACAAACAATACAACAATGGCTCCAACACTCAATAAATAGTTCCATCTATTAAAACTGCAGGCGGAATGGGGTGCTTTTGACTGGGGTCCCCCAGGACCCAAATACATTGGTATTTTTAAAAAGTACTTATTAAAACAGAAACAGAAACCAATGATATAAAGTCATTAGGAACAAATTGATTGGCAAAGTCATGAACAATTGGAATGATGGAATAAAGCACCTGTGAGATATGAGAAAAAGTTTACTTCTGGCGTCTGAGGGTACCCCAGTCGTTAGGAAGAGGGTTAAAGGGTTGGTTCACCTAAATTACAAAAAATAAGAATAAATAAATAAATAAAATAAGTTTTAAAAAGGGACTATTTCTTTGGTAGAAAGTAGTTCCACTGAAAACTGCTGAATGAAAAAAAAACTTGACTAAATATGCAAAGAAAGGTTCTATAAAGAGACATGAATGTGGCTGTACTACTACAAAGCCGCAAGTGTTTAGACTTCCAGCCACAACAGACAATAGCTCTTATTCTGGAGGACTGCAGTCAAAACAGTGGAGACATACCCTTGACATCAATCAAGAGCAGGACAGAACCACTAAAGTTATACCCTGCATTCTGATAGGGCGGTTAGTAGCATCCAGGATTCTCTGGATCCTTTGGCTGTCGTCTTGTCTTTTGGAAAGCCAATAAGACACGACCCTCCAAACTGTTCGGATACTGAGTATCACTCTTACTGCCGCCGCATGTGCACCATTGTAGCATGTATAGAAACCAATGAGGCAATGAGGGATTATTACTGGCATGTCAGGTCCGCCCCCTTTTGGTTTTAACTCCAAATAAACGTTTAGATAATCTGGATAAACTGTTGGCTTGTTTATAACCCATCTTACTGTCTGACTGCTTGTGTTTCTTGACCTGTCCTGTTATGTTCTAGTGATGTCATTGTGTTCCCAAATCTCAGCATTTAATTTGGTGAGTACAATGTTATCGTAACTGATAGAAATGATGGACTAAACTACAAAAATAAGACCCAAGTTCATAAAAAACAGAATTAACCTTTTATACTGGAAGCTGTAAATGTGGACCAACACAGTGCCCAATTTAAAACCCATACTGTAAGCTCGACTAAACCCAATCGCAAAAGCAAAGTGATGTAGGTAGTTGCAGTATTAGAGTGTCACCTCTCTCATGAGGATCTGGGCTCTCTGGACGAACACTGAGGGGCTGGATACGTCAAACCTCTGCTGAAGACCCTCCAAACTCAGCTGCTCCACCTTCTCATAGCAGCTCTGCATCTTCACTGGATGGAAAGCCAGCATGGAGATCTTCTCCATGTGCTGAGGAGGATGAGAAGGGAAGGACGGGGGAGAAGATTTGTACAAAACATATTTTATTTATTGTATCTGTACTTCTGTTTCACAAACCATATTGGACTATTGAATGGTTTTGATATCATAGTTACACAGACTTCAAATCACAGCATGTTATATTTTTACTCTTGAAAGGTCTGATCACCTGCATATCAATCATGTTGCCATCACAGCAATGACTTAGTGTGTCAGCCCACAATAGGACCTTATCCTTAACCTCCTCCTCCTCTACCTCCTCACCTGTGCCACAGTCTCCTTGGTTCCCTCATTGAGGGTGTTCTTGCTCATGTCCACCAGCTCTCTGAAGAACACATCGCGGACCTCAGAGAAGCCTCGGCTGGTCGGCTCCATCAGGGCGTCAAGGATAGAGCTGATGTAGGGCTGGATACTCACCTTCAGCAGCTTCTCGGCCTTGGGGAGAACCAACGCTGTTGGGGAATGAGGAACACATGAGGGTTGTTGGGTTACTTTGAAAATGCTGGTAATTAAAGCAAGACTATGTCACTTTTGAAAGAAGAAACAGCACATACAGCCATTTACAAATGAAAGGTTGAATTCATAAGCAATAAAATGCATATGCAAGTTGGAATTGCAGCCACATTACATGTGTAGTAATTTGGCTCTTGGACAACACAATATAATTTCTTAAAGTAAGTATGGACCATAATATTACAAAACAAATACTATAGGTCAGATTATATATCAGATATTATTATACAAAATCATACTTTTACTTTATATGTTAGAGTGTTTTATTTGGTGGCTTATCCGTCTCTTGGCTTAAATCTTACTTTTATGGTATTAATTGTATTATTTGATGAGTCTATTTATGTTGCTACTACTTCTGTTTACTAGTCTTCCATACTGTAATTGCAACACAGCTGCAGGAGTGTTAAGTGTCAATGGCTCATAGGCAGATGTAAGATGATTCTGTGTGTAAATGTTCATCCATTGTGTGTTTGCAGGTAGGTGACATTATTTGCTAGAATTTGCAGTGACCAACTAAAAATGATTAGCAAAAATTGATTCTTTTAACAAGAAAATTTGTTAAAATTTGTCTCCTGCGTTAACATTTACTGTTTCCATTTCATTGTGGTTTTAATTTAGAGACAGATCTGGTAATTTAAGGACATGCAAGCAGTGTGGCACTTAAAAATTAAAGCTGGTCCAACACATTGAGCCCGCACATAACAGCACGCCAGTCAGAGCCTATAATTAGTCTGTTATCACTTTGGTGGCACACTCCAGACTCCATACATTTCATTTAGCAGCCAAGAATAATTTAATGATTCAGACCATCACAGATCAGGGATCAAAGAAAAGGGGGCCGGAAATTTGTCCCCACATTATTTCAGTAGGTAAAAATGCTGCTCTCTCGCTAACCTCTGATCTTGTTGGTGACATGCTCCTTGGAGGTGATGATCTGGTCCATGTCTGTTCGTATGGAGGCCTCCAGAGAAGAGCGGGTAGCTTCACACTTCTGCATCACTGCTTCATACTGGGCCTGGCACTGCCCCTGCACCAGGCTGTATACTGCATCACTAATCTAGACACACAGGAAACACACATGTGATGGCCGATCTGGTTCTTTTCAGTTGCTAAGTTTAAGTGAACCAAATATACACCTCAGCAGTACTTGGTATTTTTGTTTTGTGTTGGACATACTAGTCTCATCATCATGGCTGTCTCTGCAGTCAGCAAAATGATAAAAAGGGTTTTTTATAAATTGGTGGGTAAAATTAACTGAGTTAGAATGAATTTGAGTTAAAAATACATATATTATGTGGTTATTTGGTTCTCAAAAGTGGAATGTGTATGGAGTATTTTCTTACCAGCATCCAGTTCCTTTGCCTCTCGTATAATTTGCCTTTGAAGCGGGGGGAGATGAGCTCCCTCAGCTCAGGGAGGAGGCCCTCCATCACCAGGTTAGACAGAATCTACAAGGAAAACAAGACACACACACACACACACACACACCATGGAAGGCGATAAAGGGACTATATCAAAATGATAATGTAAACTTGAAAATGAAAATCTAATTCCACAATAGCATTATAATTTTCCACGTGTTAAAGTAAAAATTAAAATGCAATAATCCAAATGGGGTCTAAGGCCATTAACCACCATACTACTATTTCACTGACAGTGGATCCAATCCACTCAACAATTAATTTAAGTTTGATACTAGCAAAAAACACCAGAGAAAAAATATTAATACCTTGAAACCTCAACTCTTTCAATTTTGTGTAATTTGTTGTGCTGGATGATTGACCACTTAGCACGGCTGAAAACATATGGTGTGCACTAGGGTTGTGGTGGGTGATATTGGGAAAAAAAACAAAAAAAACAAAAACCCTTCTACCCCTGTATATGTGATTTTATGTCATGATAGCTAGGTAAATTACCAGACAGGAATTAGCGCTCGGGTATATTAAAAATACTGTAATATTTTAAAACAAAAACCTCAATACCAATATATAATGATATAATAAGGGGGTATTGGCAGTTTAGAAAACAATTCTAAAATAATTTGTAATGCGAATGTGTTGACCAGACCAGTAGAATGATTCATTCAGTTAATTTTATTAAACAACACTATTCTATCACCCAACTATAACATAGCCTTACAGACCCAGAAAAGACCACATTTGAAATATATTTCAATGTTTTAGTAACTGGCTATATTGCCTGACGGTAGTTTAGAACACTGATTAGCATGTCCATTTTTAAAGGTAGCCCTAGTCCAGCATCCAGAAAATCCTGTTCAGTGCAAGAGGTATAGAAACCTGGGCCAGACCATGCCTATACATACCTCCATTTAATCACCCTCCAGGGCACACAAAGCATGAATAGGTCTTAAGTGGAAACACTTAAGACCTATGTGTTTAAGTGTTTAAGTGGAAACACTTAAGACCACACCAAGTTTAGATGCACACAAGAAAAAAGTTCACTGGGAGAAATCAAGTTAAGGCAAGAAATGTGGAGAATGTGTTTACATGCGCTGATATAACCTGACTAATACAAGACCCATGTTTAACTGAAGCATGTCAGGGAGTCAGATTTCTGCTTTACCCACTACAATATGGAACCAAGCTTGGTGTATTTTATCAGTGATATGACGTCATTCCAACTTGCCATGAAAAGGCAGACTCCAGGAGACAGAGGACAGTGATAGATGTTACTACTGCCATGCTTACCTGTGTTGGTACACCACACATCATCTCCCAGGTGCCATAGTGCCCTTGGGCTTGGCGGTAGAGTCGTACTGCATCAGTGAAGGCTGGTGTTTGGACTTTTTTCTCCTCTGACAAACCTGGGATGAAAATAATAGCATATAATGGCATATAAGCACACTTTCAATTTGGCGCTTTGGAAGAAACTTCCTCACTAAAATAGAAATGCTCCTCTATGTTCACTAGCTAGTCTCTAATAATAAGTCTACCTTTTGGTCCTGGACAGGTAGTGGACAGTGGGTTTATCAGAGCTTTTCACTGAAAACGGCTGCCTGCTGCTGGAAACGAAGTTGATGAGAGCGCTGAGACCGAACCACAACAGTAAATCGGTGGGCCAAAAAACCAAAACAAATGAGTTGAACGAGGTGAAAACGCTCTGTAAAGCTGAGAGGAGCTGCAGAATTGATAATAATTCTCTGTGGGTTCATCACTACAAGCCACCCACGTTCATGATAATCGGTCCATTAGTGCAGCTTGACTACATTTTCTCAGATGGTAGAGTTCACAGTATTAGCCATCTCCTCTCTCATGTCTCACCCTTTTCACAGATGTTACACCGTCATTCATATTTCAGCATAACTTGGTGAGTAATTGTGTCGCATTATGAGTCATGTACCACATCTGCTCTGTTCTCATCTATAGTTTATATTTATTTGTTGTATCTTAGTGTGTGTTACTGTAGCAACTATAACTATACAACTAAGCAGATTATGAAAATGTATGGTTCAAGACCTGCTATTCACAGCCTGAATACATATATAGAGCATATTCATCTTTATTTAAATGAAATATACGAATACAGTAACGTGCATCATAAACCTTATCATATAATGATGGTGGTTGTTTCTAAGTTTTGCTGTGACAGAAACATGGCAGAGACCAATGGAATTAATGGGGAAGTGAATCTTTTCGTAATGTGGTTATTAATAATGGCTTAAATCAAATAATGAAGTGCGTGCGTGCGTTTTCTGGTTTGGCTTGACTGGCAGTAGTCAACACTGGAATCAAATGGTGCGTGAGAAAGACAGGGCCTCAGAATGAAATTCAGAAGAGCAACACCTACTGCTGTAATAAAGAAAACATGCTGAGTCTAAAAATGCTGTTCAGCCTTAATGGACAGTGTGTGAGAACTCCTGACTATGACAAAGCCAGGAAGTGTGTGTGTGGGATGAGGGAAGTGACGGGACTAGATTTCCTTGTAGTAGCAGAGACAAGAAGTCCCAAAACCTTAGCCTCAGATGGTATCAGGGATTTCTAGTCTCTTTTTCTATCTTAACAACCCACAAAATTGCGTCGCCTTTTATACATCACAAGACATCACTCGCACCTTCTAGATTGAGCTGGGGCTTCTTTCAAAAGTGACTAAAACTTGCGTCAACCTACTATTCAAGCAGCTCATACCAAATAACTGGTCCTAACCCAATCCTGGTGATATTTTTGGCGTGTACTCCAAGAGATGGGGAAAAAAATAAAAAAAAATAAAAATAAAAGATGTTTATCCAACACAGTACCAAAATTAGACAGAAAAAGTTTAGAATCACGTGTATTTTTAATTTGCACTAAAACCTGATTGGAAATGCCAGAAACTTGGGGCGAAAAAAAGTCAAGTTAAAGTTTTTAAGCTGAGCTGAAGTGATGAAGTTGGCATATCAAAAAAAGACAACAAACATTAAATGCTGATGAAAACAGATTTTTCTAACGGACCTAAATGTCATGGAACCTGCTTCTGCTTTCTAGAGAAAACCTTCACGCCTTCATGCCACTCACCCATACATGTAAGGGTGTAGGTTTGATTTGGAAAGTGGTGGAGAGATACATTTGGCTGGGGGTCTGGGTGTGCTCCCCCAGAACATTTGGGAATTTTTCATTGCATTTCCTGTTATTCTATACAATTATATAGTACTTTCTTGAACACAACAAAATGTGAGAAAGTGGATGAAGGAATTAACCCTTTGTAGAGCCGATGGAAATTATATTTGATTTAAACGCAGATGCAATTAATATCAAATACCATAAATTACGCCCATGCGTACATGCCTTCAATCCACTAGAAATGCCAAAAAAGAAAGAGAAAAATGAGGGGATACATAACCACCACCTCCCTGGTTTGAGTCCAGATGGAACCTTTTCCCTCTACAGTATATTTCTGCTCCAACCAAACTGTACCAGCCAAGTCAAATCACAGAGTTAAGCTCAGAGTTCAACTTCTTCAGAAAACATGGCAGCCAATGGAAATGACCTTGATGAATGACCTAAACCATTAATGGATTATCGAAATTGTTGTTAATTAAATTATATTATTAACTAATGGTTTCAGAATTAAATATGAATAAACATGTGTTTAAATTGAAGATTAAACTCATTTTTGCCACAGGGCCCCCCAAGTAAGTTTCCTGCATTGCACCATTATACAGTGACAGAACCCTGTATGTGAAGAACAATGACTTGTTGACCTGGGGTGAGATTGGTGCACCCACGCCTTGTTTAACAGAGCTGTTAAAAAGCCAGCTCTCTGAAGCGTTGCTCTGTGTGGCACACACAAAACATGTGGAGTCATTCAGCCGCTCATACGTCATGCAGCTGGCCTGTGTCACGCCTCAAGCATGTTAACTATTGGTGCCATTTTCCTCTTTTTCCTCCTCAACAGCCCCTGCCCTCACAGCCCCTGCCCTCACAGCCCCTGCCCTCACAGCCCCTGCCCTCACAGCCCCTGCCCTCACAGCCCCTGCCCTCACAGCCCCTGCCCTCACAACTTACACAGGCTTCCAATCAACTCTCTGCACTTCTGGAGACATTAAGTAACAAATAAAAATCTGCTTATAAAAAGGTGAGAAAATCAAAAAGAAAAAAAAAAACATTTGTATGTTTTCCTGGTTTTCATATTCAAGTTTTATGACTGAAAATGACAGCTAACAAAACTGAAGAAGTGTAAAGGTCTCGGCTTTTTGTCCCTGCAATACTTCAAAGATCACAGAAGAGAAACTGTCGGAGCTAAACAGACTAAACACATTTAAAGAAATAAAACACTAATAGAGAGCAGACTTGGACACTGCAGTCTGAAGAATGTGCCGTTGTTAAGCCAAGCTGTAAAAACCACTCACTGCCTCTGGCTCTATATCAAATCGCTTAATTACCAAGGAAGCTATGCACATCACTGTATAACACTGATCAGGTGAAGTGCAGCCCTGACTCACTGCCATAGCTGTATTACATTTTGTGTAAACTGCACACTGATTCATGACATGAAAGACAACAAAGAAAAGTTGTCAAAGCACAAGCTGGTTTAAAGAGCGACTGTGACGGCACTACAATCCAACGCATCAGTTTCAGTGAGCAGAGGGATAACCACGCAGAGGCGTGAGGAGCTGTGTGTTGCTGAAAACACGACCAAACTTTTCCAAATAACTGAGAAAAAAAGAAGAAGAAGCAAATAGGAGGTTTTGGTACAACTACTACCATTGAATGTGCAATTCTGTTAACCATGCTGTACCACATTCTATGTTCTGGTTTCTTTATAAACAAAGAAGGATAAACAATGCGAATGCTGTTGTGCTAACAACTTAAAAATGGTTTGAATATGTTGGTTTTGTTAGCTGGTGTCACATGACTGTAAATATACTGATAACTTTGCCATTTTAGCAGTCCAATATCCTAGGAATTACATATGTTTATATTGGACCTCATGATTTACATCCAACGCCAACGTCCAGTGAGGTACAGGAAGTATTGTGCCCTTTATGTAGCAAGGCGGAAATTAAGGGTGTGGAGGTCAGGGAGGTGGACGTGCATGTAGTGCATCTTGACATTCATGCAGGAGATCGGAGTTTGCTTCCTGTCACAGGCCTGCAATTTCTTTCTCTAACATTATCAACACCATGCGCCATGCACAAATATTACAGAAAGTGAATCGTGTCTTGTGATATGGTTGAATTTAACCGCATGTAAACATTAGATTTTAAGCAAGCCCTTTGTGTATCATGTTCCTGGATAGTCATCTCAGAGAAACCCAGACATTTCAGTTGCTAGGCTATCAGACAATTTGTTATGGTAATAATGTTGAAAATACCAGGTGGTGGCAATCTTCTTTGCAACATTTACAGTGGAAAAAAAATGACGTAAGGCAAATGCAAAGTAACAAAAAATTCAGCACTGCCACTGGAAGCCAGAAGATACATAAATGAGACAACTGTTTGTTTACTAGTAATGCTAAACTATAGCTTCCGACCACCAGTGGCAGCACTGGGCTCACTGCTGAGAAGCACCCCAGTTGGTGAGTGAGGAAGAAATCCTGTGGCATCTTTGATTTTCTATGGTTTGCATTGACTTTAGTAGAAGATAACTCTCTCCAACGGAATTTCTTGTCACTTTACACCTGCCTTATATTGTTTTTTTATAAGTCTTATAAGTCACTAAGAAGATTGCCAACAACTTCCTGATCATATTTTCAACAATTTTACCTGTAACGGTCCTAGATTGGTCTAATCGGTCTAGATTGAGGCTTGTATATTGTATGCAAGTACCTTCAACTTTGGATGTGTAAACTTCCTGAATCTCAGCCTGAATTTTAGGAAACAGAGCAGAATGCCACTTGTGCAGTTCCCCTGGCTTTGTCTGTATGTACCTCACATAAAATCACTGTTTGCAGTGCTGCAAAGCTGTACCTAGTAATCTATAGTCAGTACGAATTTATTAATACACAACACGCACAGTCCCAAACATTTGTCCATTTCTGTTTCCACCCTACAATAACTACAAACTGTGTGTCTGAGAATGTAAGTGTAGGTCTGGTGGATCAATTGTAGCACCACTGGCGTGTCCAGACTTTGACTTGGGTGGCACACGCAAGCACACGCGTGTCGGAATAGCATTAATTTACCATTTCTGTCTTACAACACAACCCGATATACTGCCACCACTGCTTATGTGCTTAATTACAACCAATGCTTCAAAGGAATGAATGGGGTAGCCATCAAGCACATGTGAATGCATGGTTAAAAGCAAGCACATCAGTGCTCTGGAAAACAGCCATGACCTCTGATGGAGTCAGTTATGTACAATGGTAGGAGAATGACTGCAGAGGGTCTTCTTGCTTTCTAACCATGTTTGGTGAATACACCCAGCTCCTCAGTTCTGATACATGATTCTGAGTGCAATGAAAAGTGCATCCAAAATATTACTTTATCACATCCTCAGGAATGTTTCCCAAAATACAAGTCTTCATGTTGGAGAGGGGCTGGACAAGTCCTGGGATTGAGTTCATCCACAATTTAGAAAAAAGCTAACAAAACATCAAGAAATGATGCACTGAATAAAACTGGAACAATACTGGGGCAGAACATATAAGATGAGGCCTGCTAATGTAAGGGGACCGTTGCATCATCAGATATTATTTTACAAACTGAGATAAACTTAAACGTTTCTCAAAAATTGTAGAAAAGTACTACTTTCATTCCCATGTGCCACACAGAGCTCTTATCAACACGTATCAACTGTTTTGGTGCTAAATACAGAAACCTGAGGACACTGCATCTCCATTTTTTCACAAATTGTCTCCACCACCTCCTGAGAAAAATATCTGGCTCTTTAGCAGCTAAATGCTCCACGGTGTTCACCAGCTATTTGCTAACTTTGTCTATCTGCCGTTTGGTGCTGGGAAGGTAGTGCACAGTGGGATTTTTTTTTGTTGAGATTTTCTCCTGGAAACAGCTGTCTGCTTTGTCTGGAAACCAGGTTGATAGGAGCAGTGAGAATGAACCAAAACAGTGAAGTTAAACCAGTAAAACCAAAACAATGAGGCTACAGCTCTGTAGAGATAAGGGGAACTGAAGAGTCAGGTGACTCAATATATACATACATACATACATACACATATGAGGTGCATTTTAATGCTACCACAAATATTGTACAAACTAATGAACTAATGCCTGAAATAATTATTTTTTGGCAGGGGGACTGACCAGTCCCAGCAAACAAAACGGGACTGTCTAGTCACAATGAAGAGATGGTGGGATTTCATGTCACGTAGACACCTATGTGGGTAAAGTGGGTAGATTCTTGAGACAAATGATTCATGCAGTCTTCTGATGAGCAATACTCAGCCGCAACACAGAATAAAAAACACAACAGAGATATTACAACGCTAGTGGCCGGCAATAAGGCAAGTGAACAGAGAGCAAATTGCAGATATTCAGTCTCGCAGACTATTCTAGAGACCACTTGTGGGGAGGCTTGTAGCCCTGAGCAGCCACAGGCGTAAGCTCTTTATTAATATGCATTCTAAAGTGTCTTGGTGCCTTGTATCTTACTTTGTGTTAACAAGTTGTATACCTTCTCATTAAAAAAGATAATTGGGAGCATTAGTATAATGACCAAAATTAGAACATAGCTGCTACTAGTCATATAAGCTGTTGAGATCACAGTGTTAAGTATTTTTTTTGTCCATCAGTGCATACACATATGTGTGTGCAGGAATTTGTGTTGATCATTAGTTGGCAGGACTCACCATTATTGGTGTGTCTGACACAGTCCTGGAGGACAGCGTGCCACTTCTGCTGCTCTTTCTCTGTCACCACACAGAAGTAGTAGTGATGGGCATAAGGGTGCCAGAGGATCAGAGGGAACTGGGTGGCACACTTTAGGAAGGGTGAGCTTCCCACTTTGGCTGTCACACCTGGAAAAAAAATTTACACAACATAAAACCCACCAAGAAATTAGTTTGAACATGTCTTCTGAAACACACAACACTTTATAGTTCCTATAATGAATACACAATGTCTTTAAATGCATTTAAAGAGGTTAATGTGGTCTTCAGCAGGTCCAGCATTACTAATGGAGGCTGTGCAGTCAGTCATTAATCACAGAACATTATTTTGAATAGCAGTCAAAATCCAGTTATTTTGGACAAACCAAATATAGTGCGTCATGCAAAATATATAAATAATGATGCAGAAGACTTGTGAGGGTCTGCTACAATGTGAAAGGTGGGGTCGTGACAGAGGCAGCCAAAGACATCAGAAGTTTTCTGTAGCCACGCTAGCTAGGCTACTTGTACTGTGAAGGTAATCAGTGGGTATGCACAGAAGAACCAACAACAAAAGGGAAACGCAGTAAGGTTTTTTAAATCAACCTGCCATGCTTCTTTATTCTCTTACCTCCATCAATTTATTTATATATATATATATATATACATATATATACATACACATAAAAAATGAATCCTGAGTGAAATTTTCAGCTTAAATAGTTCAGCCTCTGCTCCTCTCTATCACCTCCTTCCCCATCCTCCTCACCAGGCAGGCTGTTGCTGATCAGATCCAGGTATTGCTCCATACATGTCAGCACTTTGTAGCCGGCACAGTTAATGGTTCCTTTGGGATGGAGGTGTCTGTCATGGGACTGGTAGTTAAGACAGAGAGCAAAGTTAACATGTTAGACAGTGAATCAAACCAGCATCATCTAAAACATACTGTACAGATAGTTTTTCTCCCCTCACCGCTTTGTTGTCATAGTAGTTAATGTTGTAGGAGTCTGGGACGAAGAGGAAGCGGTTCCTCCATTTCTTATTCTCCTCCAGGTACTGAAAAAGTGAGCCAGAGAAGATGGACTTGTTCGCCAGAGGAATCTGTGGGAGACGACACATTTCAATTCAAACCTTATACACCACAAAGGCAAAAAGACACACTTTCATGACGGTACACTGCAGAGGCAGGTCGGAAGAATTAAGAGCTATTTTATTGCTAAGAAAGAAAAAGCAGAGAAGCAGGGAAAAGGCCAGCCTGTGTTTATGTTTTAGAAGCGGCTGTGTCTTAATCCCCCAGATACCCAGTTAGCATTGCTTTCCTCAAGAGAGACCTCACTACACTCTTAAACCAGGCCCAGTCAGACTCCAGCCCCAACTTCTGTGTGTGTGTGTGTGTCAATAGATTGTAAAAAGCAGAAAAAGCTATTTACAAGCATGACACACCATAATGCGTTTGACCATTGACAAAAAAAAAAAAAAAAAAAAAAACACAAATCGAAAGACATTAATAAATTAAATAAAGCTGATTTTAAAGAATAAAGAATACTATTCTTTATAGACTTTAAAGAATAAGGCCATCCTGTCTCATACAGGGCAGAGTAGTGTTGCTGCACTGGGGCTAGGTATCGCTTGAATTTTTTTGATACAAGTACCAATACAGTATGGTGCCTGGTACCAATAGCATATTTGATCCACTTGCCACAGACAAGTGAGTGTTTCTTCACTGAAAGTAAAAATGTATGCAGTAAAATTCTCTTTAGTTTTGTATGGAAGCCCATTTCTGCCAATAAGAGAAAAACATGGGTGAAAAGTTAGGAAAGATACAAATTTAAAAAAAAATTCTAAGTTAAAATGATCAGATTCAAAGTCTAAAGGCCAAAATACACCGCAGCCGAACGGCGTGCATCAAAACAGCCGCCTCTATTATTTTCTATGTACAACCCCCACACTGGCGGCGGCTAGGCACGTGCGGGTGCTTGTCGATGCACTGCCCTGACACTCACGTCACTGTCCTATTTCCAGCCTCAGTGCCCCTGATAAAACACCCCCCCCCCCCAGACAAAAAGCTGTTTTGTACTGTACAATGTTGGCCCAAGTATAGACATTATTTACTAGCTTTTTACTTGCTTTTCACTGTAGTTTGTGCCTGTATCTACAAGGCAAAAATAAAAACAAAATGAAAAAATAATCCTCTTCTTCTCCTCTGCTCCCGTGGCAGCTGGACTTCCTCTCCTCACCTCTTGCTGTCGCTGTCTCTTGTGTGTGTAGAACAATGGATGAGGAGACAGAGTGGTCAATGCGCTGCAGCGCGAGGCTTCCTATTGGTGCAAGGGGCGGCACTTTACACGCATAGTGTGTTTTGCGATGTAGTTGTAGTCTGTAGTTTCTGGGCTTACATACTTTTGTGTTCAGATGTGTATTTAAAAAAAAAAGTTGGGAAACATTTTGGCAGGTTGTTTAGAGGTTCTACTATGAGTTAATGCACAGTGTGGAATTTGTGCTCGGAGTCTTGCAGAGTGGTTGAAGATGAAGTTTTACCTTGCGGTGTAGTAGCTGGGGTTGCGGGCCACCTCCTCCTTCTATGTCAAAGCGAACTTTGTTAAAGAGAGCCACTGCGTACTGCTGCTCATACAGACGCCCAAACTCCCCCATCACCTCCTCAGTCCGAGCTGAAACACACACACACAAACACACACACACAGAGTTCAAAAAATGTTCTAGATTGTGGTCTTTTTTCATATTTACACAATGAATGTCGGTGTGTGCTATGCAATGCAATTGTGTTTCAAACAATGAATACAATGAGCTTTACAGCTTCAGGGTCTGCCAACATGGCTATACAGTAGACTTTGTCACCATTCATTTTAATCAGGGTCTTATCAGTGTGATTCAGAGCAGATCAACAGATACAATGAATTAAAAAAAAAAAAAAGAGAATATTTCCACAGCCCATGAAAAAGTTTAAAAGATGTGATGAATGCACATGGTTCAAATGTATTGTGTTAACACTTAGTGTGAAGGAAAATACCCTGGCAAGAACTTTTAATACTGGTTTCCCTGATATAGGATAGAATTAAATGACACTGTATAGGTGTGAGGGGCAGGTCTTTTTACTTTTGTCCTGTGACCTTAGAGCCGAGAGTTGTTCATGAGGGGAATTTGTAAGATGAAAGTCAAACACAGACTTGACAAAATGTACAGTATGGCATTTCACACTGCTCTTTTTGTGCTTCATCAGTCAGTCCACATCATTGCTGTTTGCAATGGTCGGCCTTCACATGTCTAACCTCTTACACTGTACACTTGTAAAAGGAAGATTTGCACTGCTGAGCCTTTTTCTGTCCATAGATGTAGTTAGTGATGGAAGATGCACATTTTAGCTACTGTAGGTGAATCCCAATCAATTGATTTTCCCTTTAACATTACCTGCTTGTATGGAGTCAGTCCTAAAGAGAGACTGTAACTTTTGTTAAATAGCAGCCAGTGTTATTATCAAATGATAAAAGTGATTATGAGCTCACTTTTTCATTTGCAAGAAGAAGATAATGTGATTTCATCGTTCAAAGGTCTCTGTTTGACATAAAGTAGGCCTACATCAAAATTTGTCAAGCAAGTTATACATGTTGGACATACATACCTTTGCATTAAGTAGATATAGCCTGTAACACAGATTTCCTACAATGGTTTCCTATAATATTCTGTTTAGTGTACTGTAGTGTTAACATCTGTGGAGAAAAGAGTGTCACTGTGGTGTCAGGCTGCTGTCATGAACAAATATCTCTTAAAGTTCAAATTAGGGCTAAATGCTTTCAACATCAACATCATCATTACACATGTTCAACAGTCACACTGCCAAGAATGTAATGTGATATCTAATGAGGCAAATTAGGCCCAATAGGGTACACTGTATTTTACTAGTGGAAAACAAAAAATTGCTTTTCACTTTCTCATGAAAAAAAAAGATCATTTAGACTGACTCAATCACGTTTTGGTTGCAGATTTACTCAAAATACCATGAAAAAACTAGCTAACAAGCATCTTGTGTGGATTTTTGCATCTATCGAATTGCATTACATGTTGATACTGTAGATGAACATTAACTGGCAACTAAGTGTACCTGATGCAAAGCAGGCAATTTTAAACCAAAGCATCCTAACCCCTGTCTCTGTTCAAAGATGTCTCTGGTGTTGGATGCAATTGTCCTCCGTGATTTTTCTCTGGCTGTCCACTGACTCCTGGTCAGTGATATGATGCAATTGATAGCTATGATGTGGTTGAAGGCTCCAAAAAGCTAGTACATTGACCATTGAGTTTAGCTTATTTTGTTACATCTGCCATTTATCTGGTTGTGCTGCTCCCTGGTTTGCCCACTCACAAAAAGGTATGCATTGGGAAACAGGGCCAGTTTTAACTGAGCAATTCTTTCTGACAGGAAGCAGGCAGACAGCACTGTGGGTTACAATAAACAAAGGATCAGAGATGTATTGGGCTCATAGAGCTGATGTTCAGTCATTAAAATGCATTGATCACCTTAAAACCAATCATGCAGATCTGCTCAGAACATCTCCACTTTTAGCCATATATATCAGAGGTTGGTTACATATGAATCTTGGGAATAGTGTGCTCACTGCGGTTGAAGCTGGATCCAAATCAGACTAAAGGAAAGAAAGAACTGCCTAACTGGTGCCAAACTGCTTGAGTTGGAATGGATCAATAACTGAACAGAAGTTCTGCATGACACTTTCCAAAATAAAACCACGAGTTCAACCAGCTAGAAACCTCCCACCACCACACATCTGTACAAAAGCTATAGCATACCTCTTCTGTATTTGCTTCCCTTTAGTAGCTTTTGTATTAACTACTGTATTATAGTCTTAAAAGGGTCTAAACAGTGTCTTAAGTCATAGAATCTTGCATGATTTTGATTGCAATGAAATGGTTTTGGTATTATGAAGATTGTAAGCCATTCAGCATTAATGTGCAAAATTGGATTCCATCTGGCCTTAGTGGGAAATACATCCAACAGTTGCAACTGCAGTAGGGAGATGGATTACTTATTTGAGCCCATCTGCTCTGCATTGTGGTTACGAAATGCCGTTTTTGAATTAGGGTTGATGCAGGAAATATATAATTAAGCTTTCTGGTAAAGGCATTAGGAAAGTAGCCAAACAACATTATGAGTGATGGACTAAGTCTAGATATAAAGAGGGAAATGACCCGGAGAATGTGTTTCATCAGTAACTGGTTCATTAGGAATTCTGACATGTGTGTATGTAAAAAGGCATATAGACTGCCTTAAAAAGAAAAGAGTCACTGCAGGATAACATATTGGATTACACTAGATAAATAAACATGAAATGAGCCTGACATCATTGTTTGATGGGATTAAGGCAAACTATCTTGAATAAACATTCTGGTGACCAAAGAGGGTGAACTACTTCTCTTCCACATTCCGTCAGTACGAGTCACACACCTCCTGCACAACACTCTCCCACAAAGAATGTATCACACTTCATGAAACAGTCAAGACGTCAACAGATGAGTTACGTCCACAGAGCTGCTTCTGTGTCACAGAGGTCAACGGATAAAGTCAAAGCCAAAGTCAAAGTCAATGACTTCTTCAAGATTAGATATCCTTGCTTTCAAACTCTTGTATGAATCTCTGTATGTAACTCTCGCCACAATGTAAGATTATATTACCTGAAAATCAGTGTGATTGATGGTACCTTAACTCCTGCACAGGAACATGGTCATGGAAAAGCATAAGGTAATTGTTTTCTGGCCACAGTTTTTAGACATTTGCCATTTTCAAATAATAAGCTCTTTCCAGGCATAGCAATAATATAATTCTACAAATACATAAAAGCCTGGAGATGTGTATATTCCACATACCTTTATCAACTTTCAGATTAGAACCTAACCCTAAAAAGGGTAGAGTTCCGCTTGAACAGAACTAGTGCGAACAACGTGTTGTCTGACCACGTGGGAAAGCAAATATGTTTATACTTGTTCCGAACTGCCACACTGGAAGGCGGAGATAATCGTTTAAATATGAGGATATCAGCGCACATGCACACGTCTCTCATGAAAGATATTCATAGTTCATAGGCAGAAGCATTCTAGAAGTTTAATCCTTTCAGTTATCAATACATATTTATGGACTGAGGTCCCTGTTTCCCCAGGGCTTCCATTGTAAACTCGTAAATTTCAATTTAGTCCAACTAAACCCTACTCCCGAATAGTGCATTGCTATAGCTGACATGATACCTGAGTTTTGGTACCAAAAATGACATTTTTTTGATACCTTGCTGAAGGTAAGATTTTTTTCATATAAAATCTTGTTATTCACCTAACAAAAAGGAGCAAAGGATCTTAAATGTTAAATGTTGTCTAAACAAAAGCAGCTATACAAGAACTTTGTCTAAAAATACAGTCTAAAATTGGAAATATGATGATATAAAATATATTGACAAGTAAGTAAACCAAATCACAAATCTGAGCACGCACTTAATGCTGGCTGCTAGCTTTCGATATTTGACAAATGGCTGTAATGCTCACTGTGTTGTGTAACACTGACACAGTTCAATCAGTACCAAAGACGTATTCAGGTTCCACATCAAGCCCTAATCCAGAGAATGTTATCTATTGCAAACGGTAAATTCCATCCCAACAGTGATCTTGGTGAGTACTGTACCTCTCAAACATTAGTGCACTTTCAGTTTACTTCCTCCTTTTTGGCGGGAGGGGCTGGGGCACTGCAGAATGAGATCATAGGTGGGGGACCAGACAACAGGGCTGACTCATTTATTACCCACAGCAGACAGTAACAATGCAATCATCTGTACGTGTTTGATGCTCATCTTAGTGACACAGCACTAAGCTCCATATGATTTACATGAGAAAGCTTGTGTGAGAGGGTGCAAACACCACAAACTCCTGCCTGACCCTGCTGTAAGGATCTGATATAATAACTTCTTGTATACGTTTAAATATAGATCTTTAGCATCTTTATTATTGTGTAAGTGCTTTTTCAAAAGCTCTTTCAGACTGCTCCCTGACCAGACTGTCTGGCAGCTGATTCAGTCCACTGATATTTATACCAGTATTAATATTTGTGACATGTAGCAGCCTTTAAAAACGTATCACAACCCTGATCTTCAGTTTGATCAATCTGGCAAGACTGACAGCTGCTGCTTCAAGTAGTTGCTTTGAAACATACCATGGTTGACATTGGTTGACGTCTTTTGGAAAAGCCAGTCAGTGTAACCACATGACAACCAGACTGCATCAGACAGCTGAGGGGACTCAAAGACCTCATTCATTTCAAACAATTGAAGACATCAGGAGATACTTGTGAGAACTCAGATACTTTAAGTAAAAGTACCAGTACAACAATGCAAAAATACTCCATTGCAAGTAAAAGTCCTGCATTTAAATTGTTACTTAAGTAAAAAGTACATAATATACAAATCAAAAGTAAAAGTACTTATTATGCAATAAAATGTCCCCTGTGACTGAAACATTATAATATACATTATTAGATTGTTAATACTGATGCATCAATGTGTAAGCAGCATTTTACTGTTGTAGCTGGTCAAGGTGGAGCTAGTTTAAACTACTTTATATAGGGTATAGTTAGCAAATTCAGTGGCACCAAACCTAGGGGTTAGGCCCCTCCTAAGGGTCACCAGATAAATCTGACCGATGTGAGATGATTACTGGTAGAGGAAAGAAGAAGATCGAAGTTCTAATACACACATTTGTTTTCATTTTTTTCAACATTTCTCTAATCTTTGCTTTTTTTTGAGAAATAATGGATCATTTGACCTCTTTGGCCCTTCAAAAAAAGTTATTTAAATTAAACAATCTGAGAAGATATTATTTATTTTATTTGTCAGGGTTCACAATCCAAATGGTTATGTACCACTGGTTAAATGTGTTGTATTTTATCATATGTTAGTATGAATAAAAAGTACCCTCTGAATTGTAGTGGAGTAGAAATATAAAGTAGCATAAAATATATACTCACGTAAAGCACAAGTACACCAAACTTTTACTTAAGTACAGTTCTTGAGTAAATCTACTTAGTTACTTCCCACCACTGTTCATGTGTAATGTAGTATTCAGAGACACCACTACTGCCATACCAAACTGCAGGGGAAAAAAAATGCCTTCTCAGAAACAAAGTGGAAATAATTAAACCTGATGGCAATAACATAAACCTATTGTATTATCAAATTATCTAGGAGACTCCATTGTTTCCATGTTTAGGAACACTGGCGATATCACTAAAACTGAAATTTACAGTGGTAGAAAAATAATGTACGTGTCTGGGCCAGCAACTTCTCCCAATTCACAACTCTATCTGTATGAGCTGCTGCTGTGAGTCTAGCTGACTCTTTGTTGTGCTGCAGCCAACTACCAGACTAATTGTCCAGGGGGCCTCTGCAGTGCTGAGACCAGCTATCAGCTCTAATGATACTACTGTGTTGTCTTCCATCGCTGTGGTAATCTAATCTAACCAAACACTGCTTTTCATTTACACGGCAGCTCGTCTTATCACTGACGTCAAATGAACAGTTTCAGAACGTCTTGATCATACAGATCTGAGCTGAGACCGGACTGCTATTTAATAAACCCATAAGAGAACCTGTCCACCCCCTCCCCCATTCTCCACAGTGCCTTAACAAAAACATTCCACTGAGATAAACCCATAGGCTGACTCATAAATTTAAGCGTCTTTCACACATGCACTGCAACCCTGAACTTATCTACACATTACCCGGAGGAGCTGTATGTGAGAACACAAATGTCCAAATCAGTTGGACTGGACACTAAATGGACTTTACCCTGCAAGAACCCTAGTACAAAGTCTTTGTACTGTCCAACTGAGCCCATGTGTGAAAAGAGCAGGTCACTGTCTGGAGAAATCACAACAAACAAGCAGGCATGTCAATGATGTTTCTATCATGCAATTGGCGCAATGTGCTGTAAACAAAACACTACAATTTCCACAGCGTACATTTTGCGTCATGTCCTGCCTCCTACATGCTATACCCAGGCTGCACCCCTTGCCTAAACCAAACGGAGTATTTCCAGTAAGCAGGAATGCATTTGACATGGGCAATCTCCTGTTGCGTGCTACATGTCTGAAAGGGCAACTCAGAGCAATGTCCCGACCTGATTCTCAGGACGTTGTCTGGAGTTCATATGAGAAAATGGCTGTTATGTCTCGTCATGTTTGTTAAGTTTTCATGTCTGTCATGTTTCTGTTTCCTGTTCTGACATGTCTTTTAGTTTGAAATCCCTAACTCTCCTCTCGTTTCAGGTCCCTTAACTTCCTGCCATTGTGTGTTTCCCGCCTGTGTGATTGTCTGCCCCACCCTGATTGTCTCCACCTGTTGCCCATTGCCTCTTGTGTATATATTGTCTGTGTGTCCCTTGTCTCATCGCCAGATCGTTGTGTCTGTTTCCACGTTTCTGTGTTTTGTGATCTCGACTACCAAACTATCCGAATCAAGACCTCTGAAACCAAGCCTTGAGAATTGAGAGACTTTGCTGAATAAAGCCCTTGAACTGGTGCCGATCTCCTGTCCTGCATTTTGGGTTCACCTGCTCTGTAGCCACCGCGTAACAATGGCTTTAGAATGTGTTCCCATCAGAGCTGAAGCAAGAGCGGTGGCTGTGCTTGTACAAGGATCTAGAGCACCAAATGAGAGCAGATTTAGTTAGATATAAACATGTTTACTGAGGTAATCAGAGGCAGGGCATTTCTTGGGAACAGCAGAGTGCACGTATTCCAACAGGGAAACTTGAATGCTCTGCTCCAGGCTTCTTCCTGGCTTAGAAGCATGGACAACTGCTGCTGATCAACCGGTCGAGGCAGATGACCGCCCACCCAGAGCCTGGTTCTGCTCGAGGTTTCTACCTGTTAAAAAGGGAGTTTTTCCTTGCCACTGTCGCCTAGTGCTGCTCATGGTGGGAACTGTTGGGTCTCTGTAAATATAAAGAGTCGGTCTAGACCTGCTCTATATAAAAAAGTGCCCTGAGATAACTTTGTTATCATATGGCGCTATATAAATAAGCTGAATTGAATTGAACTGAGCAGTATGTGACGCAAAACTGACCAAAATCTGTTAGGGAATCACTTAAATCTATTGGAGATACTTGTATGATCCATACAAATAATTTTGCCTTTATGCCTGTAACTAATAACAGTCCTCAGAGTCAAATTCACCTCACGTCACAAGAACACTTTCTTCCTGACTGCAGCTGGCCTCATCAACAAGGCCTGGGACACCCACTGACACTCAGTGTTAAACCTACAGATAATTATCTCCTGAATCCTGTCTCCCGGTGGCCAGCCCTAACCCTTTGGGTCTGCTGGATGTGTATACAAGTGTGTAAATAAGCAACTGTTAGCAACACATTATCAACTTTATAAAGATGATAATATGTAAATGTTGTGTTTACATCTTGTTGCGTGTCTCCTAAGTGGCCAAAAAATAAATAAATAAATGCATCTTCAAATTGGGACAGTTTTTGTTCAGGCAGCTCAAAATTCCCCTTTGGTGCCCACCACAACATTCCTCATTCAGGAAAACCCTGCACCACTGACTCAGCTGTAGTAGCAACAACATTCAAAGATAATAATGTACTGTCAAAATACAATGTTAACTGATTTTTATGGCCTAAAAATCCATCTTTTTGAAATGGAAGTCTGAAATCTGCCTTAGGGCCCCAACATTTCCTGTGCAGGAAGACCCCTTTTTGGTTGACTGGGCTGTCTAGTAGTAATGAAATCTGAAAAGTATGACAGAATATGATACAGCATACATTATGAATTACATTGTTATTTCATGGTCTTAGAAGGTCATAGGCTAGTTTAGATAACTTGAAAGATTAGTTAAGCTTATTTACTTTTTTTGAATAAGCAAGCTAGGTTTCATGAAGCTATCTCCCCTCTAACTTCTCCCTTTTCTCTGGGTTTCATTGTGATGTAACCTCACCAGAAACCTGTGGCTCCGTTTGTTGAGGTTTATCTCATGAGATAATTATTCAGACCTGCTCTGCCTCAAACAGAAGTGTGTGTATATGTACTATGGGGTCCCAGCAGCAGGTATTTCCGCTATCTGAACCTGTTTAAAACAAGCCTCTCTGTGCTTAGCAGGGTGTGTGTTGAAGGTGAGAGTGCCACACCTTGCCAGGCCACAGAGAGCCAGCCTGTTGGCCACCTAACACTCCCTCCAGAGCCTAAAGATTTAACAGAGCCAGGGAAAAACACTCCACATTAGGATTTCCTGTTTCCTGGCCCCTCACCCACTGACCAAGCTAGCACTGCCCTATGCATGACTACATAAGGGAATTCTTTGTGAGAGTGGGCAATTAGATGCGTGTTTCTGTGATCTCCATTAGGAAAAATATTGAAACCCTGACTATAATAATTGGAGCACATAAGCTCATACAATGTTGTTTGTTCCTTTGGGGGATACCTCTAAAATTTCAGCCCTTACCAATAATGTTATTTTTTTCTTAATAGCTATAACGGCAGCTAGTAAGTGTACTGCACTCTGTTGGAAGGATAGTAATCCCCCTTCTGTGTCTATGTGGTTTATTATGCTGTGTCCCATGTGAAAATGTAATTTATAATAATATATTTTACAAAAAACAAACAAAACAACAAAAAAAAAAGTTGCTCAGAGCAGTGGTTCCCACACCATGGGTCGGGACTTTCCAAGGGGTCCCAAGATAAATCTGAGGGGTCATAAGATGATTAAAAGTAGAAAAAAAGAAATTCTATTCTGTTATTTTCTTTTGGAACCACTGGCTCAGAAGGTGTGTTGAAAATGTTTGTTAAATGACTAATTTCTCTCAATTATATTTAATCATTTACTCATTTTGTGAATATGATCATTGTGATACTTCATGAAATTGAAATTAATATAAAAAGGTAAATGATGTTCTATTCTCTTGAAAATATAATTTTTAAAAAAGGACAAAAAAGTGCTTTTAGCATTCTTGTGCATTTGTGTGAGTGTGTGTTTTGATGTTCAACTGACATGGGTTTAAAGGCTACTGCAATACCAATAGATTTAAACTGACACAGGCAATATGCACACTTTTGGAATTTTTAGTAGCTAGTGAATATTTGACCATTTTCAGATCAAAACATTCAGAAAAATACAAATATTCCAAGTTCCCATAATTATACAACACAAAACACTGATAATCTCCTAAACAACAATATGGAGCAGCTTCTCCATTTGTATGTGTACATTTATAAGCCTGACTTGAGCACACACGTGCCCTCATGCCTGTTTCCAAAGAGAAAATGAGGTTAGTCATGTGATCTGTCATTTCCACCCTCTACACACCCCCACATCTCCCTCCAAAGCCAACTTCATGCTGGAGCATTGGCAATCAAGGCAAGGTTTTTCTAACAGTGCGAGGACAACAGATAGGTGGGCCCATTCATCAGCTGGTCATAAATCATTGCCTAAATACAGTGGCACTGAGTGATGATCTATGAACATGATCACCTCAACTCTGATAAGGAATCATGTATACAAAATGTACTTTAGCAACTTGATCTCTGGCACTGTGGTTTAGTGCTTCTCAATGCATCAGGAATGAACAAAATGTGAATATGTGGGTATATGTGTGTGAAGGGCTTTAATGATAAATCCAGGCATTTCCCTTGAAGCCAGCCAGGCACTGGGCTTGTCTTGGCTGCAGAGACTGTGTGGCGCTGGCTGTGCAGCTCAAGGCCTGGAGAAGGTTTCCATCCAGCCACACAGACACGCACACGTTTTTTCATGCATTCCTCAGATTCCACATCTGATACATGCGTGCGTGTGCCTCACTCTGAATTGGCCACTCGGGGCATTAAAAAAAAAAGATGAAGCTTGGCCTGTAACATAGCTTTTTCTCTGTATTTCCTGAGAGGTAGTCAGCTGCATGTGTTCTAAAACTTAATGAAGAAATCAAGGGTAGAAAGTCAATTTAACACAGAAAGGTCAGTGGATCTGCAGGGTCTATAAAGGCCAACAGGCCATCAGTTGAAATTGGATAAAGTAATTATTTCCCCACATGATTTTGAAAATGTTAAAATGCACAATTGTACAGAAAGTACATAGTAGATAGGCAGGGGTGGATCAACCCCTAGGCCCCAGGGCATAACTGAGCTTTGGGCCCCTGTTGACCCAATGTTCCTCGCATTCTCTGTGAATTGTATATGTATCCTGTTGTATTTACTCCCATCAGGTACAGTACACACATGGAAGCTTTCAAAATATTTTGCCCAGAGGCTATTTACTATATTAATAATTAAATTATCACACAGTTAACATGGGGCCTTTGGGTCCGCTGAGGGTCTGGGGCTGAAGGGCAGTTGCCAGCTGTGGCCAGTTGGTAATCAATCCTTGGGGCTGCGTATCAAACCTTAATCCTTTTTTGGCACCAAGTATTGAGAAGTGTCAAGTATCAAAATCTGACATCAAATGTCTTGCCAAATTTATAGTCTTCTTTATGCGTTCTTTAATGAGAGTTTCTGATTTAATCACATTTTTGCCAATATTATACCATTTCATTAAGGCAAACTTCTTGTATGGCTGCTTGATTTTTAAAAAAACAACAACAAAAAGGTTCACATTTGAGAAGTTTGGCTTCTTTTGAAAATGAGACAAGAGAGGTTTACAGCCAAGCTAGCAGCTAAATGCTAATGTCAGCATGGCAACATATGCACGATGACAGTGTTAACATGGTGAAATTTAGTACAGTAAGTTTAATGTTTAGCATGGTCACCATATTAGTTTATTATGTTAGCCTGCTAAACTAAACCTTGTCAATTAGCACTACACACGAAGTGCAACTGAAGTTGATTCGAATGTCATTAGTTTTGCAGGTATTTGGTCATAAACCAAAGTATTGGACAAACTAAAACTTTGACCTGATCCTCACCAAAGTCAGTAGGATTCAACCTCTGGGGACCATTCATTTATGTACAAAATGTCCTGGCAATCCATCCAGTATTAGTTAACATATTTTAGTCTGAACCAAATATCACATAAGTGTAAGTATTGCATCAGCATTGAAAAATGTAATAATAATACTCAGCCCTAAACAGAAGTCTTAGAAAAGTCAGGGAGGGACTTTTTAACATCTTAACATCTAACATCACTTTAACATTTCGATGAGCCTGTGTTAAATTAATGTCAAGCTGCTTTTACCCATTAGTTCCACACTCATCAATAGTAAGGAGTCAGAATTACAAAGAGGTTCACATGCTGACATATCAAAGGCCGGACACCCAGCGAGGATTAGCATTTCGTGCTCTCTCCTGCTACAGTCAACTCTGCTCAAGATCAGACTTCCTTATAACTGAACAAGTTCTAACAAGCCAAATGCTAATTTATAAGAGCTGAAGGGTGCAGCCTCTATCTTTTCAGGGTTCTTTTCCCATCTTAGTTTGATGAATGAAAGAGTGAAAATGGTTAGAAACTCACTGTGGCTGCTAGGCAAATACATTAATTTCCCACTTTACCTATTAAAGTGACACTGTTCAACAACTCAGGATAAATGTTCAGAGGGTTGGGCCTTGTCAACAATATTCATATTTATGTCTATTATTTAGTGAGTCCAAATGACCAAAGTCCAAATGACCACGACAGTGACGTTAACCTGGGTTTATAAGCTGTGATAAAGTCAATAGACAGGGCGGGCTGGTGGGTGCTGCTCCACCCATGTTTTCCATAAAAAATAAATAAATAAAACAAAATCAAGCTTCCTGACAACTAACTGTTGGTCGACTCACAGAAAATGAATTGGCAATTATTTTGATAATCTATTAATGGTTTGAAGTAATTTTTCCATGCAAAAAGGTCCTCAACTGTGAGCATTTTCTGCTTTTATTTAATTTCTGCAACAGTAAACTAAATATCTTTGGGTTTGAACTGTTGGTCGGATTAATTGTTGTCATATTTCAAGCAAAAATTCCAAACAGTCTCTGTTTCTAGCTTCTCAAATGTGAAGATTTGCTGCTTTTTTTCTGTTTCACATCACTGTAAATTGAATAACTTTGGGTTTTAGACTGTTTGACAACACAGATGTCACTTGGCTTTCTGGGATTTCTGTGATGGGCATTTCCAACCATTTTCTGACATTTTGTAGATCAAACAATTAATCTACAAACTAATAAGCAGACCAGTTGATAATGAAAATAACCATTAGTTGCAGCCTTAAAGCCCAAACAGAAATCTGATCCTAGGGAAATAACCAAAATGGTATATTGACTTTACAAATAGGTAACAGATCTATACTTCCTGGTAACATTAATGATACTAAAGTGATACTGTAGAAGACAAGAAACAGCTATATCAGAGCTGTAGCTACGATACAGGTCATGTCAACAGTATTTTTTCTGGAAATTAGGGGACCTAAGTGCAGCTTACATTTAACAATGTAAGTTACACAGTGTTGGCATCTACAATATTTCTTAAATTCCATTAAATACAACAATATTCGTCACAATAAATGTATTTCTGACAGAATGAAAAGCTCTTAAAGAACAGCGTTTGGACCATCATGGAAACTGGAACATACAAGTGTTTTAAAATGTGTACAAAACTTTACAAAAATTGTCATACAACACATTAAAGAAATAAATACGGATCCAAATTTAAATATTTTCAGCCTGGTTTCAGGTCTCTTCAAAATGATCTGCAGGGGTGGGAAGGGGATTGATCAGATTTACGACCCAGTGTTTTAAAAATGCTCTCCACTGCCCTGCTTACATCCACACTACCTCGGTACCTCGCGTTTCTTGCAACAGTAGGTTCCAAAGGCAATTAAATCAGCCTATAAACGACACCTTTAGTCCAATAAGAAGTGCCAGAGTCACACTTACATACTGGTAAAATGACTCTCGTTCTCATTGCTCTTAAATTGTGTAGACTCTTTCAGATAGTCAGTGACTGCTGCGTAAAAACGCACATGACCCAAGACGCCAAAACAGCAAGCACCAAACAAACCTCCACAAAAAGTTGCTCACCTCTGATAATCTCCCGCTTGGCTTCATCCAGGTGACTAGAAACTATGTCCCCCATGGTGGATGAAGTCCCAGATTGACTCCACTAGTCTGCAACTAGTCTTTAAGACAAACGCAGGGAAATCCGTTCAGAGAAATGTAGACTCCTGTTGAAGCCCTCTCACCTCCTCTCAAACATAACCTGAACTGACTGAACTTTAGAGAAGAGACGGGCAGTAGCAAACTGCCGAGGAGGTAGGGGGGAGAAAAAAAGTTGTCAGAGTAACACAATGACGGATATTTCTCGGACATACACACCCTCTTTAAATAGGAGAACTCCCACCTTCCAGCCGCGGTGCGTTCACGTCATATGGGAAAAATGGCAGATACGAGCCTCCGAATTGAAAATACTTCTTCACCAGGGTTGTATCCAGAATTTAACAAATATTGAGGTCATCAGTCTAAGTCTCCCGCAATCCCGACGCCACAAGATAAAGTCTAAAAGATGTTTGAATTATTTAGATTTTTTCAGTTAACAATTATAGCTAGCCTACTTTTTCTCAACGGTATTTCTCATCATGAAGCTTTAAATTGTGTTTCCAAGCCTTCTCCACACTGCCAGGAATACAATTATAGTGGAGAAATACTGAATCCTTTGTATACCAGGCAAAGTGGCAATGTAATCCTCAATTCAGTTTGAATTATTTTGAATAAAAATTACAATGAAAGTTCAGTCAGTTGCATTTAATTTGACAAGGTTTTCTATGACCTCTTTATTCAAATGGGAATGCATTTTGGCATTGGCATGTGTCAGCGAAACAGCTCCCCACTCCATTGTGTTTCAGTTACATGCCGCTCTTTTGGCGTCAGAATTCAACTACGCAATCTGTCAGTCCTCTCATCAAGGCGGGTCCCCACCTGGGAAGACCCGCCTTCTACCCTGCCTCTGATTGGCTAATCCTAACCTAAACCAACCTAAAAAAAACAAAGGCAAGGAGTACCAGCCAATCAGAGGCGTGCTGCTAGCAAGGACGCTGTAGAAGATAGAGCTGTCGTACTTAAAGTTAAAATCAACTCCATTACGCAAAAACTTCAAACCTGTGCACATCTAATGTTAACGTACAGTAATGTAGCTACTGTTGCCATGACTCACATGACATTACTGAAATTTGCTTTTGAGAATTCACACCACTCACGTTAGCGAACGTAATGTTAACTTGGTGCATTAAGTATTAACAGTAACAGTGAAATACAAAACTGGGTTTCATTTACCGACTATTGTGTTAGTGTGTGTGTGTGTGTGTGTGTTATCTTAACGTTTTCGTTCCAGGGACAGCAGATGGAAATGAACGTGAGCGTTTTGTCAAAACCTGGCACGTTTACACCATATTACAGTGGTATTGATTGATATGTAATATTAATGCCACTGTTAAATAAAAGAGTAGCGGTTCAGACTCTGGCGGCTCGATCAACAGAGATTTATTGGAATGATTAAATGTTGATTCTCTCCCCTCCAGAGAAATGAATCCTTCTGACAGCTGGGACCATGCGGCACCCACACAAGTGAGTACTATTTCTTTTCTCTGATTATCATTAGGCACTATAGCAGACTGTTTTGAGCAATATAATTCTGATCAGTATTTCTAAAACATGAGAATTCCACAGTCATATTAACATATGGTTAACTTTTACTTTTTGTCACTACCCTACATCAGGATACTTCAGTCACTAATGTATGTACCGTCCACAGCCAAAGTCTGGATCATCAGTCCAGCGTGGGGCTTGGAGAGCTGTGGAGACCATGAGGACCAACCTTGGTGTGGATGATATCTGAGGTGAAGAACCTTCTATGACCTGTCCCTGCCAGTAAGAGCAGTACCAGCTGTCCTCCCCATCCGCTGATCTGAGGTCACCTGCATGTCGCCACTGCCCTCCTCACTACCTGTGTTACAGGTGGAACAGCTGCTGCCAGTCCGGGGAACACAGACAAGGCCTGCTGGTTTGTGAACAGCGTTATGGCTACCTTTCTTCATTGTTTAAGTGGCAGCTTTGTACATCACCATCACATAAGGTTTGGCACTCCTGGGCTATTTCTGTGATGAAGTTCATTTCATTCCTGCAGTAAACAGTATTTTTTCACAGTATTGCTAAGTGCCTTAAAGCCCAACTCCAACAACAGTGAAGTGTCCATGCCTGACATTTTTCTTGTTGAAGTTACAGGATTTTTGTTTTGTTAAGCCCATCACCTGGCCAAGACTGTCATCATGTATGTGATGGCTGATAGATTTGAATGTTTTTATTGAAAATAACTCTTGTAGCCACATCAGTGTTCAACTTTACCATCTGTGCTCTTCCTAATGTCTTCTCCCTTTCCAGCCTAGCCTCCAGTACTTATATGGACTGCAGCCCTGGCTTTTTAAACTACGCATTATATATAAAAGTCATGTCACCACAAAACAATTCACATAAGTCTCCCATTACATTTAACAAGGTATGTGGCAAATCTGAAAAACCAGGTAAGAGGTAAGAGTAGTTTATAGAAAATGTACTCATTTCTGTTTAGTCTCACATTTATTTTTTAGTTATTCAACCTGATGACAAAAAACATTCCCAATGATCCACATTTATCACATTCTTCAACTAAATATAATTTCAAATATAAATAAAAGCTATTATAAAACTTTAATACAACTTAATATATAGGATATTTCCATAGGATATTATCATTTAAGAGTAAAGATTTAAATGGTAACAACAGTACACATCCATTACAGGAGATATTATGTTCCCAGGTGAACATCTAGTTGGCCAGTTCCAGATGTTTCCTAATCTAGATCCTATTCATCTCAAACTGAAAAGTACTTTTCACTTGAGTGAACTAGTGCACTGGGGTTGTTTCATCCTTGAACTCCAGCCTGCTAGTTCTTTAAACTGTATTTGTAAAAATATGCAATGACTATCTCGCATACGTTAGAGCACAAAAGAAGATCCGATACAGGAAAGGAGTTGAACCTATAACTAAGTCGGAGAGATCCTTCAATGATTCACAAAGCTGCTACTGTAAACTGTGGTTCTGTCTTTACGTCAGAAAAGATGAACTGCAAGTTGATTGTAGCATCATCTTCATAAATCTTATGGGAACAGAGGATGATGGCCATATGGTCTCCCTTCTCCACAGCCAGATGGGTGGTACCAAACACACGCTGCTCAATACATCCGGTTTTCCTCCTGTGGTCATGCAGTTTTCACCATGTGGATACCTTTCCTTTCAAAGCAAGACACTTTCATGAAGACTCAAAAGATGGTAATGTATCATATACATACCAGCTTGTCAGACCAGGTGTATGGAGGTTTGCTTTAGTGCAGGACCTTCGTGTGTATAGACTTACATATTTAATACCAAAACCTTGACATGGGCATATTTCCTCTGAACACTATGGGCTGAGTGTATGACACAGTTCTCACATTTAACTTTATGATGACATGATTAACAAAACTGTGAATAAAAAGCAGTGATTCTTAACTGTTTTATGAATTGACTGAAAGTAAGTCTTCTTTCTTATTGCATGAGCGCAGGCCTCAGAATTGATCCGTCTACCTGTGATGAGCTGATCCTCCTCAAAGTGCTCGTTGCAGAGTGAAGTGAGGGGAGGGAGTCCCCTTCTTTCTCCTCATGTTCAACACCCACTGATTCAGCCTGGTTTCCTCACCTGAAGAAAATTTATTTGCACAGAAAGAAATTATGTTGTATTATGTCTTTACATTCTAGTGTGTTGTAACTAATCATTTCAAGCAACAAAGCACCACATCTTCCAGGTCAACTGCAATGAAAATAGGCATTATGACATATTTCTAGCATAACTTATGTTCATATCAATCTATTTATCATCATATTTATCTGTTATGGTAGCTAGTTATTACTTCAGTCTATGTTTTGCTGAGAAACTTACAGTAGTGTAAACTTCATCAGTACACATAAAGAAATTACTATTGGGCTGGGCTACAACTACTTCTTGCTGCATATTAAGATCAAAATAAAAGGAAACAAGAGACAGACAGTAGCTATTGAGCTTGTTGGCAGCAGCCCTGGCTTGCCTTAAAGCAAGAATCTGACGTTAGCGTTTATGAACTTTTGACCATGCTTATTATATCCGCTGTGACAAGACAGCAACGCCATACCGACAAGCCATGGCCAAAATCGGAGGTGAATGTAAACAGTAAATCAATACGTTTCTGCTTGACTGAATAAATTAATGTGTTGTGGTGAATGAAACAGAGCAAGTTGAGTGGTTGAGTTACATTTTAACCTGTGAGCTTCCTATCTTACTCAACTGAAGGTCAGGTACTTGTGTACAGTCTTCAACCACCGCCTATTCATGACGATGTCAGCGAGAGCCTTGTTACCCATTAACCAAGAGGTGGAGCTGCTCAAGCGCCTTGTGGTGGCATCATCCGAGCACCCAGCTATACTTGTTTACCACTTGGTGGAGGAGTCCAAGTCTGAAACTGAGTTTTAATGAATCTTTAGCCTCTCTGGGATAATCTGGTCCAGATTTGACAAGTCAATTTATTCAAAACAATAACATTACACTCTGGTTTCTCAGCTAAAACTACTATCAATAAAATAATATTTGCTTACCCATGAGTGGTGAGGTCTGCACACAGGCATCCGTGCACGCCTTCAGCTCTGTGAGGAGATGGGTCATGGTGTCAGCAGCTGCAGACTCTCTTTATACAGGATGGAGGCCCGTTTCCTCACATCCCACCTGCTGGGAAACACAGTGGTACAATGTCTGGAGTCTCAGCCGCTGGTGGCTCTGTGGCATCTGGGATGTCATGGACTGTTTCATCAACACCAATGACAGGCAAAACCTTGTCGCATGGGTGTCCTGTCAGTGCATAAAAGACAATACATGGCAATACATTTACATTTTATGTGAATAACTGATGCTCCTGGTCATTTACAACACTGGAGCAAGTGCTGAAGCCAATACAAAATGCTAATGAAATAAGAAAAATAGCTTACTAAATATCAGTGGGTGTATGACATCTATCAAAACCATTGCATTATTTCTGATTGCAATCAACATATTGCTAAATGCCTTTATTGAGACATCTCCCAAGCTTCATCTCACTCCTTTTCCTTCATATGCACAATGATTAATACTGAACTGATTGGCAATATTAATCTACAAGCTTCCTTTGACACTTGCCATTCTGGGTCTTTCAGTCGTTGAGAATCAATGCAAAGACATTGCAGCCCTGAAACGGGACCCTTCGGGTTAGTGGCTGATGTTGTGAGCAACCAGCAGTAAATGTAGCAAACTTTAGCTAAGTTACTTTACTAGCGTTAGTTTAGGTTGTAGCAAGCTACTAACTTTACTCAGGCCTAGCTAGCATTAGCTTGTAATGCCTCAGCATGCCAACAACGGCCCTACTGTAAGAAACTAATGTCTGAACTCTAGGTTGAACATATGGACGTTATCTGAGATCGAAAGCAACTTACCTGCTGGCTGTTAGTACAGTCTATGGCTGTTAGCCATTTCTTTTTATGGCTGGCTGTTAACCAAGTTGTTAGTCACTGAACGAGGAAGTGACGAACTGAAGACCCGCCTTGATGAGCGGACTGACAGATTGCGTTTCCATTTGAATTTAAACACCAAAAGAGCGTGGTGACAAGTAAATGTAAATGTCATTGGAATAAAGAGACCCAAAAAACACGGCAATATGAAATGCGATTGATTGAGTTGAATTGTCAATTGCAAAATGCATTTTCAAATTCCATGACCAAACGCACATTGAATTGCTAATTGTAAAATACATTTCCATTTGAATATAGAGGCCAAAAAACTTTCATAGGTGTTAGCACATTTTTCTATGTTCTGGTTGTTTCTCATATGAAGCTTCTCCAACAGGAATCTAGCTCTGTCTGGTTATTATTAATCCTTTAAAAAACATGAACGCTGAAAGAAAACATAGCTTAGAGAAACAGTGTAAACACAAGTTTGCAATGATACTTTTCGTCCAAAAGAGTGAGCGCTCTTTGCTCTTCTCCTCCTCTCACTAGAAGAGCTGATATGCTGTTTTCTTCTCCTCTGCTGCCCTCTCATGGACACCAAACCCAACAGTCATTTTTTTCTAGAATTGCCTGAAGCGCTCCTACATTACAGGCTACTGTCATATCTCTGTGGTCACCAGGGAGTAGTTTTTAATATCCCATTCTGCACTGCACCTCTCTGTCATGCCTAACCCATACTCTGCAGCAGACTTTCAAGAAACTTTAGATAATCTTCCAATCCTGTTTTCAAGTACACCTTTTTGAATGATATAACATTCCATAAAAAAGAGCTACTGGGCCCCTATTAACTCCTGTACCTCACACTCTCTGTGCAGTGTGTACAGTTTTACTGTGCTTTTATAGGTATTGATCCATAAACACTACAGAGAGCGCAAAAGGCCATTTCATTTGTGTGGCGAGTTAACAGAGGCACGCGCACACAGACCTCTCCACAATCACAAAAACATTTTATGTTGAGTTTTGCCTCTTTTACTTTGCTCACTCTGTGATTTCAACTTTCATCCAATCAACCTGCAAAAGACCTGAGATCAAGTCCATATGTGACTGTGAAGAAATGTAGCCTACAGCTCTGGCTGCGTCCTCTGTCTTATTGACTGCTATAAGTTTGCTTTCAGTCTTTCTATGAACAGCTGCTTAGGGGGTGGACTATGTGTATGCAGGCTTTTGCAACAACTTGACATAGAAACTACATTGTAAGCTGATTTATTACAAACTGTTCAGAGTTTTCTTGATTTTCACTCCATCTATATCTCAGGTGGTCCGTAACCATTACAGAGCGCAAAAAGCTTTAGGTAGTTAACAGAGGCGCGCGCACACAGACCTCTCCACAATCACAAAAACTTTTTATGTTGAGTTTTGCCTCTTTTACTTTGCTCTACAATTTCTTATCTATTACAGCCTACAATGCCTGTAAAAATACAACTTTTAATGCGAGTAAGACAGTCTGTAACAAGTTAGATTCACGAGTTTCACCAATTACGTCGTTCACATGTTGCGAAATATAATCCGTGTTTTTGCAGAAACGTCAGTGCTGATGTTCTGTTTGTTCACCACAGCAGTTTATATGTAGTTTTCTCTCCTCTGACTTTATTAAATACTTGTAGTCATCACACAGCAACAGCATTGAGACGCGCGTCACCAAGTGCTGTGCGCATTTTACGCACGGGGCACAGCCTTCAAGGCGACAGGATCAGTCAGGATCTAACTGTAATTGACTTTCCAGGAATTCTGTTGTAAGAGAATGTATGTATTGGATCACCTCCGCCAACTCTGCATCTATGCACCCACGTGTAATACAAATGCGACAAAAGTGCTCCCAAGTCAATGCACTTTGAAGCGACATGTGATCAAAGAGAGATTTGAATCTATAGGACCAGAATATTTGTGGGTGTTTTCTTTAATTTGACTTTTCTTTTAGCAGCACGAACGATGTGTGCGTCTCCAAATCGCAATTCACGCACGTGGCACAGCAGCTTTAACTTAATTAATTACTTTAACATTTTTACGCAGCATGAGAATCTAAGTAACCTTCAGTGCTTCACACATCAGACACAGTTTAACAGTGAAATCCTCAGGATGAGTCCTGAGCTCCACCAGAGCTGTTTTTAAATTTTCAGTAAAAGACCAAACTCCATTTTCTCTGGAGAGTCAAAATATTTCTCTTCTCCCCAATCTAGTTTATTATTACAAACAGTTTTCAGTTTTGCTGCTTAAATGCAGAATCACAAAATATTTGCAGTAGTGGCATTACTGTGCACATAGAAGTTGTAGTGGCGATTTGTCCTCGAACCAAAAAACAAAATACAAAACAAAACAAAACTCAAATCAAACGGCCACTGAGGCACCTAAGGAACGAATCTTACGCAGGGAAAAGAAATCCATTGTCCAGGCAAGCATCACGTTTCGTGTGGTTTATTTAACAATTTTTGCAAGCAAACAAACAAACGAACAAAGAACAATAGCGTCTGCAGCCTCTCTTGCCCTGGTAAAAAACCATGAACCCTTCCCGGTGCCTGCCGGTCCTATACCTGCATACCCATATATGTAGATTCACCTCCAGTGCCCAAGCTGCTCTGTACCTACAAAACAAAAGCCTTAATAAATACTTAAATGAACTAAAATAATGATAGGCTGCTAATATTGTAATCAAACTACTTCAGCCATATTCTTCAAACAAAACAGCAACGAAATAAATAAATTAATGTTTAAATGTTAAATATTACAAAACCATGAATAGCTCCAACAGAAGTATATCCATTTACTGAAGGTGCTGTGCTGTGGGGGCTTGCATGAGGATTTGGGTGGGCTTAAACCCTGGTTTTTGGGTAGATGAGGATTCACTCCTGCTGTTCAAGGTGGAGACACTGGAAATGGTCACATCCACAATACCCTAACTTAGCTCTGGATATTGTTTCCTCGAGGAGGAAGTCATAATATACTCAAAAATACATTCAAAACTTATTTAGTTCATAAAAATGCATGAAAAATTCCAAATGTGTGACTTACTTCAGCTTCGTCATGTTGTGTTACAAGCTCTTTGGGGGACATGCCATGCAGGTTACACAGGTTGGACTTCACCGTAATTGGCACCTGACCCAGGGACTGTTCGATGATGCCTTTAGGAACACCACTGATCCACCAGCTAATGATTGCCTGAGATGATACAAAATGAAATCAAATAAAAGACTGAAAATGTTATTATGTCTGTCACATGTTGTTTAGATCCTTCACTGGCCACTCTTTTAGTTTAGCACCGACTTTGTTGCACTTTACGGATTTGTTGCGGCCATCAGTTTACATGAGCAACATTTTAAAAAATTAAGTAACCTGGTGCTAATCTTCACTGAATAATGCAACTATGTAAGCCTTTATGCATTCTGATGAAGTTGGGGCTGCAGCTTGAGTGTGTTTGGGTGCCGAAGACTGTAGGCTGGAGTTGGAGCTGCATCTGGTTGTCATCTCTTTGAAGTTTTCAGGATGAGGCAAATGGTGGCGGCCAAAGCGCTGTAGGAGAAGGATGGAGCTGCATTTGAGTGTCAGAGTTGGACAGAGGGTGGAGCTGCAGGTGTCTGGAGGAGCAGGTGTTGACTGTGGGCTGGAGGAAGAGGTTGGATCTGTGGATGGCTCGAAGCTACAGGTGGCAATGGTTTCAGGTGGAGTGTGGACCTTCAACTGGCTAGCAGAGGAATGAGGTGGAGGGATGGGCTGTAGCTCTCTGCAGGTGGATGCTACAGCTGCAGGTTGCTGGCAGAGGCAGTAGGTGGAGGTTTGGGCTGTGGCTGTCTGCCAGAATCTGCAGGTGAAGGCAACGGTGCAAGTTGTTGACAGAATTTGCAGGCAGGCGTTGGAAGCGGCTGTAGGTGGAGGAATCAGGTTGTGGCTATCTCCAAGAATCTACAGGTGGAGGTGGAGACTGCAGATTCCTGGAAGAAGCTGCAGGTGGAACTTTGACATGCATGTGGATGGTAGAGGCTAAAGATTGTGGCCTGAAAACATTGTATATGAAGGTATGTGCTGCACTTTCTACCAGAATGTGCAGGTGGAGGCGCAGGTTGCAGGCAGGAGTTGGAAGTGGCTGTAGGTGGAGGTATCTGGTTGTAGCTATCTTCAAGAATTTACAGGTGGAGGTGACAGCTGCAGATTCCTGGCAGAAGCTGTAGGTGGAATTTTGGGCTGCATGTGGATGGTGGAGGCTGAAAATTGGCAGAGGCTGTAGGTGGAGGTTCATGCTGCAGCTGTGTGCCAGAATCTGAAGGTGGTGGTGGAGGTTGCAGGCGGACGTTGGAAAAGGCTGTAGATGGAGGAATCAGGTTGCAGATAATTGCAAGAATCTGCAGGTGGAGGTTGCAGCAGATGTTGCTAGCGGAGGCTGTAGGTGAAGGTTTGAGGTGTGGCTGTCTGCCAGAATCTTCAGTTGGAGGTGGCAGCTGCAGTTAGCTGGCAGAGGCTGTAAGTGGAGGTTTGTGCTGCAGCTGTGTAGCAGAATCTGCAGGTGGAGCTGGCAGTGAATGTTACTGGCAATGGCTGTAGGTGGAGGTTACAACCCTTGGGAGTCGATGGTGCAGGTTGTTGGCAGAATTTGCAGGCAGGAGTTGGAAGTGGCTGTGGGTGGAGGAATCAGGGTGTAGCTATCTTCAAGAAACTGCAGGTGGAGGTGCCGGCTGCAGGTTGCTGAGACAGGCTGGAGATGGAGGTTGCAGTTGGCAGAGGTTGCAGTTGGATGCGGCTGAAGATGGAGTGATCAGGTTGTAAGTATCTTCAAGGAACTGCAGGTGGAGGCCACAGTGGATTTTGCTGGCGTAGGCTGTAGGTGGAGGTTAAAGCCCTGGGCTGTCAGCCAGAATCTGCATGTGGAGGAAGCTAGAGGTTGCTGGCAGAGACTCAAGGTGGAGGTTGAGGCCTCAGCGTTCAGCCTGAATCTGCAGGTGGTGTCAAGGTTAGCCACCTAGGCAGCAGGGAAAGGACCCAAAAAAACCAGACCCGGGGCTGGACAGAAGCTGAACAGGGGCCCTCAGGCGGACGGCCTGGAGACAGGGCAGAGGCTGAAAAGGAACCTTCAGGCGGACAGCCAGGAGGATGACCAGACGTGGGGAGCCGCTCGGGAGGACGGGCAGGGCCGGCGACGAGGAAGGGGCCGCTCTGGAGGCTGGGCAGGAGGCTGGCAATGAGGAAGGGGCCGCTCTGGAGGCCGGGCAGGAGGCCGGCGACGACGGTGGAGCCGCTCTGGTGGACGGGCAGGAGGCCGGCAATGAGGCTGCAGGTCAAGGACTGGGGACAATTGCTTCAGCTCGACAGGCACTGGCACAGGAGGCTGCGGCTGCCGCTGGACAGGAACAGGACCTGGATGCTGCAGCGACAGCTCGACGGGCACAGGAACAGAAGGCCGCGGTGGCAGCTGGACGGGCATAGGAACAGGAGGCTGCTGCAGCAGCCCGACAGGAATTGGCGAAGGCATCGGCTGCAGCTGGACAGGAACTGGCCAAGGCGTCGGCTGCAGCTGGACAGGAATTGGCCAAGGCGTCGGCTGCAGCTGGACAGGATCTGACCAAGGCGTCGGCTGGACCACCGACTCGGGAACTGGATCAGGCGTTGGCTGGACCGCCGACTCGGGAACAGGAACTGATGTTGGCCAGTTCGCCAACCGGGTCCGGGGAGTCGGAGTCGGCTGGACCACCGACTCAGAAACAGGGTCTGGCGTTGGTTGGACCACCGACTTGGAATCAAGAACAGACGTCGGCCAGTTCGCCAACCAGGTCCAGGGAGCAGGAGTCGGCCGGACCACCGACTCGGGAACAGGAACTGATGTTGGCCGGTTCGCCAACCGTGTCCAGGGAGCAGGAGTCGGCCGGACCACCGACTCAGACACGGGATCAGGCGTCGGCTGGACCGCCGACTCGGAACCAGAAACGGATGTCGTCCGGTTCGCCAACCGGATCCGGGGAGCAGGAACTGAAGTAGGCCGGGTTGCCGACAGAGAACCAGAAACAGAAGTCGGCCGGACCTCCAACGGGGAAACAGCATCAGAAGCTGGCCGCCTACTGGAAACCAGGAACAGGAGTCGGCCGGACTGCCAACTGGGAAACAGGACCAGGTGTAGGTTGGGTTGAAGCGCTAGGCAGGCATGGGTAATCAAAGAGACATGAGGGCAGGAACTAAAGAAACAAGACAGGTAAGAAAATTTCAAAATAAAACAGGAAACAGAACAAAACCCAACAGGACATGACAGGTGGAGGAATTTGCAGGTTTCTGGCAGAAGATGGAAATGCCAGTAGGCCGAGGAATCAGTTGCAGCTGTCTGCCAGAATCTGCAGGTGGAGGAGGTGGCTGCAGGTATCTGGCAGAAGTTTCAGGCAGGATTGGAAGTGGCTGTAGATGGAGGAATCAGGTTGCAATCAAGCCCTTGGCTGTCTGCCACAATTTGGAGGTGGAGGAAACTGCAGGTTGCTGGCAGAGGTTGTAGGCGGTGGTCGTGCCTCAGCTGTCTTTTATAATCTGCAGTTGGAGGAAGCAGCAGGTTGCTGGCAGAGGTTGGAGGTGGAGGTGGAGGCCAACTGTGTTGTGCTGTGTGTGAAGTCTGAAAGCACAGACTTGCAAAATGGAGTTTGCAGGCAGAAACTACAAAACTAAGCTTACAGATACAAAACCCTGTTTTCAAGTACACCTTTTTGAATGATATAATATTCCATAGGAATCATTAAAAATGTATACGGTATATATTTGACGTATAACTGTAAAAATATTAAAAATACATACATATATATATATACTTTTATTTGTGGTTTTAAATTTTTATTTTATTTCAATATAATTTCTTTTGATATCCTTTTGGCACAGCAAGACAGAACTGAATAGCAGGTATTGGATTTCCAATTTTGACATGTTGTCTTTAAAATAAAAGCCTATAAACAATAGTTTGTCAAGTCAAGTCAATTTTATTTATGTAGCCCAATATCACAAATTACAAATCTGCCTCAAGGGGCTCTACAATCTGTACAACATACGACACCCTCTTCTTTAGACCCTTCATTCAGATAAGGAAACACTCCCCAAAGAACCCTTTTAATAGGGAAAAAGTGGAAGAAAGCTCAGGAAGAGCAACAGACGATGCAATAGATGTCGTGTGCACAGAATAGACCAACATAATGAAATTACAGTATGGACAACATTATAAAAGATTGTAACATATATGAAGAATGGATCCGGGAAGATGTCGAGCTACTTCAGGGGTCGCCAAACAGACCTGAGTCACACGACCTCCTATCCTGTTGTAAGCATTCCTATCGGACTGCATTCAGCAGCATGACTAGAGCCCCATTGAATGGTGTTAAAGGTCAAATCTATGAACTCCAAATGTAAAGCCCAGCAAGTACAAAATAACAGTCTCTTTATGTGGTTTATCTAAACCGCCAGCATATCTGGACACCCTGGATTTGTGCTGTAAATTCCAAAATAGTCCTATTATCATTCATGTTTTCCTCTTTTATGTTTCATTTATTGTGTAATAAATAACATATCACATGCACTGTTACTCAGAGATTACAGACTTCAAAGGACAACCAAAAATACAAAAAAACAAAAAATATAATAATTTAGTTTAATTCTTTAATACAGCCAACAACGCACATAGTACACACCAAGCATATATGCGGGAAATTAATCTGTTTTCATACATTGTTTCTTTTGAATATAATATATGACCACCTGTTATCATGTGACTGAAGTTCCATAATTAGATCATGTGACTACACCTGAGCCAGCTCCCTTTGTGTGATGAAGACTGTGAGGTTGAAACCTCAGGAAAAGCTACAAAGTGGACCTTGAGTTGAGATTACTTTGTCACATACTGTTCCCAAGATGTTGTACATTTTATTTGATATTGTTTACTCACTTTACCAACGGCACTGTACTAATTTCCCAACTGAAGGCTTTTATTTTGTATTTAATTGAAACGGAAGTGTGTTTCCTATTCTGATGAGCTTGACAGTAGTTGTGGCACAGGTCAGTTTTCTGTGGAGAGGTGGACGCACAGCAGAGGACTCATCATGGCACCACTTGGACTAAAAGCCATTGTTGGAGAAAGTAAGTACTGTTTATTTTATTTCTAAGAATATTTTTACTTTTCATATACTAAAATGTTGACATATCATCCACAGCTGATTTAATGATTATTATCCCAAAGCCCACATGGCTTACAATACTTTGGAGTATTGTATAGGCATAAAGGGCTATCTCCATTACTAAACATTCAAGTGAGATATGAGCGCTCCTTGCATTATATAACGTTTCTGAATATTAGTGATTATAAAGGACAGTGCAGCTCCTGGTGACACTTGTTTTTCATTTTGGGAAGTTCGATGCGCAAAAGACGCACAGAAACATCGGAGCCAAGCAGCTCTCCAAATTGTTATTTCTTCAAATTATATTGTCGTTGAGATGAATGATACAAATATGAAGTTGTTCGGGGGTGTTCTGTTGGACTATGGTGTTTCTATCGTTCATTGACGCAGTGTTGGCGTTTGTATGAGGTATAAGAGCCCGGAGTCCCGGTTTGGTGTAAATCCTGCCTCGCTAATCTGTGTCTGTGCGGATTAAGTGCTCTGACATCATCCTCAAAGGAAAAGGAGAGGTGCAGGAGGTCCGACTGTGACAGCCTCGGTAACAACTAAACAAGTGTTTACTGTCTGATGTACATCAGCATCAGTCTACTGTAGTCCATTATCAAACATTATGTAGTCATCATTTTAATGTAGGCACACGCGTCAATGCTGTTTGGACAGATGCCACACTGGAAAAAAAAATTCAATCAACTTTATTGACGATTTTTCTTTGAAGGCAGATCATTCCACTAGAGTGAAAAGATCTTTATTTTGGGAATGATCTAATGCTACACTCATTTTAGTCTCAGTGTTAGATTAAACGGTGCCTCTTTCTCATAAGGCATTCTTTACTAAGGGTTAATAACTGATAACTAATGGCTTTATTAGTGTTTAATAATTATTAATTATGAATACTGATACTTTATAGTTTAGTTATTATTAATTATTAGTCATAAAAGGTTAATAAGAAAACATTTGGGTGTTGAGAAAAATTCCATTGGCTGGTGTTTATCCTTTCTATTTGGTAATAATACAGTTATTAATGTTGGTAATCAATCATCTTCTGCTGCCTGCTTCTAGAGGGTAGTTTGGTCAAAGAATTTGTTTTACATCTTGGCAACCCAACAGCTGTTCTTATTAATGGTGTATAACTATAAAGCATTAGTAAATGATTTAGTAACCATTAATAAAGCCATTAGTTACAAATTGTAAGCCCTTTAGATGATAGCCTGTGCACTGTTTAAAACAAAAAGAAAGAAAAATTAACAATGGCAAGACATTCAGAATCTAGATCTAGATTTTATTTTCACACTTGTATCAGGATATTATACAAAGTGGCCTCACTGCAGTGGTTAATGATATTTCTGGTTTCAACATTTGTTGCTTGAAATTGTACTGCTTGATGCAGGCCATTGAACAAATTCAGTGTGAAACTGGTTGGAATTTCAGTCATATATCATATCACTCAGGATAAAGGATAAATTTACTTGCCAAGTATATACTATAATTTTGAAAAGGCATGTTGGGATACATATTTCTTGCCATGACACCTCGTTAACAGACAGCAGCAGATCTTCAACAAACAGTTATGTCAGTTTCTAGAAGCTGACACAGATGCTGTAGAGGGAACAGGGACTCACTTGGCTATGGCTGCTGCAGTGCCGTTTCATCTGATCAGTTTTACAGTAATGAGTAAATAAGGCAGGTTCACTGCTAAATTATCTATCGTCATGCCAATTTTTCTTTCATCTTACAGTCCCAGTTGTATGAATTAAAAATAAAAAAATAGAAAAACCCAGAAGAATAAGAAGACCTGTCCTCTGGTATCAAAAGTTTATTTTTCTCAAAACAAGTGTTGATATTTTAAGGTACAGACATAAATTCAACCTGAGCTAAAGGTACGGTGGCATTTCTCCAGCATGCGGTACGACTACATGGCACTGTATTGTACCTTGATAATAAAATATAAAGGTTTGCTAGGGGGTTTCTTAAGTGCATAGGCATCATTGAAGTATAATTGCAGGGCCATGACCATGTTGCGTGGTTGGTAATCAAGCCTTGTTGCAGATGTTTGTCAGTTGAAAAAGCTGCTCCAAGAGGTGCATCTTCACAAAATGTTTTAAACAAATTGATATGCACTAAAACAAGATAATAATCTCATTCTATTCGCAGATGTTTTACTTTTCAAACACGTAAAAAATGTCATTATTAGTGAATGTTACATTAAATAACTTGACAGATACCTTTTGATAGCTTGAGCTAACTTAATGTCTCTTTGAGACAATCTGCAGTTAAAGGTTTCAGTTAGTGTCTGTGACAAAGTGGGTGAGAACTCCTTTACTCACCACTTGTCCCGTCCATGTTCATTTTACACATTACATATATTAGTTTCTACAGGTGTTCATTTTGCTATAATTTACCATTGCTATTGTATCATTGCAGCACTTACTATCCCGGGTGTGTTTGTGTTAGCATTAGGTTACAGTAAATCTAAGCACATGAGTAAATTAAAGCAAACACACAGCCACAGGTTGGTTTCATTTATCTTTATTATGTTGCAGGTTTGAACATTGTGTAATTGTTTGTTCCTTTGTTCACACTCACCGTTGTTTGTTCCTTTGTTCAGACTCATGCAGGTTTATTGTTTGGGAGGGGGCCGCCCAGCAGTTCCTGATTTTTATGGTGTTGGTGATGTCATAGCTGACATCACGTGGCCAAACCAAATGGAGGGGTTTTCTTTTGGTGAAAGGAATATTTCCTTTGTTTTGGATATATGTTGAAGTAGTGTGTAGGCCTACTGACCTGATATAACGCCTGTTAGAAATATAACAGAGCATATAAAAGGAGTCCAAGAAGGTAGGGGATTGTATTTTATTAAGGTTACTGGGGAGGTCAACCCTTGGGGGTTGTGGTACTGGCCGCAGCACTCCAGGTGCTGATTGAAGACCATATATATTCAGTTGTGTTGCTGCTCTAGAGGAGGAGAGGTGAGGTCGTGCTGCTGTAAACACAGGCCTTAGTTTGATTTGTGACGAGTTAGTTTTGAGTTATTTTTCTTGTGTTTTATCTTTTTCCTGATTTTCCTGTATTATGGAGAGCACTGTAAATAAACCTTCACCTCAAAGCAAAGCAAAATGTCTGCTGAGTCTGCCTACCTACCACCTTCCTTGCCATTCGAGCTTGACTACGTTATCCCCGTTGTCTTTGAGGATCAGATCAGATGCCCTGATGTAAAAGCATTGGAATTTAAAGCTGCATTAATCAATATTTTCATATTTACAATAGATCAAATAACTATATGTAATGTGAAAGGAGTTACTCATAGTGATGAACCCACAGAGAATTATCCCCAACTCTGCAGTTCTCCTCAGTTCCAAGGAGCATTAAAGCATCTTCCAGCTCATTGTTTTGGTTTTATGGCCATTAACATCACAGTTTTGGTTCAGTCGCACGGCTCTCATCAACCTGGCTTCTAGCAGCAGCAGGCAGCTGTTTTCAGTGAATGTAAGTCCAATATGCACTCTCCTTTTAGCTCTGGTTTGGTCTCCACCAACTACTGTGAAGAATATCTGACTATTAGCTGCTAAATGCTCCACTATGTTCACCAGCTAGTCTCTAACTGTGTCTGTCTGATGTTTGCTGCTGAGCAGGTAGTGGACAGTGGAATTATCAGAGCTTTCTCACTGACAACAAAGAGGAACTGCAGAGTTGGTGATAACTCTCTGTGGGTTCATCACTACGAGTATCGTCTTTTACATTATGCATTGCCATTTGATCCATTGTTGATTTAAAAATATTGATTAGTGCAGCTTAAAATCATCATCATCAACCCAACCGGTCGAGGCAGATGACCGCCCACCTTGAGCCTGGTTCTGCTCAAGGTTTCTACCTGTTAAAAGGGAGTTTTTCCTTGCCACTGTCGCATAGTGCTTGCTCTAGACTTGCTCTAATCGAAAAAGTGCCCTGAGATAACTTTGTTATGATATGGCGCTATATAAATAAAACTGAATTGAACTGAATCAGGCAATGTGGTACTGTGGACATAAGAAACCTGGGCTTGGCCTCTTTAAGAATCTGGTATTCTGACTCCAATGGTTGTTCAGTTGCATATTTCATAGAATAAAAGTGTGAGTTCCTCACCACCCAAATCGTTAGGTTTTAGTATTATAATCTGGAATCTGTCATTAGCTGCAATTTACAGTATCAACACAGACTGTGATAAACAGAATGTCTGTTGTCATTTTAGGGCTAGTTGGATTTTTGAAGGTTTTTTATACAACATGGACACAGCAGTGCTTGTGGCAGGGCTGGAAAGGTTACAGTAAGTCAGACAGTGTTGTAACTAATGTCTCAGTGGACACTACAATCTCCCCTTCCATCATGTCTGCTTTTCTGAGTTGACATAGTGTTTCCCAGAGCAGAGCAACTGCTCCCCTACTTTAATTACAGTTAGTTACTGTGATGAAATACAGTCTTATAAACCTGGATTAGAAAGATCTGTCTGATGCAGCAGCAGCCTGTTGTTGTTTATCCCGCATGTGAAAGCTGCATGTCAGGTGGCGTCCCATTCTGTCATGGACACTTCCACTTAATCCTGTTGACTAATTGGACCAACGGGACCATTCACTGATGTATACATCATTTACCATCATTACTAGCTTTCTTCAGACAGCAGCTTCTGGCTGACCGGAGAGCGTGGGCTTTGAAATATCTTATGGAGATGTTTTTGAGAAATCATATAAGCTTGTCCTTCAATCTTTGACAAACATTAGAGAATTATCTCAAGTGTAATATTATGTCATTCACCATCATTGTCATTAGCAACACTGTTGACTGACTATTATCACAAGGCCCCAATGTCATGATAATGTGCTAATGACACCAGATCTTCAAGTGAAATGTCACCCTGACCCTCTGTGGAAACAGGACATGTTGACTTATTTTGGAGGACGAGTGCTTGTCTGTGTATTTATCTGTGTGTGTGTGTGTGTGTGTGCGAGCGAGTGATGCTGCTTGCCCGTGATGTCACGTCCGCTGACATAGAAACGGCCCACAAATAGTGATGGGGAGCAGTGGAGGGGGTAAGAGGATTGGGAGCAGATTAGAGGCAATGATTGCAGTGGGCCTGTCCCTCCCAGCACTGAGTCCCTTCATGTTCAGTGTTGCTTAAACCCCCATTGAGGGAAACTGGGATGTAGCTCATCAACACAAGTGACAGGATGTTGTGAAATGCAGGATTTTGTCAGTTTCATTCACACCTCAGGAACTGACTCATCTCCCTATGTTATTCTGTCCCTAAAAAGTTCAACCCTATATTACTGATTATATTACAATGTATATGGTATTATTTTGCTGCTGTGATGATCCAGTTTCCTCATGAGGGATTATGTTATTCCCCTGTCCCTCTGTTTTGCTGCTGCTTGTGAAAAAGGATTTGCACAATCAGGGTGTCATGAGATTGTGTGCTTGTGTCATTTTTAGGCTGTCACACTGAGAGCTCAGTATTCAGGTGTTTTCTGTGAACTCTGGGGGAGATATTTGGATATACTTTACCAGCATACAGATATTTCAAAAATATATATATATTTTTTAGAAATACCGAGAGAATCATAAATGCTTCACATTTGCTTGCCACATTGTGTAAAAATTGTAAAAATTGTAAACTTGTAAACATTATCCATACAATAATTATTCCATCTTTCTTTGCAGTGTGACATTATAAACTGAAATGATATATTGTACTTCCATGGTGCATCTTACTAAATTAAGTTGTGGTTCAGTTTCCACAAACCAATTACTTATTACTACTAACTAATACATACACCATGCACAGAGAGTTGGGGAAACTAGGAGATCAATAGTGGCCCACAAATTATTTTTGCCCTGGGGCCCCCTGGATTAATCCAGCTGTGCTAAATTCAACATTACAACAGCCGGCATTGGAATCAGATTCACATTTATTTGCCAAATATGTTTAAATGTACAAGACATTTTCTCTAAATCTAAATCTAACTCCCAAGAAGATCCCAGGTATCCCACTCAAGGACTCTGGAGAGTCCATGTTCAAATCAAATGGTACTTCTGCTATGGAATAGCCCTTCATTTAAAAAAAAAATCAAATACCAATACCTGCAAGGAGCCTGTGTTTTTACACTTTGGCTCCAAACCCATTTTATAAAATGGTTTTCTAATAAAATAATCTAAGCTCAAACATCCACTTACTTTACGAGTCTTTACCTGCATCTCACTGACTTTTTCAGTGAATGGAGCTGGCTCAGGTGCAGTGTCAGCTCTAGCCTAGGTGGCGCCCTGGGCGAGAGCTGACAATGGGTCCATTTACAAGTGCCCAACAATGCCACTACTGTAAATACCATGAGAAAGGTCACTGAGAACTCCCTGCAATAATTTTGGTCTCCACCAACTACTGTGAAGAATATCTGACTATTAGCTGCTAAATGCTCCACTATGTTCACCAGCTAGTCTCTAACTGTGTCTGTCTGATGTTTGCTGCTGAGCAGGTAGTGGACAGTGGAATTATCAGAGCTTTCTCACTGAAAACAAAGAGGAACTGCAGAGTTGGTGATAACTCTCTGTGGGTTCATCACTACGAGTATCGTCTTTTACATTATGCATTGCCATTTGATCCATTGTTGATTTAAAAATATTGATTAGTGCAGCTTAAAATCATCAGGCAATGTGGTACTGTGGACATAAGAAACCTGGGCTTGGCCTCTTTAAGAATCTGGTATTCTGACTCCAATGGTTGTTCAGTTGCATATTTCATAGAATAAAAGTGTGAGTTCCTCACCACCCAAATCGTTAGGTTTTAGTATTATAATCTGGAATCTGTCATTAGCTGCAATCTACAGTATCAACACAGACTGTGATAAACAGAATGTCTGTTGTCATTTTAGGGCTAGTTGGATTTTTGAAGGTTTTTTATACAACATGGACACAGCAGTGCTTGTGGCAGGGCTGGAAAGGTTACAGTAAGTCAGACAGTGTTGTAACTAATGTCTCAGTGGACACTACAATCTCCCCTTCCATCATGTCTGCTTTTCTGAGTTGACATAGTGTTTCCCAGAGCAGAGCAACTGCTCCCCTACTTTAATTACAGTTAGTTACTGTGATGAAATACAGTCTTATAAACCTGGATTAGAAAGATCTGTCTGATGCAGCATTCAGACAGATTTTTTTGACTATCCAGATGTCAAGAGATTTGCTTAAGGAAAAAAAGTCAGACACTATACAAAAGACCTTATTGTATGTGCATGAATATGCGTGGAACAACTTATACAAAAATACAGGTCATTTACCACTGGAGGATTCAAATAATTCTGGAAGGTACCTGCTGTGTGTAAATTGTGCACTGTGCATCAAAAAACTGGAGACTGCAGATTTGGAGACTTTGGAGAGGTCTGAAAATTGCTTGCTAGATGGAAATGCTAGTAAACAAAATACATTGACAGCATGGAGGGCATTTTTGCCTCTGTAATTTGCACATATTGTTACGTTGTTTTTTCTTTCTCTTTCTGTCTTTGTCTCTCTCTCCGCCGTGCCCTGCCCTTCATGACCCTAATGCCCCTGGCAATTGCTTATATCGCCTATGCCAGCATCAGGCTTTTTAAAATGACAGTGCAGAAACAATGTCGTGATAACTCAGGGTAATCAGTATCAGTCAGTCATTATACTGACTGTATCACTGACTCAAACAGCTGGCAGGCGCTTAATTATTCTGTTTACTCCTCTGTTCACTCTTGGGTCATGTGCTTTTTAACGTGAGGTTCTAGTGGGAGTACAGTTGGACACTTGTCATACCTGCAGCAAGAAAACAGGATTAGAACTGGATTTTTATGGATCAGGCTTCATACAGGTGATCTGCTTTATCTTGCCTCATCTCAAGATATTGACATTACTTTTTAAGAAAACTACTAAACAATACAAAAGTGTATCGAACAAGAGTAGTTATCTCCACACACTGACAGAAATGTTTACACAAAAATCAGATTTTAAGAATGAATATAAGTCACTGTCCATGCATACATTACTATGTCATCACACCCACCTAATGTCAAATTTTCATTTCATATTTTTATTTTCATTTTCATTTTCATACATAGACTACACTTTTGATGGTAAATCAACAGTGATCCTGGGTCTAACACTAAAGCGTTGTAAACGGTGGTCCAGGTTTTATGTTGATGTCTTGACTGAACTGTAATTACATTTCTGCTTTTTTACAGAGATAATGAACAATGTGATCAAGAAGGCAAGAGAAAAAGGAAAATGGAAGGTAGTGGTCCTGTTATTCTAATCATGTTTGGCATCATTCACCTGTGATCTTGACACAATGAAATCCTTATAAAGGCCCCTGCTGTGTGCGACTGTGTTATAGGTGCTGGTGGTGGACAAGCTGAGTATGAGGATGGTTTCCTCCTGCTGTAAGATGACAGACATCATGTCAGAGGGAATCACCAGTAAGTACAACTACCCAGGTCACCTCAATTCACTTCACTTGTAGCTTTGAAGTCAGTCTAATCATATTTAGTGCAGGTAAATTGAATTCAGTTCAGTTAAAATGATCTATTAACACCCATTTCCATGTGGAGGATTCATTTCCAAAATCTTTTTTAATGCCTTTATTTATGGAAGTGTCACTTTAAAGGAATAGTTGGCTTTGTTTCCAAGAGTGAGTTGGCAAGATCGATAGCTCATGTCTGTGCAACATCTGTGACAGGTGTTGGTAGGCATTTTTCACTTTGGGCAGAGCCAGGCTAGCTGGTTCCTCCTGTTTTAAGTCTTTATGCTAAGCTAGGCCAACCACATCCTGGCTCCAGTTCTGAAGTAAAAGATAATGTCCGACAAGTTTTTCCATGATTGTAACAGATGACGCGGGAAATCCATTACAGTCATGGAACGTACAACTTGTTGGGTATTATCCCTATCCTCAAGAACAGACAATAGCACGAATAGTACCGCAATATTATAAAAAATGTCTTTCCAGTGGCGATAAAATAACATAGCGCCGCCTCCCTCACAGACACACACAGATGCCCTCGTTGTCTCTCTTTCACTCCCTAACTTTTACCTTAGCTGTGACTTCTCTACATCTCTTGATTTTCTGTGCAGGTTTTCCTCTTCGGTTCTCTCTCCTTTCTTATCAAACACATTTGAAATGACATTTTCTTGGTTCTCACTAAGAAGCTATTTATCATTTTTTTGGTTGTTGTTGGTGGTTACACAAAACCTAGCTTTAGCTAAGCCTCACTGTTGCCCTGCAGTTTAATACTGGTGCATTCTTTAGAACTGCAATCAAACACATACATCATAGAGCTCCGGTTACTAACAGTTAATCCACACCTTCCAGCCAATCAGAATTGAGAATTTCCAGTGGCTATGGTATGAATTGTTATAATTCTTCTCATCTCACTTTTACAAAGAAAGCAAGAAGCGTTTTTCACAAAGTGTTGAACTGTTCCTTTAAGACAGCATAATTATTTCAACAAGAAAGAATAATGATTTGGATTAAGCTGCAAAACAACACAGGTGATAACACTGACAATGAATCTAAAAACTCAACAACGAGAGCAGTAGGTTTGGCTTTTTTTCTTATGAATATTCTCTTTACTGACTTTTATAACATTATACTAGACCCTATGTATCTAACCTGTTGTATCCCTCCATAGAGAAAAACTGTTAAAATTAGAATATTTCACCCAAAGTTCCCTCTGCTGAACTTTTATAAAATCAAATAACTTATTTTGTTTAATTTCAGGGTGTGATAGCAAGATATAATATAATGTTAGTAAATAATAAAGGCGAAAAGTGTCACACTTTGTACAGAGAGTATATTTATGAGACTAAAACCCTGAAATGATCACTAGATGCCACAATGCAAACATATTGATTGGAAAAATAACATACTGACCTGACTCAACTATTATCTATTACTAGCACTGGTATACAGAAGTATAAAAAATGGCTTGGATGCCTACTTTGTCAAAGAACTGAACAAAGATATAATATTTCAAAACTTGATTTGACGGAGAGAATGATAGATAGAGAGACAGATACTTTATTGATCCCGAGGGAAATTTAGGATTTTGAAAAAAGAGTAAAAGAACACACTAAGGACAGAGCTACTGGAGAGGTTGCCACTCGCGTCGGTGCCAGGCCAAAGTTTTAGATTTTAGCTGTCCAACATTTATTAGTGTTTCGAAAAATGTTAAGAACAGTCAAGAAGTCAAGAACAGTTCTGTTCCTTTGTGCAAAGATGTTCCTACAAACTACAAGTCAGAGACCATAGTTCTATTCTAATTAAGCTGATGGATGAGTATTGATTATTTCTGTTTTCCTGTGCTCCCTAGTTGTAGAAGACATAAACAAGCGGCGTGAGCCTCTGCCCAGCATGGAGGCCATCTACCTGATCACACCCTCAGATGAGGTAAATGATACAGGTCCTGTACAAGCTGTTTATAATTCTGTGGTACAGTACATACAGTCTCTCACTGACATCACAATGGCTTTCTTCATCCTACAGTATTTTGTAGTTTTGTCCAGCAACTGAGAAATGCCCCTTTATTGTCATTTGAATACTTCAAAATTAAGTTCCAGTGGCTGTCATGGTTAGTTTGTGCCGTGGGGGCATTAAGATTCAATTCTTCTTTTAAATGTCGCGTTATGATAAGGTAGGAAACACACTGGGTTTTTATTCAATATTTCTTTCCACTAACTTTTGAACAGAGTGAAGCCCTTTCACATTGACACTTCATAAGCTAAAACCTTGTTCTCTGCTGTCTCAGTCCGTTGAGGGTCTGATTGATGACTTCAGAGACCCGCAGGCTCCGAGGTACCGAGCAGCTCATGTCTTCTTCACTGACAGTGAGTAAATCCATTCCACACCATCAAAATATAGGTGGAACATTTGCAAACTCAAAGTTAATCTAGAATCTCAACATTCAAGATTGACATAATGCTGACATTCTTTTATCCTACTACTAATGATCTCAGTCACCATGTTTTTCTGTGATTCTCGGCAGCGATCCCAGACTCGTTGTTTGGACTGCTGACCAAATCCCGCGCCTCCAAAGCCATGAAGGCCTTGACTGAGATCCACATCGCCTTTCTGCCCTATGAGTCTCAGGTGAGACACTGTCTAGACTGGGATTAGCTGCTCATAATCATCTACCTCAGATATGATGGATGAGGTTTGGAGGGATTTCAGTCAAGTGTGTGTAAAACCTGCAGACAAACCTGCCTTTCTCTTGTTGCTGTGAATGGAGTTTGTTTTCATAGTGAAATGTTGTGTAAGGTATTCTTATTGCATTATTTGAAACTTGTGTGTGTGTACTGTACATCATCATTTAGGGACTGTATGACCATTTTGTAGGAGGACGGATCCAGTAAAACCTATAAAATTTATAACATTTAATGTTTTTTTAATCAATCAATCAAGGCCATCTCCAGCATTAGCAGTCTTTGAATTGCACTAGTGGCTACTGGCTGAAGAAGTTATCTGACAAAACTCACATTTTTGTTGCAATGCATGTAGCAAACTTGGTACCTCATATTAACCACATATGACACATTAAGTAATTGTGCATGCAGTTATTGTGTGGCTCAGTGCATTGCAAGATAAAGGTTGGCATTATTATGTAAAGAAAACATGATGACCAGACTTTCATTATCTTTACAAAAGTAGAGTAAACTCACTTTTCAAGTCCAAATCTACCAGGTGCGTAAACACTGCAGATTTAACATATATGAAATATGTGTTACGACTGAGTACATGAACTGGATCCAAATACACAACTCAGACAACAGGGGTCGGAATAACAAAAAGCGTCTTTACTGAAAAAGAGTTTGATGAACAAAAAACCACTCTTACAGAGGGAAAAAAGCACTCACGGCTTGAATAAACAAAACAATGACTCGACCAAAAAACACTGACTTGATAACAAGGGTACGAAGATAACGCTGGCTCTCTGACATTACGGTAAGACGAACTGGCAAAGACAAAGGGGAGACACCAACTATAAATACACAAGGTAATGGGAAACAGGTGGAAACAATTAGGGCGGGGAAGACAATCAGACGGACGGTAGACACACGAGGGCAGGAAGTCAACACACCTGGAACGAGAAGGAAAGTTGAAAAGACAAAATAAAACAGGAAATGACAAGACACTGAAGCACAGATAACTTAACTAGATTAACTTAATTATTGCGTGGCATGACAATATGGACATTTCTGGTCATTCTGTATGCTCTGCATGCCATGCACAGATCTGTGATACATACTTTGATCACTCGCATGTCTACACAAGTGAAATACAATCTGATACACATGTTAAATATAAACCAGTGTACACACCTGGACAGTTGTTTGTCAGTGTAACAAGCTGGAGGATGACCACTTGTCTTTTGTCTTGGTCTGTAGTTGATTTGTCAGTACACTAGGTGTTTTTATACACATTTTCAATTGGCTCATAAAAAAAGAGTGGAAATGCATAAAATAAAATAATAAAACTAAATATTGCAAAAAAGTTTTTACGCTTGGCTGAGGTGGAAAAGTTAGTTTATCAATAAAAACAAAATGCAACAAAATGTAATGGAAACACGCTTAAAGCACATGAAGAATGTGATCTAAACATCCACTGAAGAGAAGAAAAATAGCGATCTATGCGTGCTCCACACAGATAGATAAAGTTCATACTGAAGATACATAGAAATACTTCAAACAAAACATGCTCAAACCCCAAGGTCTGACTAAAGATTTTACCCTTGGCATCTACTTTAACTGCATAATTGTTCTGCTGTGTAGCTGCTGTCACTTACTTTATTTCTTAGAGAAGCTGGTTTGCACTTTGCTATCCATTTATTGAGCCATGATGGATAGGTATTAAAGGAAAATTCCGGTTTCATACAACTTGGGCTTATTTTAATTTTTCCATTCCTTTCATTAAAATAACATTGTACTCACCAATTTAGTAGCTGTGATCTGGGAACATGGTGACATAGCTAAAAAGAAACAAGAGCAGTTAGACGATCACACAGGTTGGAAACATTCCTTCTTTAGCTTTGACCTACTGTACTTCCTGTAGTTGTGTGCACACTGTTTTCCTGTACAATGAGGGATTATTACTACATGCGCTCACTTTCAGTTTGACCTCTAAATTGGATTGGTTTGTTTCCAACCTGTCAGATCATCTGTCTGCTTGTGCTTCTCATCCCTTTGGACTTAGTAGTAGTGATGTCACTGTGTTCCTAGATCTCAGCAATTACTTTGGTGAGTACAATGTTATCATAACTAAATACTTTACTTTTACTAATAAAAAAACTAATAAAAAAAGCAACTTATTTGTGCACTTGATTTAATAATTTGTGCACACCAATTACTCATTTTTGATTTGGATTTCACATCATTATATATTTTGCCTCCTCCTCTCTTGTTGAGGGCAGCAAATATGTTTGGCATGGTGACGGACGTCGAAGAAGGCATTTATGAAGCGCTCCAGAATCCTGAAGCTGAGTTTTTATGAACTGGATGAGTTTTTAGGGCAAAACAGTCCCTTATCCTGTAAATTACGCTTAAGGGATCTCAAAGATAACACAGCATTGTGTTTAACAGTCAGAACCTGAAGTATGAAGTAAGTCCAAGATCAAAATACAACTGTATTCAATCCAAGCAATCCATAGTGAGTGTGAAGGCTAAGCGCATGACAAGACTAATGGCATGAAGTTGATAAGTTATGCTAAATTGTGTGCATGAATGATTAATGTGAGAGCTCAAATCATTAAATCTTATGCACAAATTTGTTGTTCTTTTGTTTTTGGCTCTGTAGTTTTGGTCTTCATCATCTCCTGAAAAAAATATCTATCTCTTTAGCTGCAAAATGTTCTACTATGTTCACCAGCTAGTTGCTAATCTTGTGTGTCTGTTGTTTGGTGGGTCTGCATCTGAAAATGATGCTGAATGCTGCAGTGAGAAAACAAAACCAAAACACTAAAGTAGTGGACCATAAAACCAAAACAGTGAACTGAAAGACACTAAAAAAACTCCATAGAGCTGAGGGGACCTGCAGAGTGGTGATAATTCTCTGCGGCTTCAAACAACCCTTTTCACATTACACATAGATTTTTTAGTTGCCCAATCTTAACCATACCTTAACCATATGGTAGTCACCATTTGTGGATATTGTGGGAACAATGTTCTTCCTCTCAACTTAAAAAATGTTGGCATCATTGAAAGTATTCTTTAGTAGAATTGTCCAGGATCAATGTTCTGTTTTCAAGTGGATTGGAAACTAAGAAAGGCTAAATTAAAATATAAAGGTGGGGAAACAGCAGGCCTCCTACCCTAGAAAAATTCAGAGTACCCTCTCCTGTGTAAAATGAGAACATATTGATCCCCCCTGCCTACCTCACCCTCTGATATTGACAACTGTAGAGGACCAGACCGACGGTGTTTGTGTTAGATCAGCTTTAGCCTTCAATCCTCTGCTGTTGTCCTGTAGTTTTAATCCTGAGAGGGAGGGACACATCATACCAGCCCTGCCCCCCTGCCCTACACTCATCCCTTTACCTCATTGGCTGATGGAACCAATGCTCATACTCTGTAACCAATGGAAGCACAGATAAGATGTGTGACAAGAGAAAGCACAGAGATTGTTATCATGTGATGGAGTCAGTAACAGATGGGTGCATGTATACGTGTGTTTGTAAGTGAGTGTGTGTGGAAAAGAGTGCCAATATTTTTTAATTTATTATTTTACCTTTAACCATTTTCAAGCCCAAATAATTATTAACTCCTCAAAAATTCTCTTCATAGTTCAAACATGTTAAAACACCATTTAGGTCATCATAGAACACTAAAACAAAGCTCAGTATAATAAAGTACATTAATGCATATCTGTGTCAAATAAAATCATCCTTGTTTTTGGATCAATTCAGGTTAAGGTCTCATAGACAACCAGTGTAGCATTAATCAATTCAAATGCTGGGGACAGGAATGAAGCTGAGATTGGACCTTATGTTGACTCTCTGTCATGTCCTCTTTGTCCAGGTCTTCTCCCTGGATAAAGTGGATGCCTTTCAGGACTTCTACAGCCCCTTCAAAGCTGATGTGAAGCATAACATACTGGAACGTTGTGCTGAGCAGATCGCCACCCTCTGTGCTACACTCAAAGAGTATCCTGGAGTCCGATACAGAGGGTGAGGTTTTATATATATATATATATAGCATTGGTGTGATAGAGGTTTTGCAAGACCAGACCTCTAGTCGTATTGACATGTCTGAGGAATATTGTACTCCCATTTTTGCAGCGGTGGATTCTAAAGCAAATATTCTGAATGGATCCACTAGCTGCCAATCATGGGTGCCATCATACATGACATTTGTGATTTTTATTAGTTTGTTTTTGGTTTCTCTGCCCCATCTTGTCTGAAATGAGAAGAGAAATCTAACAGGATCTTAACATTTCAGCTGTTTTTACAGTACAGTATGTAGAGTACTATACATTCTCAATGAGTGGCTTTATTAACTTCAACTGCAGAGTGAACCAGGCCTTTATTTTGAACTGGCTTATTTTAGAGAATTTCTAATTAACTCTGTTACGCAGTTAATATAATCTCACAACTTCTGTCATGCTTACCCATGTTCTTGATAAATTTAGTATAAGGTACATTTCCTTAGCACTAGTTCCATCTGTATAAATCCAGAGTCTCATCATACTCACCATTTGAGTTTCTCCCCTCTAACAGAAATACTATTTTCATTCCCTTATTATTTCCAGTCCCTTTCATGATGCTGTTTATTACCATTTTGTGGATGGCTGTTAAGCTACTGTCAATAAAACTGAAGACTTTCAAATTCTTCCAGCAGCTCCAGGCATAACCCCCATCCTTTCCTGATGGATCCTTAAAGTGAAATACCTACAGGAAGTGTTGTGTTTTATTAACACAACACAGCGGTTGTGGCTCAGGAGGTAGAGTGGGTCGTCCATTAATCCCAGGGTTGGTGGTTTGATCCCCAGCTCCTCCTGTCCATGTGTCCAAGTGTCCTTGGGCAAGACACTGAACCCTCATGGAGGCCAGCACTTTGCAAAAGAATTATTTAATTAACAGTATTTCTGTTAGAGAAGACAAAATGAGAGCAGCAGAGTGGTGAGCATCACATGACTCAGTTGTGCTGATGGAATTAGTGTTGTGGAAATGTACATTATACTGAATTTACTGTGTCAGCTACGAGATCTCTTTTTGGTTCCGCAAAGAACCCTGTTGAAAAGGTTCCATATAGCACCAATCTCAGGCAGTTGTCTAACAGGTTGTATACTGTAATACTGGAAATAACCCTTTAAATAAGCATAACTGCTCCAGAATAGCAGAATTAAAACATTTGTTGGAACTACACTGGGTTCTGCATTAATATTTCTCAGGATTTGTGTCTAATTTGACAAATTATAGAGATATTTGAATCATTACAATTCACACAGAACCAGTGAAGAACCCTATCTGTAACATCTCTGTAGGTACGATGTTTTATACCACTGGACATTTCTACTCAACTGTTTTTCACAATTTCTCAAGTTCATCTTAGAACAAGTACAGTGTTCAAGGTGGTTTTGTATGATGCTGTATGTGTCTTGGTTCAGGGAGTACAAAGACTGTGCAGTTCTGGCTCAGATGCTTCAGGAGAAGCTGGATGGCTACAAGGCTGATGACCCCACCATGGGAGAGGTAGGGAAGTGGAGCTAAATGGCTAGATTACTTATGGGGAGAACAAGATCCATCACTGAAGGGGCCTCTCAGATAATGGGATTTGTCCAGGAAGTTCTTAAATGACAGAAAAGTACAGGGAATACACTTTTTTACACAAATGTGATGGTGTAAATTTATCGGCACTCATATTGTCATATATGACCAACATCACCCCAGCAAAATCTGGCATAACAAGCAAGTTACATTAATCCATTCCAAATGGAGATATTTCAAACATAAATACTCGACTCTGAATGACTGGTAGTAAAACAGTAAAATACTGCTATAACTTCAGTTTTGTGGATTTTTATGTTTTGACTATATGCTCTATTGGTTTAGAGACCCTTTCAAGTTAAAACTAAGGTAGTGCAGATGTGTTTTTAAAGGGTGGGCAGTAGTGTGGATACCTTAAGTCTGTGGTTAGCAAAATGATCAGACTTCAGTTGACCGGATCAAAGTACAAAATATCTGTCAGTCCTCCACAATGTATGCAGTGTTTTGTGTCTGTGCTGATGCCTCCAGGGTCCAGACAAGTCTCGTACTCAGCTGCTCATTCTGGATCGTGGCTTTGATCCCGTGTCACCTGTCCTCCATGAGCTCACGCTGCAGGCCATGGCCTACGACCTGCTGGGCATTGAGAACGACGTCTACAGGTAAAGACGCTACTGAAGGAGGTCTGACAGCTGCATGGCCGATGAGCTCAGGGTGCACCTGTCATTTCAATATTTGTCTTTTATTTTGTTGACTACTGTGACTGCCTGGTTATATATTTCAGTAGTGGCAGGGTGGTGCTGTGGGTTAAATGCAACCAACATGTCTCAGCTTCACTCCCCAACATCTCATCAATTCTGAAAAATTATCCAATAATAATTTAAACCATGTATTTGTTAGGGTGAAATAATAAAATAATGCCCTGTCTTAGTACGAGGAAGAAGCAAAGAAATGACTGCACTGCACAACATAAAGATGATAAAAATTCTTCAGTGTCAATCTGCATTGGAAAAACATTTTATTCAAACTGGCATATTTATGTATTTACTTTAACAAATAGAAGACTCTCTCTCTTAGACACACACATATAGTCTGTGAACCTCTCTGGTCCTTTCTGTCAGTTTTGAGACCAGTGGGATGGGAGAGACGAGAATGAAGGAGGTAGTGCTGGATGAGGATGATGACCTGTGGCTGACTCTGAGACACAAACACATCGCTGAGGTGTCAACGTGAGTGGCTTTGACTTTCTGCTCACACATACACACTCATGGCATAGAGAAACCCCCACAGAAGCAACTTTCTCTACCACAAACCTACAACTCTGTCACAAAGCTGTCGCAGAGCAATACTCCTCTCAAGAACCAGCATACAGAGAACCTTCTCAGTTTTCATTCATCAACTCATTTTTCCTGACTTTCCTTGTCCTTCTCTGTCTCTGTCTCATTGTTCTGCACAGGGCTGTGACTCGTTCTTTGAAAGAATTCTCTGCCAGCAAAAAGATGAACACTGGAGAAAAGGTAGAGGACACACTTTATCACTCTGCTCTGGTTTCAGGATCTGTTACTGTGTTTCTGCTCCCAGCTGTCCTTCACACAGTCACACAGAGGTGGGAGGAGAGTCAAAGTATCATGCAAAAGTCCAGTACTTCACTGAATTATGGGTGAAGACAATTAGTCAACAAAAAATAAAACATTTATTGTAAAATATACTTAAAGCGGCTATAATCGATATTCTTATAACAATGTATCGAATGACAATGTGAATGGGGTCTCTGGTAGTGATGAACTTACACAGAATTATCAGCTGAATCTGCAGCTCCCCTCTGCTTAACAGAGCTTTATAGGGAGTTTCAGCTCAGCTCAGTTTAGCTTTAACTTTACTGTTTTGGTTCACTCTCACTGCTGTCACAGTGTTGATTTCAGCTACATCAGGCTAGTTACTAGTTAGAGAAAAAGCTCTAAATTCCACTGTACACTACCTGCTCAGCACCAAACAGCAGACAGACAAAGTTAGAGACTAGCTGGTGAACAGAGCCAGATATTTCTGTCAGGAGCTGGTGGAGCCCAAAAACAGAGCTGAAAGAGAGTGAATACTGGACTTACATTCATCAGGTAGACACAAACACCACTCCAAATGAATGATGTTGCTCTGTATCTGCTGGATGTGTAAATAAACTGTTTGCTAAAAAGTTCGGCATATGAGCTTAAAAGGTGATGACAGGTCAGTGTTGTGTTCACAGCTTGTTTCTGCTGCCCTCAAGTAGCCAAAAATAAATCAATTATTGCAGGTTTGAAGTAAAAATTACCTAAAAATACTGACATGTTTCCTTTTGATCTTTTTTTTTTCGAACTTCCTGAAAGTGGGCACCAGCCAAACAATCATAGTGGTGGCCAGGCTGAATTCACTTTGGAGAGACATAGAAATCTCTGTCTTGTTCATTGTGTTCTGCATGTTGGTACTCCGAATGCCTAATAGTCGTTATTTTGAGTAAAATACTATTTCATTTACTAAGGTAACATTAACTATACAGTCCAAGCTTACAAATAGGAATCATAAATCATGGGCATTTCTTTTTAATGAGATGACATCATAATAGTATGTGTCTTAGGAAATCACTGGAGGGCAGAAGATTTTGCTTATCCCCAAAATTTGGATACAGTACAGATACTGTAAGCCCCTAATAGTATTGTGGGCAGAAATAATATAGTGACAAATTTTCCTTTTTGAAAGAAATGAACCAAGAACTCTATAAAAGTAGCTGGTAAAACACAAGACTTTGTCTCCACTTAAACTTGTCAAAACTAGCTTATTTAGCAATTGGCAAGAATAGCTATGCACAAGAAAAAAAGACACTGGAAAATTGGTGCTGTGTGAGGACACCAACGGAGCGATCAGGTTTTGGTCCACCACTGGCCACCGTTAGCTCAGCTATTGCTGGCCACAAGTATAAGAAAACTGGGCTTGTACCTTTTGAAAATGACGTTTTCCATGTGTTGGGAAGCCAACAAAAAAACTAGAGCCTTAAAATGTTCATGCCAAAAAATGAACAGCTGATCAGCATTCCAGAGATGCCTCTTCCAAACATGTCCAACTGCTTAACCTGCTGAGGCCATGTCTGACACACGCACAAAAAAATGAATTTCACATCAAATTGAGGTGATATGAAATCACATATCAATAATACTAAATACTAATTAATTAACACAATTATTTAACATTACCTTCACATTTTAGTGCAGGTTTGACAGGCGATTTAGCACTTTGTGATCTGATACAGGACTTACTGAGAGCATATGACAAACTGTGCACTCCTTGATGGATGTAATTGAAATGTAGAAGTGCATTCCTCAGTCACTAACGTGTAAAATGTTTGACTTTAAAAAAGCAAATAGTAAGTGGAAGTATCAGTAGCACAGTGTAAAAACACCTTTGTTACAAGTAAAAGTCCTGCATTACAAATATTAAACTATTACAACAAAATGTACTTAAAGTATCAAGGTAAAAGTATTCACTACTGCAGGCAGAATAGTCCCTGTCAGTGTAGTATATAACTATAGAATTACATTAGTGGATTATTATTACTCATGTAAGCAGCATTTGTTTGAGGTAAGATGATTTTAGATACTGTTGGGTACTTCAATCCAGAACAATGTGTCTTTTTTATTAACAGATTATATGTTTTGTATGTAAAATATTAACGTGTAATGTAACCAGTAACTGTAGCCGTCAGATAAATGAAGTGGAGTAAAAAGTACCATGTTTGCTTCTGTAATTAGTGAAATAGAAGTACCTCAAAATGATACAAAGTATAGTGCTGGAGAAAAAATGATTTACACCATCACTGAAGATATTAGATTAAAGTAAAGAGCGTAACTGTAATTCATTACTCCCCCATCACTAAAGTATATCACTCATCTGTGTCTTTCAGACCACCATGAAGGAACTGTCTCAGATGCTGAAGAAGATGCCTCAGTATCAGAAAGAGCTCAGCAAGGTAGGAGCTGAAGTGTCACTGTACATCTTTACAGCATGTCATGGTGCTGTATTTAGTAGAGTTTGTAAAGTGTTTTCAAAGCATCCAAAGCACCACAAGGGGCTGCATCACTACAAGTGGGAATTAAACCAGCCAACCTTTGTCAGTGCAGAGTTAGTGTATCACTCTTTGAATTAGAAAGGAAAAAGGAAAAGTTGAAGATAGGGTTGCCAGGTTTACATTTTTGTCAAATCTGATACTGTGACATTGTGTACAGTTATACATTTGGGCACTCGTGTACATATGTGCATGTACTGTATGTACAGACACCTGGATAATCCAATTGTAACAATGTGTTGATAATCATTCAGCAAGAAAAGAAAAATGGCTGTCAATGATGTGTGATAATAAACAGGTGTTAATAATTGTAAAAAAATAAACGTGCTTTTTTAAAGTTGTTTGCTCTGACCTTAGTATTCAACCCATCTCCACCTGGCTGAGGACTGTATGAACCGCTACCAGGGCACTGTGGATAAACTCTGTCGCGTAGAACAGGTAAATCACACAGACAACTCTGTTCTAAAGTTAGATCCGTCTCTAGACTGTGTAATAATATGTGGAAAGTGAGGCAATTTACCTCAATGTGGCATTCCAACCTAAGAAACCAATGGCAGTATTTATGTATGAGTGGTGTGGAAAAGTTGCTTATTTGCTTTCTTTCCACAAGACTGATATCAATCTCCTGTCTGTGCTATAAGTGCAGAGCTGGAGTCAGGACATCCACCAATACGGTCACAGTGTCTGTGACACACAGCTCATAGAGGATATTAATGTACTTTAACCTGATTGTTGCAAGTAGCACCAAAATCACACTCCTTCTCTCAGTCATGACTCAGTCAAATCTGAACACCCAGACATGATACACATATTTTTTAGATTCAGTGGTCCATAAATTCACTTAGAAATCACAGAAAAAAGATGCTCCTTCTAACTCCAGAACTTGTCTGAGACAAATACATCTTAAGCTCACTAATTAATACACTCTATCTTGTTTGTTTACACAAAGAGACGTAAAAACGTCAATTTGCAGTTTTAGGCTGAATTACATGCTTGAACTAAAGGTATCCATCGGCCAGCATTTTTGTATAGCATTAAGTTCTTAAAATGGATAGATGAATTAGATTCAGACCAGTGTTGAGAGTTGTATGTAGAAGGGTTTGCTGATGGGATGTGACAACTTCCTGCTGACCCTCCTGGGTGTAATTTCAGCCACATACAGGCCCTCCTCTAACATCTAAGCTAGATTTCTACACAGAAACCTCTGACCCTGTGTATTGTTAAAATGGAACTTATGTGGCTCCATGTTGAGCTTTGGCCTCTTCTGTCCTCCATTGTTTTGTAGGATCTGGCGATGGGCATAGATGCAGAGGGAGAGAAGATCAAGGATCCCATGAGGCTCATTGTACCAATTCTACTTGACGCCAACGTCAGTGTGTCTGACAAGATCCGCATCATTCTGCTCTACATCTTCCTTAAGAATGGTCAGATATCCACTCTCCTGTTCCTGTTGTGTTTCATATCAACAAATAACATTTGGAAGGAGGGAAAAATGATGATGAGAAAAGCAGAAACGCCCACTCAGAATATTTTGATGGAATCTTAAATATGTATGCATTCATATTTTGTTCTTTTGTTTCTTTGATGCTAATCCATTCTCAATCTTCCTCGTGTTTGCATGCATCATACCATATTTGTAAATGTGCTTGCTCTCAGGCATGTGTGTGTTGTATGGGCGGAAGATATATGCTGCATGTGCTTGTGTGTCTCTATGTGTGTCAGGTGTTACTGAGGAGAACCTGTGTAAACTCCTTCAGCATGCCAACATCCCACCAGAGGACAGTGACATAATTTCCAACATGGCCCACATGGGTGTTCCCATTATCTCTGAGGTGAGCTGTCCTGGTCCAGGACCTCATTGTCTCATCATGAACCATATTAACCTTAATATTGAGCAGGTTGTCCCCAGGTCCTTAACACTCCTGAAGTTCTTCTCAATGTTTCTGAGATGAAGTTGTGTGTAATAACAATATGAAACCCTACATACAAACACAATAATTACTGTTCATTGGTTTATTATCCTTTTCAGAATCGATCGTCCTTTAAGAATAAGGCTGGTGTTATTCTGTAGTTTTTTTTCATTATCAACAAATCCCATGAAATCCATTGGTTCCTATTGAAGATGTAAATCTTTTTAAACCAGCTGACAAATACATGTTTTTTTTGTTTTTTTTAAAGATTCAGTAATTTCCTTTAACAGCTGGTCACTGTAGTTTTTAGCAAACACTACTCAAACAGAAGGAAATAGTGCATTTGTTGGGGACTATTTTCAGCAGGGGATGAAATTTGGTGCTCTAGTGAGTAGTTGGGGTAGCAGGACGGTGTATGTGGGATTGAGCCAAAATAAGCTACAGTGTGTGTGCTCCAACAATGGAGCTCTACTGTGCAGAGGAATTAGTTATATCAGGCGTATAGGCAATACTTGTGAGTAGAATGCATTGTTTTTTTAATGTGATTTGTTGACAACAAGAAAATATTAAATATCACCAGATATCCTTTAAATCTGTCAAAACAACTGTAATGATAAAAAATCAGTAGCGATCCTGGATGTTTTGGTGCCCTAGGTGAACTTGATCTATAATGAAATAGATTTAAATAATGAGTAGTGTTTTTTTCATTGTTTTTTTTTAAATGTATTCTTTGCTTATGACACTTATGCCACAAACCACTACTGGTAAACATGTGGAACATAAAATTTGACTTGCAGTTGCTGTCATTATGTGCTAGTTGGCCAATGCTGTTACATGTAAATGTCATAGACATAATATTATTTATTATATTATCTGTTGCCTCTGGTGTCATTTTTTATATTGTGCCCAGGTATAATTGAGAAACTTTACTCAGCTTTGTTTGTCTGTGTTGTTTCATTTTTTTTTAATTTATCCTAAACTTCATTCCAGATTGTATTAAAATCTGATTCCCTGCCATAGCAGATTGAACACACAAAATATGGAAAAACTGCTCAGGCCCTGCATGAGCTACTCCTCTGTATGCACATACTGGCTAATACTGAGCAAGCCCGAGTGTGCTCTGCCCACAGACAAAAACACATTGGGGTGTGAAAGGGAAAAGCTGCTGTGGGCCCTGTACAGGCTAACTGTAGTTGGCCCATACTGGTTTTCTGTGGGTGAGCCCAACTGTAGGCTGCCTAGAGAAGAGGGATTTTGTGGTGGTAGTAAACCCCTGTGAGAATGTTTGTTGAGATGGGACAAATTTGTAGGCATCACCCAAACTGATTCCAGATGACAGTCTAACACCATCCTGAAATGGAAACTTCTCACCGTAGAAGCACAGTTTTTCAAAAGTCTGCCATGTTCAACTTATCTGTGTGCCAATAACACCCATTTCTTTCTAAATAACTAAAATAAGTGATAAAGATAAGCTCTATTAGCTCAACCCAGTAGCACAATATCCACTTTTTGTATAAAAAAGTATATTTAAAGGTTGAATATGAGCCTAACTCAAGACCGACATTTGGCACATAGTCTTGAAAACTTGACACTCTTTAACTGTCTCAGTGAGTTGATCTGCTGATGTGTGAATTCTGAAAACACACGAGTGATCAGCATTGTTTCTTCACAGGGCACCACCAAGAAAGCCAAGAAGCCTGATCGTAAGGAGCGCATCAGTGAGCAGACCTATCAGCTCTCCAGGTGGACTCCTCTCGTCAAGGATCTCATTGAGGTACATCCCATGTGCTATTACCATGCAGTATGATGACACACTAATATTGGGGATTAGTACTACTGGACATTTTCTGTTAACGAAAATGTATCTTTAACTACTACAGATATGCATCTTACATTAACGTTTTAATAATGTAATATCAAGTGCTGATACTTAAAATGTAATTTTTCTTAAACCAAGTGATACAATCTTCCACTGTGATAAGGTAATGTGTCAAATAACACAAACTGTACCATAAGTTATTGTGCTTTACTCTCACATTTAATGGAAGAATTTCAAAAATCATTACATTTGGTAAGATGGATGTTTGTGACAGTTTGTGTTCAAGTCAAAAATGTTTTGATGATCTGATAGACAGCAACATGCTAACACCAACATATGGGCCTGTTTGGGAACCACATACAATGACGGACAAATGTAAGCCATCAGGAGAGAAAGAGCTCATCAAATGGTGTTCTCTTTTGGCTTTGTCCTGCTGAATGTCCATGTCTATTACAGGTCAATTTTTTTTATATAGCCCAATATCACAAATCACAAATTTGCCTCAAGGAGCTCTACAATCTGTACAGCATACAACACCCTCTATCCTTAGACCCTTGGATTGGATAAGGAAAAACTCCCCATATAAACTCATATTATGTTGACATATATGAAGAATATAGTTCCGGGAGGACTTTGAGCAAAACAGGACTTGAGCCACTCAATCTCCTCTTCACAATGGAAAGAGGACAAACAACACAAACTCACAAGAGCAAAGCTCAAGCACACCATTCACACAGGTAGGAGAAAATAACAAACACACACACAGAGGGAGAGAGAGAGACAAGAGGAGAGGCTGAACCTCCTGGAGGATGGAGATCCAGATCCAAACATCTGGAATGAGGCACTGACAGCCAGGGGAGAGAGAGATGTCCCAGGATGGCCCATGGTCCAGCACAGAGAAGCCTGAGGGAAAAGAGAGGACCAGAGGGAGAAGAGAGAGACAGAGACAGGCACAGAGCTGTGCTTGTGGGACACAAACAAACAGAGGGTTAGAGAGACAGAGCTAGACTGTCTGATATCAGCAGGGAGGTTATTCCAGAGGAGGGGGGCATGACAGGAAAAGGCCCTGCAGCCAGCTGACTTCTTTTGAACTCTGGGGACAGACAGGAGTCCTGAAGTCTGAGAATGGAGAGCATGGGATCTCTCCATCAGCCAAGGACTGAAAAGATCTAATTTTAGCTATATTGTGTTGGTGAAAAAAAGCAGTCTTGGTGATTTCTTTAATGTGCTGATCAAAAGAGAGGGTCGGACCAAAGGTAACACCAAGATTCTTGGAGTCAAAATTTGAGAGATCACATAGTTACTGTTACTTGGTCAAACTGGTGTCTACATTGAGCAGGGCCAATGACCAGCATCTAAGTTTTATCAGAATTTAGGAGCAGGAAATTATGTGGCCACTTTTTCACAGCAGACAAGCAGGCCTCTAATTTAGTAATTTTGGAATGATCATCTGCCTTTACAGGCACATACAGCTGAGTATCATCAGCGTAGCAGTGGAAGTTAATTCCATGACTGCATATAATTTGGCCAAAAGGTAAAATATAAAGAGAGAAGAGCAGAGGGCCAAGAACAGAGCTCTGAGGTACTCCATATTTTACATCAGAAAATTTTGATGCAGTATTATTATTATTATTATTATTATTATTATTATGTACACACTGTGTTCTTTCAGATAGGTAAGATGTTAACCACGCGAGAGCCAGGCCAGAGACGCCAAACTGATTTTCCAGTCAGTCTAGGAGTATACAATAATCTATGGTATCAAAAGCTGCACTGAGATCCAGTAATAGAAGCACTGAGGTGGAATCCGAAGATCATTTACCACCTGAGTAAGTGCCATTTCAGTGGAGTGATAGGCCCTGAAAGCAGATTGAAAATGTTAAAAAAAGATTACTGTAAAATATGTGCCAAAAGTTGCTGAGACACAACTCTTTCTAGTACTTTTGAAAAAAATGGAAGGTTAGAGACTGGTTGATAATTATTTAGAGACCCTGGATCAAGGTGTGGTTTCTTCAGTAGAGGTTTAACCACAGCAGTCTTAAAGCTAGTGGGGGCAATGCCGGTGACAAATTAACAATATTCAGCATTGTAGGTCCAAGAAATGGCCAGAGATCTTTAAAAAATTGATCTGGTAGGGGGTTTAGTAGGCAGATAGTTGGTTTAGAAGCTAACACCAGTTTAGACAATGTTTCAAGAGATAGTTTCAAAATTTATAAGAACAGAGACTAAGTGGGATTCAACATATGAACATTACACTGCCGAATTTACAGAAATATTACAGACCACATCCTGTAATTTTGCAATGGTCACAGTGAGTTGAATTACTGAGGAGCACAGTGAATATTTTATTCCCATCTCCCCCTGTAATGTTAATCCTGTCTGAATGTGACTTTAGATAGTATTTTGGGTGAGAACTGTAACATGGTAACACTGTTTCTGGTGCCAGCTCTTTTATTTTAATGTTCCCACAGGACGCCATTGAGGACAAACTTGACCCCAAGCAGTACCCGTACATTTCCCAGCGACAAGTATCTGCCAAAGCCAGTGCTCCATCAAGGTGTGTAGTCTTTTAATGCACATTATCTACACTTCAGGTAACACATTACTTCAATAACTGGCTTCGATAATTAAAAAAATAAATGTAAGTAGAGCCATTGTTATTGTTTTGCAAAATCCTGTTTTTTTTTTAAAAATAAGAGTCATACAATATTGACTCGAAGGAAGAAAAATCTACCTGCACTGGAAAAAGTCACTACCTTTCAATGTTTTGCCCTAAATGCTTATCTATTTCCTATGTATTATCTATTATGTAGCAGTGCTCGCTATGGTAACTGGCACAAGAACAGGGGCCCCACAGAGATGAAGACGGGGCCCAGGATCATCGTCTTTATTATTGGAGGGATGGCGTTCAGCGAGATGCGCTGCGTTTATGAGGTCACCCAGGCCAATGGCAAGTGGGAAGCGCTGATCGGTGAGTTCACTGAACAGAAAGAGTAAATCATTGCTAGTCCCTCAACTATTACTGACATGCAATACTAACTGAGTGGAATACCCCTCTATATATTATCATTTTCAGTAAAATAGCACATATAGTATACAGTGTTTGACCCACAATGTTATTCCTATCAAAGTGTCTTCTAAAACTAAATTTCAACATTCATGGGACCAAACTCTGTTTTGATGCAGTGTCGGAATAGTAATTGTACCGCTTAAAACATTCTCCTACATATCACATACATACAGGTGGAATACAGTTAAAATTCATTATTAATATGAATTCTGAAGAAGGGTTTCAGCTTGTGAGGTATTAACATCTAGTTTTTATTTAAAGACTAATCCCTCCCTCAAGATTTTTCTACCTCAATATTTAACTGTGATTTGGTATTCATTACATATTTCATATAGAGGACTGACAATAGCATGACTTGGTAATATCCTGGTATAAATGGATAAATCCTCCTGAGTGTGTGGATCTTGCTGATGTGTTTAGAAATTTTATATTTATGTTCCCTGCGCAGCTGATTCAGCACAGCTTGACTTCTGTGTAATGGCATTAATCACATTCTCTGGGAGAGCCGATATGTTGTTGTGACTCTCAGGGAATGGATGCAGTGTCAGGTACAGGAAGGAGGAAAGAACAAGTGAATCTGCAAAATCATCTGCAGTTCAGATTTCATTAGGCCTTTAGTCAGACTGACCTCTCAGTCTTATTTGGGAGCATTTTGTACATTTTCAGTAGTACCTCTGTGAATTAATTTTTTTTGTCATGACCAGTCTAATGTGTATCTTACATAATAAACAAGCTTTCATCCAGGATTCAGTCCTTGCTGAGCTTTCAGGCTTGTGTCCCCCATAGGTTCCACCCACATTCTCACCCCCCCTAAGTACCTAAAGGAACTACAGCACCCAGACTTCCTGGACCCCAACGCCCCACCAGAGGGCACAGAGGAGCCGCCTGCAGAATGAAAAGACATTTGGAAGTAAATACACAAGTCATGATGTGATTTGTGAGTCCCTGTGTTCCCCCTTGTCAACCTACCTGCCCATTGTCTTACCTTTGAACCACTGATCCCTGCAGTATTTGTTGTCAATGGTTTTCACTGACACTCAAATGCTGCCTTATTGTTTGTGAAGTAACTGACCCCGGTCCCTGTGTTCCATATCTATATCTTGAAGGAATACCTCAGACTGTCCTGATGGTAAAACAAATATATTCACTGAAAATCTTCCATGTATTCCTGGTAGATTACTGGCTCTACTGTTTCATCCTTACACTGCATATACTGTACATAGCACATAGCACATAAAGCTTAAGATAAATAATATTAAATGGCTATAGTATCTATGGTAGTTTTATGTAGGAGATTCGTAGAAGTTACACAAAATATGTTCAAATGATATACTAATTTATAGCAAATAAGATTAGGTGACTGGAGACTGTAGAGCTCTATTTAGCATATACTACACAGCCAAAAGTATATGTGAACACCCAAACAACATATTGGACACCCGCTGCACTGTGTTCCAGTAGTGACGCTGCTCTGTCACATCTCCACGTCCACCAGAATCATTTCAAAAGTGGAGGGTCTAAAGCAGTCACAGCAGACACATTTCCTATATTATATAGATTTGTGTAGTTATGTTTAACAAGCATACTTACATAATTATTGTACTACATCTTATCTTTATTTTGTACCTGCATTTCCTCAACAGTGGGTATTAGCAGGAAAAATGTTCCATAAACAACAGTTATATATAGCAAAACAATGTTCAACGTTTGATTTAGGGGTCCTGTGTCTGACAATTTCTGCAAAAACTTTCCAAAACTAGCAATCCTTCACATTCACACCCACTTCGCTGTGATTGACCAGGCGTGTGGGGATGTGAAAGTAGGCAAGATTTGAACTTTTCTTAAGCTCTCTTTTTATTCTACACACAACTTGTTCCAACATTTTTTACGTGTGAAAATGAGTGAAGCACTTTGGATGCCTTCAAGGAGTCTGAAAGTTTGAGCTGTTATCTCCATTTGTGCGATTCATGGCCTTGAGACTACAAAAAGACAGTTATTGGAGAGAGATTAGGGAGGCAGTTGGATGCAGCCAGAAGAGGCTATGACGGCAGGCTTTTCACCCCATTTTCCAGTGTGGACATTCAGAAGAGGCAGAAGCACTTTTGACTTTAGTTAGACAACATGTTGTATGAACTAGTTATTTTCAGGCACACTGAACCCCTAAATTGCCCAAACCATGAAAACCAGCCCCATACCTAAAGGACACAAAAGTATTTTGGCCATACAGTGTATTTCACTTGTGAAATCAATCTATAAACCATTACAAACCATGTTTCATGGATGGATTATAACACAATGGACATCTGGGCACAGACATGTAACAGGCCGCCCAACCCTCCTACATAGGAACCAGACAACCAGTCGTTTGCATCTCTTTGTAGTCATTCAGCATCTCATTGTTGTCATTGTAGTCATTTGTATCCCTTTGTTGTTATTTTGCATCTCTTTGTAGTGGTTTTGCGTCTCTCAGTGTTCGTTTTACGTCTCTTTGTGGTTGTTTTGTGTCTCTGTGGTCATTTCGCATCTCTTTGTGATTGTTTTGCATCTTCTCACGGTTGTATTGTGTCTCTTGGTGGTCATTTTGCATCCTGACCCCTTCCTGACACCTTGGGCCCCATGGCCTGTGCCCGGTAGGCCTGTTCAGTAATCCATCCATGCATGCTATGAAAACCACTGACAATATTTTATTATTGAGTGGTCGCATAATGCTAACTTACTACAGTAATAGCCAAAATAGAGTATAAAATATGCTAATGTAATAGCAGTAGCACTACAATCAGTGATTTACCTTCGACATGTGCATAACTTTTGTGTCTACACTATTGAACAAAGGGCCAAAAACCTATAGGATTGACCCTCATTAGATGGACAATCCTATGGCTTTAAAATGTAGGGCAGTTACGCTGGCCTGGCTTTGATACTGCAACATCATAGTACCAGTCAATCAGAACACCCACTAACCTTAAGCAAAGGCATTGTGTTAATTCCTAATATAATAGAAAATGTTTATCTCCAGTGTTTCACTGAATGTCAACTTTGTTAATCAAGAAAACAACCTTGCTAGCAGTGTGATATCCATGCATTGTTTTATCCAGTAGGGGGGGGGGGTCCTTTTCCTCAAACCACTGTTCAATACAACAGTAAACTATAACTTTTGACTTTCACCTTTGTTGCTCAGTTTCTGAATAAAACCTTCCATAGTCATTTTTCTTCTCTTCATGTATTTCCCTGTCTGACCGTGTTGTGTTGTACCTCACCTCCCTTTTTATTCCCTCCAGGGCCATCGCTGTGATTTGTTTCCCTGCACTGCCACTGTTCTTTGTCTTCCTTTTTTGTATCTATAGTAGCACAGTTCTTTCTTTGGTACGTTTCTTCTTTGTGCAGCCATGTCCTTAAAGGGAGGAATATCACTGTAACTTTGTTTTTCAATGCCATGCTAGTTGAGGATAATCTTTGTTAATGTCTCACTGCTGATTTGTTTTATCTTTCAGTCTTTATACAGAACGTTTTATGTTCATTATTTAGTTGTCATCTTAATCACTGACCAGCCAAGACACCAAAATGAACTGTGTGTCTGGAGATCTTTTGGTTCTCTGTGCGCTGCCAGGACCACTTATGTTGTCACAACATACACAAGCAGTGCAATTATGTTAGTAATATTACTCTCACTTAGCCATGCAAGCATAGGTAGGTAGGTAGGTTACCAACCTGCTGCAACTATAGGCCACATGACAATACAGTTATGCTGGGATCAGGCTTTGCAATATTTTTGTCTGTAGAGTTGGTCAGTGTGGCAGATTAGGCAAGTTGTTGGCACACATGGCACATAGAGATGATGGGTAAGGTGCCAGGGACCAACTTTCCTCTTCCACCTGACAGCACCAACAACAAATGTTTCTGTACGTAATCAGGGTTTTCTGAATGAAAGTGAAGCAGGAGCTACTCATGGTCACTATGCGGTGAAGTTAGGCTCTGTTTTTTTTTCCTTCCCAGTCAGTAGAGAGATGGTGAGTGTGTGGGTAAGCAGCATATATTTTAGTTGAAGAGCACTCTGTGCTCCTACTGGAAATATCACGGAACATGTCGTAGAAGTTGTCAAACTAGATGACTAATTGGCCATTATCAGGCTGATAATGTGTAGTCTAATCCTAGCACAGATTAGTCTGTACCTAAGTAAGCTAAACAGCAATTGAACAAAACATTATTAACAAAGAGCTCATATTTCTACCGTGGCTCCACAGTTCTCTACAATTGTTAGTTAAATCCCAAATGGGAAGTTCAGGACTTTGATTAATTTGCACAAAAGGTTCAATTACACTAACAGAACAAAATTTTGTACAATCAAGGTTCAATCAGGTAGCACTATCAGCAGGTAGCACTGTCAGTGTTATCAGCATCAAAAACTAATTGTTTCAAGGTCTAATCTTCTACAAAATTAATTTAAATCTGTTTCTTAGTGTTTGGACTGGCAGTGGGGATTGGGTTGTAAGTGCAGATGCAAAGGCTGATGGTGAGCAGAGCGAATGTGCATCAAGCAATCAGCTGTTAGAGATTTGATCAGCTTGCGGTCAGCTGAGCAGGGCACAGCAAATAATGTGACCTGACCTCAACACCCTTAATTTAGGCCTCGCTACATATACAGTAGGGCACACTACTTCCTGCGATGGCACCAAACGCTGGCACTAGATGTAATGAGGTGTGGAATCGTCCAATAAGGATGTCATTTCTAGAGATACTGGGCTGGTTAAAACCTGTCTGGTTGTCATTTGTCTTGTCCAACCAAACTTCTGTGACGTGTTCCCAGAATTGTTCTCAGCAATTAACTTGATTACTACAATCGTATTATTATCGACAGGAATGATGACCAAACCCATGAAATTAAGACCCAAGTTGTAATAAACTGTTATTAGCTTTTAAGTTTTAGATTTTTATTGGATATTAGATTGATCTAAGTTGACAAACACTGTTGGTAAAACATGAGGCATTCCTTAAAGTATTTATAGATTATTATATTATATTTCATTAAAAGTGATCATACATCTTGTGTCTTTCAGGATCAACTGAAATCTTCACCCCTTCTCGCCTTCTAAAAGCCCTCAAAGACTTGGAGAAAGAAGAGCAGACCAGTTAAGAAGCTCCTGTAGTGCTCTCTCCTCAGCCCTCATACAGCAGTAACACCAAACTATGACTTCTCCTTCCCTCCCCTCTCCTCCCCCTGACATGACATAAATATACACTTCATGTTGTATGCGACTCAGTTGCTGTTAACTCATAAACCAAACTGTGTTTTAAATCACATCATCTTTTGTTGAGTGTATTGATGTTGATCAAAGTTTATTGGAAGAGATTGGATTTGTGTTGAATGTTGTCGACTGTATAATGTGGGATGTGTATTTCTTTGGAACAGTAAAATTAGTTTAGATGACTGGATGAGATTCAGGGATTATGGGCTATAAATGTTAAAGAGTATACTGGGACAATTATTCCACTGCTTTACAGTTGTAATGGAACAAAATTTTCATTGAAGACTCATTATCTGTGTATTCATTTGTATTGTATTCTCTCCCCTACCAATACACACCCTTCTTCTTCTTTTTTTTGTTGGAGCATGCTAGTTTTTATGTAGCGCTTTCCATGCACTAGCAACCATGCCATACTGTACAAATCATGCCAATGTTAAGCCACTCTGGTGGTATATTTAGCTGTAGATCAAGCATTTTGAAAGAAACATATACAGTATAGTTGGATTGTCTCTCGTGCATTGTCTCAATACTCAGCAGTGTTTTTGGCAGTGTATTTTTGTCCTGTAGAGATTCAGTTTCCTTTTGGTTTCCTGTGTTTGACCATAATGTTGTCACTGGTTATTGTTATATAGCGATTCTCTGTAACTAGTAATCCACTGTCTATGAAGAGAGATGTCAGTAATATGACAAGTCTGTGCTTTTATGTCCACATCCATGAACAATACTTGCTGCAGAATGTGTGTTGAGATAATAAAGTGGCTTCCATTAAACTCTTAATTTAGTTTTTGTTTAACTCTGCTCTCTCAAAATGAATATGAAAGTTATGAGTGCTCTGAAGTACAAGGTTTGAGCATACAGTATATTGCAGATAGTAACTTTTAGTGGTGGAAAAATTATTCTAATCTTTTACTTAAGTAAAAGTCATGTCAAGTCAATTTTATTATATAGCCCAAAATCACAAATTTGCCTCAAGGGGCTTTGCAGTCTGTACACCATACAACACCCTCTCAGACCATGCAATACATGTAATTAAGAATAAGTAAAATACTAAGTTTATCAAAACTAAAGTGATCTATAATGCAGAAAGCAGGTCAATTTTTTATATTTGCACACTAACAAAGTCTGGATAACCAACCAGACATATTGTGCATATGCCCCCAGGGCCCCAGACTCTAGAGGACCTCAGATGCCCCAGTTTGACTGTAGCAGTTATACATCCATCTATCCACTTTCTGCTGCTTATCCAGGTTCACGTCACTGTGGAACAGGCAAAGTAAGGTAGGTCAGACATCCTCCAGCTTTTCCTGGGGGATGCCGAGGTGTTTCATGGCCAGATGGGATATATTCCCTCCTGCATGTTCTGAGTCTACCATGACAGAAGGAGGTATCCTTATCACATGCCCGAACCATGTGAAATGGTTTCTTTCAAAGCAAAGCCGCAGCAGTTCTCCACCAAGCTCTTTCCAGGTGTCATGGCTCCTCACGCTGTCCCTATGTTGTAGTAGACTGTACTGTACTCAATATTATAAACTTGTCCCTCACCTCTGGTTTTGTCCCCAATCAATTTAAGACAGCTTGTGTCCGGCCACTTTTTAAAAAACCCAGCCTCGATCCATCTGTTCTGAACAATTTTAGACCCATTTCAAAACTACCTTTCATTTCTAAAGTACTGGAAAAACTTGTCGCTGAGCAGCTCCTTCAAGTTATGGGAGTTGAAGGGAATAATATTTTTAATAAATTTTCAATCTGGCTTCTCCCAAACACAGTACTGAAACTGCTCTGTCACGAATGACATCCTTGTGCAGGCTGATGGCCCCCCCACTCCATCTTGGTATCACTCGATGTAAGAGCTGCCTTTGACACCACTGATCATACCATCCTCATTGATTGCCTAAACAGCTGTGTGTGAGGAAAGCCCTGGAATGGTTTGTGTCATATTTGTCAAATAGATGTGTTTTGGTATCTATGGGTAACTATGTGTCCTCATCCGCTTCACTGTCATATGGGGTGCCTCAGGGGTCAATCCCCTGTCCTATTCTTTTGTCTTTGTATATGCTTCCCTTGGGCTAGATAATCAGCCACTTTGGTTGTATATCCTACCATTGTTATGCAGACGACACTCAGTTATGTGTCAGTAAAACCAGATGATCTCAGCAACCAAGACAGACATTCTCCACAACTGTTTAGCTGCCATAAAAGACTGGATGTCACTTAATTTTCTTCAACTTAATTTTGACAAAACTGATGCTGTGTCTGAAATTGCATACTCCCGTTAGTACACTTACATGCAGTATACTGTGTACACTATGTACTGACTTGCGTAGTGCGTTAATTTTGACAGGGTAGTGTTGTCCCAAATCGAATACTGCTGTTGTGCGCTCACCGGAAATGACGATCGCAACCTTTGACTGCATCATCTTCTTTTTAATGACGGATTGCAACCGGGCGGAGCATTATCGTCAACATTTACCGCGATTGCCGCACGCCGAAATATCTGCCAGCACGTTTGCTCACTTGACTTCAATTCATCCATCCATCCATCCATTGTCTTCCACTTATCCGGGGCCGGGTCGCAGTGGCAGCAGGTTAAGCAGGGTTGTCCAGACGTCCCTCTTCCCGGCAACGCTTTCCAGCTCCTCCTGGGGGACCCCTAGGCGTTCCCAGGCCAGATGAGATATATAATCCCTCCAGCGTGTTCTGGGTCTGCCCCGGGGCCTCCTACCAGTTGGACGTGCCCGGAAAACCTCTAAAGGGAGGTGTCCAGGAGGCATCCTAATCAGATGCCCGAACCACCTCAACTGGCTCCTTTCGATGCAAAGGAGCAGCGGCTTTACTCCGAGCTCCCTCCGGAAGTCCGAGCTCCTTTCCCTATCTCTAAGGGTGAGCCCAGCCACCCTGTGGAGGAAACTCATTTCGGCTGCTTGTATCTGCGATCTCATTCTTTCCATCACTACCCAAAGTTCATGACCATAGGTGAGGGTTGGAACGTAGATCGACTGGTAAATCGAGAGCTTTGCCTTCCGGCTCAGCTCCCTCTTCACCACCACGGTCCGGTACAATGCCCGCATTACTGCTGATGCTGCACCGATCCGCCTGTCCATCTCACACTCCATCTTACCATCACTTGTGAACAAGACCCCGAGATACTTGAACTCCCCCGTCTGGGGCAGTAACTCACCTCCAACCCAAAGGGGGCAGTCCACCGTTTTCTGGCTGAGAACCATGGCCTCGGACTTGGAGGTGCTGACTCTCATCCCAGCCGCTTCACACTCAGCTGCAAACCGTCCCAGTGCATGCTGAAGGTCACAGCCCAATGAAGCCAACAGAACCACATCATCCGCAAAGAGAAGAGATGCTATTCTGAGGCCACCAAACCGGACACTCTCCTCCCCCCGGCTGCGCCTTGAAATCCTGTCCATGAATATCACAAACAGAATTGGTGACAAGGGGCAGCCCTGGCGGAGTCCAACACCCACTTGGAACATGTTTGACTTTGTGCCGAGAATGCGGACACAGCACTCACTTCGGTAATATAGGGACCGGATGGCTTGTAGCAGCGACCCCGGTACCCCATACTCCCGCAGTACCCCCCACAGGACCCCCCGGGGGACACGGTCGAAAGCCTTCTCCAAGTCGACAAAACACATGTAGACTGGATGGGCAAACTCCCATGAACCCCCCAGCAGCCCTGCAAGAGTAAAGAGCTGGTCCACTGTGCCACGGCCAGGATGGAATCCACATTGTTCATATAGTTTCTCTAGATGGCATTGCCCTGGCCTCCAGCGAAACCGTAAGGAATCTTGGAGTTATCTTTGATCAGGATATGTCCTTTAACTCCCAAATAAAACAAACTTCAAGAACTGCCTTTTTTCATTTACGTAACATTGCAAAAATCAGGCACATCCTATCTCAAAAAGATGCAGAAAAACTAGTCCATGCATTTGTTACGTCTAGGCTGGACTATTGCAACTCTCTATTATCAGGCTGCCCCAATAAATCCCTTAAGACTCTCCAGCTGATTCAGAATGCTGCGGCACGTTTACTGACAAGAACCAGAAAAAGAGAACATATTTCTCCCATATTAGCTTCTCTACATTGGCTTCCTGTAAAATCCAGAATAGAATTTAAAATCCTTCTCCTCACCTTCAAAGCCCTAAATGGTCAGGCACCATCATATCTTAAAGAGCTCATAGTACCCTATTACCCCACTAGAGCACTGCGCTCCCAGAATGCAGGGTTCCTTGTGGTTCCTAGAGTCTCTAAAAGTAGAATGGGAGCCAGAGCCTTCAAGCTCCTCTCCTGTGGAACCAGATCCCAGTTTGTGTACGGGAGGCGGACAACCTCCTCACATTTAAGAGTAGGCTTAAGACTTTCCTCTTTGATAAAGCTTATAGTAGGGCTGACTCAGGTGACCCTGAGCCCCCCCTTAGTTATGCTGCTATAGGCCTAGACTGCCGGGGGACTTCCTATGATGCACTGAGCTCCTTTCTCCTCCTCTTCCTCTCCATCTGTACGCCCTCATATCCCATCAATGCTTGTTATTAATTCAACTTCTTCCCGTAGTTGTGTGCTTTCTCTCCTCTCTCTCTCTCCCTCCCCTTCTGTTGCTTTCTGCAGGTGTTTCTGCCTCTGGAGCTGTGGAGGTCTGGGTCTGTGGTTGCTGCCGCCTGCTGCCCCCGTGCTCCTGCTCTGCACCCGCTGATGCTATTGCTGTTGTTGCTTTGTTATTAGTATTGCTATTATAATGTTGCTCTTAGTGTTGTTTCTGTTGGTGTTAACATCAATGCCATTACCATATCTATGCTGTATTGAGCTGCTGTATGTTCTCTTTCCTCCTGCTCTCTCTCTCCCGCTCCCCCCTTCCCCCTTCAACCCAACCGGTCGAGGCAGATGACCGCCCACCTTGAGCCTGGTTCTGCTCGAGGTTTCTACCTGTTAAAAGGGAGTTTTTCCTTGCCACTGTCGCATAGTGCTTGCTCATGGTGGGAACTGTTGGGTCTCTGTAAATATAAAGAGTCGGTCTAGACCTGCTCTATTCGAAAAAGTGCCCTGAGATAACTTTGTTATGATATGGCGCTATATAAATAAAACTGAATTGAATTGAATTGATCCTCCTGGATCCGAGGTTCGACAATCGGTCGTAGTCTCCTTTCCAACACCCTGGAATAAACTTTCCCGGGGAGGCTGAGCAGTGTGATACCACGGTAATTGGAACACACAATCCGGTCCCCCTTTTTGAAGACGGCAACCACCACCCCGATCTGCCACTCCACAGGCACTGTCCCCGACCTCCATGTGGCACTGAAGAGGTGTGTCAGCCAAGACAGCCCAACAATGTCCAGAGCCTCCAGCATCTCAGGGCGAATCTCATCCACGCCTGGCGCCTTGCCACCAAGAAGCTCTTTGACTACCTTGGAGACTTCTGCCAGGGATATGGGTGCTTTGGTGACCACCGAGGCCGCCGTCCTTCTGGCCTCCCGGTACCTGTCCACTGCTTCAGGAGACCTCTGGGCTAGCCAAGCCCAAAAAGCCTCCTTCTTCAGCTTAACGGCTTCCTTCACCGCCGGTGTCCACCAGCGGGTTCAAAGGTTGCCGCCTCGACAGGCACCGACGACCTTCTGACCACAGCTCCTAGCGGCCGCCTCAGCAATGGAGGCTTTGAACATGGCCCACTCTGTTTCCATGTCCCCAACCTCCCCCGGGATGCGCGAGAAATTCTTCTGGAGGTGGGAGTTGAAGGTCTCGCGGACAGGGCCCTCCGCCAGACATTCCCAGTTCACCCTCACTAAACGTTTAGGTTTGCCAGGTCTGTCCGGCAGCTGTCCCTGCCATCTTATCCAACTCACCACCAAGTGGTGATCAGTTGACAGCTCTGCCCCTCTCTTCACCCGAGTGTCCAAGACATACGGCCGCAGATCTGATGATACGACCACAAAGTCGATCATCGACCTGCGGCCTAAGGTGTTCTGGTACCAAGTACACTTATGAACCACCCTATGCTCAAACATGGTGTTTGTTATGGCCAGTCCATGGCTAGCACAGAAGTCCAACAACAAAGCACCACTCGGGTTCAGATCGGGGAGGCCATTCCTCCCAATCACCCCCCTCCAGGTTTCACCATCATTGCCCACATGGGCATTGAAGTCTCCCAGCAGAACTATGGAGTCTCCAGGTGGTATCCCTTCCAGGACGCCACCCAGGAACTCCAAGAAGGCCGGGTACTCTGAACTGCTGTTTGGTGCATAAGCACAAACAACAGTCAGAGCCTTCCTCTCAGCAACTTTCAGTCGCATCGAGGCGACCCTCTCGTTCCCCGGGGAAAACTCCAACACAGCGGCGCTCAGCCGGGGACTCGTGAGTATCCCCACACCCGCCCGGCGCCTTTCATCCTGGGCAACTCCGGAAAAGAAGAGAGTCCAGCCCCTCTCCAGGAGTTTGGTTCCAGATCCTGAGCTACGCGTAGAGGTGAGCCCAACTATGTCTAGCTGGTACCGCTCCACCTCCCGCACCAGCTCCGGCTCTTTCCCCGCCAGAGAGCTGACGTTCCACGTCCCTAAAACCAGTCTTCTATGCCGAAGGTCGGCACGCCCAGGTCCCTGCCCTTGCCTGCCGCCCGACTTCAATTCAATTATATTAAAAACGAATGAAAATTAATGTGCCTTTACTTTAAGCCATGACAATTGCAACCGCCATTGTCATACGTTGGTGGTCCTCCCCTTCCGCTACATGGCCAAGATGGCGACCGTTGAGGGTGAGAAGTGTGCAGTGTTCCACACTCAACTTTCTGGCCGTTTTGTGTACACCATCCGGGTACTTACAGTACACTGCATTTTGCCATACTTACCAGTGTGAACGCACTTATGCACTCAAAATACTGAGTTTGAGTATGCAAGTACGCAATTTGAGACACAGCATGAGCTTCTCATTATCTCATCATTGTGAAAAAGCAACAAATTGCATTTTCCAGTGTATTGGTCCACTTGCTTCCAGTGAAGTTCAGGGTTGATTTTAAGATGCTTTTAATCACTTTTAAGGCACTACATGACTTAGCTCCTGCCTATATTTCGGAGCTACTAAGCCCTTATACTACTGAGCGGCCACTTAGGTCATCCAACCAAAACCTGTTGGCTATTCTGCGGGCAAAACGCAAAACCAAAGGCTGCTGTGCTAGCACCCAGACTTTGGAACAATCTCCCCTCTCACATTAGATCATCTGAGTCTGTTGACTTTTTCAAACAACAATTAAAAACACACTTCTTTAGATTAATTCTTCAGGGTGTTCTGGGTGGTGGTGGGTTTTTATATTTTCTCATTTTTATAAGCACTTTGTGTTTTTTTATTATTATTTATATATATATATATATATATATATAGTATTGATGTTGATGTAAAGCACTTTGTAACCTGTGTTAAAAAAGGTGCTATATAAATAAAGTTTTACTTACTTACTTACTTACTAGACTGCTGTTGTGAAGAGGTAGCTGAGCACTATGCAGGGTGTAGCAATTAGTTTGTGGTACTTTGATTTAAAGCCGAGCCAGGTCCAAGGCAGCAGAGGAGCAGGGCTGACGAAACGGAGGGCTAGAGACAGGGGCCGGAGCAGAGCAGGCAGGACAGCAGGAAAAGGAGAAACAAGATTAGTCGCATGTAAACAGGCAATGAGCAAATACAACTAGATAGGCTGGAAACGTAGACTGACTGAGCAGGAACTACGATTGGGCCAGGTGGATGTGGCAGAGCTGAGTCTTTGTAGGAGTCTTGATTATAGTATGGGAGGCAGTTAGTGGGGTTCTGCTCTGGCTTCAGCACACCTGTCTCCACTTAGACAATCACTCACACCCAGACACACAGAGAGAGAGAGGCTGCAGGCTAGGAGGAAGTGGAGGCAGAGGTGGAGGGCGTGACAGTTTTATTTAGTTTTAATCTTTTTGTGTTTTTATACTTTGTAATTATGTTTTGAAAAGTGCCATATAAATAAAGTTTCTTCTTATAATTAATATTATTATATTAATAATCATAAACTCACTTAAGGGCAACAGCATACATACACAATGCAGTGGAAGGAATAGTGGATCAATATGGGGATGGCAGCTAAAATTCACCCCAGGCCCCCAGGATGATGTGTAATGTAACCCTGATAGTAAGCAGTAACTATAGCTGTCATTAAGTGCAGTACAACATTGCTCTGTGAAATGTAGTGAAGTACAAGTATAAAGTAGTATATATAATATTATATATCTGCTCATGCTCACATTTTTCTATGCAACATGTTTGTTTGCCGTGATATGTTATGTTCAGACCTCCCTTGAGTTTTAGTGGGATTAACCTGGTTAAATAATACATTACAAACATACAGCTGTCATTCCTCATGAAGCCACTGGAGGGAGCCTTTGCCAAACGCTGATGAAAGCTGTTAAACGTGTGGGACAGATGAGGCTCTTTCATCATAAGAGCTTTGACGCATGTGAACTCAGCTGCGATGGAAAGACTATTTTTAGAGTCATTTCCCACTAAAGCTGCATTGATATTTTGATCAACATGATTTTTCTTGTTAACGAAAACAGAATTTTTGTGAGCTGTCTGGATGTCTAACCAGTGAACAAGGGCAGCGGGAGAAGTCAGTGTTCAACAACAGAAATCCTCATCCACCTGTATTCTACAGTGCCCAGTGAACACTATTCTGTCTGAGGATTAAGCAGAAACAGCTGAGCCATTTTTTCCTTTCAGAAATCTTGTGGGAATAATGCTCTGTTTATGCAATGCTGTATTCCACTGAAGGCCGCAGGCAGAGAGGCAGCATAAGATGTTGTGAGTCATTTTAATGCTATGGAAACCAATATTTTCTAGAGACAAAGCTCGGAATAGCTGACCACCTCTGCTGAGGTAGCACAGTGTGGAATACAACACAAGCTTATATAACCAGAACATCTTATTGCTTTTCTCAGGATGCTCCACCACAAAGTTGTGTTTTCTCTGTACGTCACCTAGCAGAAGCCTGTTGTAGTGTGTAGTGTAGTGCTGTGCCAGCGCTGGAGAAAGGTCTGGATGAACTCATGATTATTCTGGTATAGGGGGAAAAAACGCTCTGTCTTGTTTGTATTTCTTTAAACCAATCACAATCGTCTTGGGTGGCGCTAAGCCCAGGATGCAGGGACTGCCCATAATTTTTTTCCCACCCCGAGTCCAAGGAACTCTGCCTCTGATTGGCTATTACTCGTTGCTTCCGTTGGTTAGGTGTTTTAAGGTTAGGGTTAGCTATTAGAGGGAGAGTAGGTGCGGAAAAAATCAGCTCTGCAAATGTTTTATGATTAAGGAAATTCATTCAACACATTTGTCAGATCTCACTGAAATACAAAATGTGTTTTGGTGAGAAACACTGAATGTAAAAATAATGTGTGTGTTTACAAAAAACTGCACCTTAAATATGTAAAAGTAGATTTTCACACACTGCAACAAGACGGAGCCTAAAGATTAGGAAATAATGTGAAACTCAGCTGAAGCCTCTTATCATTTCTGTTGATATTATAATTCAGTGGTGCATGTTCTCAAAAAGTTATCACAAACCAACTGAGGCTTCCAGGGCCCCTGGGAGTCCTGGGCCAGCTGCTCACATTGCCCTGCTGAAAATCCAGCTTTGTGATCAACACTTCCAACACTGCTACACCACAGTATGTTAGCTGTCTTTCTCCATACATCCTGTTGGCAGTGTAACTAAGTACATTTACTCAAGTACTGTACAAGTACACATTTTAGTTACTTGTTACTTTTTTGAGTCTTTTCTCTTCATGTCACTTTCTATTTCTACTCCACTACCTTTCAGAGGGAAATATTCTACTTTTTACTCCAGTGCATTTACTTATAGTTACTTTACAAATTAAGATTTTTGCATACAAATTTACAAAGAGCTTATAAAATATGATGTTTTGTTATAAATTAAACTACCCAACAGTAAATACAAGTACAGCTGAAACGATTAGTCAATTAACTAATCAATTAACTAATCGATTGACAGAAAATTTATTGGCAACTATTTTTATAAATGTTTAAGTCATTTTTAAGCAATAATGCCAAATATTTCACAGTTCCAGCTTCTGAAATGTGACAATTTGCTGCTTGAACTTTTTTTAAAGATATTTTTTGGCCATTAAAACCTTTATTATTATTTAGTGAGAGCTGAAAAGACACAGGAAAGATGGGAGAAAGAGAGGGGATGACATGCAGAAAAGGGCCCGGGTCGGAGTCGAACCCTGTCCGCTGCGGTAATGGTTGACTCTCTACCAGGTGAGCTACTGGGTGCCCCACTGCTTGTACTTTTAATGAGCTTAATTCATTTTAAATAATTTTGAATTTTGGACTGTTGGTCAGAACACAACAAGCATTGAGAAGGTGTCACTTTGGACTCTGGGTAATTGTGACGGCACAGGAGCCATTTTTCTCCTGATTATACTTACAGACTTTTATTAAGGCAACATTTTCAATGTAGGACTTTTACTAGTAGTATTTTTACAGTGTGGTATTAGTACTTTTACTTAAAGGTTGGGTAGGCAGTATTGTTATGGCGTCATTGGCCAACAAATCCATAATAACCATGCAGCATATTGTCAGTTCAACACTATGGCTGCTCTGGATATTTTCCACTGTGCTACAGCTTCTCTTTTTGTGAACTGTGACATGTGAATCAGCAGGGGTTTCTGTGTCTCCTCTTTTCTGGGCATGCTGGTGTTTGCTTGCACTTTACAACTTCCCCCAGCAAATGCACTTTTCAGCTTTTCACTCTAAAATACAAAAACCTCTCCGGAGCACTGTTATTTGTATTGTGGTTATTGTGAATAGAATAAGATGGAGATTATGGAAGTCAGATGCTGTCACATGGTTCACAACCTGGCTTGCTGAATTTGTCTGTGGCTTACAGGTACTATTCAGTGACAGGAATCTGCACCAAACCAGAGTATGACAATCTGTACCAAACCATGCTGGTAAGTGACAAGTAATACATTTTTTTATTGTATTTAATTCTATTTTATGCTGACTGTATGTATAACATAATTTTCTTATTTTAAAATCCTGACTGCCCTTTAGGCTTATTAGTTTTTCTACTCATGCACATCTCTTCTTGAATGGTTTAAATACTTTATGTATATTTTTCTGTTTGTGTTTTTAAAGGATAAGGTTTGTGTTATTCTTATTGTCAACAGAAATCCCATGGAAAGACCAAAACCAACAATATGTTAGTCCATCTCTCAGTACTTTCTGACTTCCCTTCCCTGTATGTGGCTCTCAGCCCTGAGCTCATTGGTTCCAACGGAAGATGTAAATCTTTCAAAACACCTCACAAATTTATAGTTTCATCTTTTTAAAAGGCTCAGTAGTTTTCTAAAACAGCTGGTCCCTGTAGTTTTTAGCAAACGTTACTCAAACAGGAGGAAATAGTGCGGTTGTCAGGGACTATTTTCAGCTGCGGATTAATTCACATTAAGTGAGATAGTGAATATTTGGGGCAGCAGCATGGTGTATGTGGGATTGAGTCCAAATAAACTACAGTGTGTGTGTTCATGGTAATGAAGGAACATGTCACCCAGTGCAACAGTGTGGCTCACTGATGTGTTTTTAATAGTTTTTGGACAACAATGGAGCTCTATGGCACAGAGGAAGAAGATATATCAGGTTTTGGATACACACACACTATTTGTTAGTAGGATACATTCACTGTTGGTTTGGGTCTGCACATGGGATTTGTTCTCAAAAATAAAAATATAGAATCTCACCAGACTTATTTACTTACTTTAAATGTAAAAGAATCAACCCATCAACGGCTGACACAGAATCACTGCACGAGTTAGAATTTTTTAATGCTATTTAGCATCATGTCTCAAACAAATCCCAGCTTTATTTTTTATACCTCAACAAATGTGGTGTCCAGGCTTTTCTCTTGTTGCTGCATGAGTCGTATGAACCTACACACCTGAAAAAGTAGTTTAAGAAGGTAAAATTAAATACAAAAAGCTCCTTCAACACCTTGTCAGCTAATGTGTTCATGCCAAATATGCAACACAACGTGACTGCTGTAGCTTAATCAGAATTTTTATTGTGTCTTCAGGAAATCTGTTTGGAGAATATTTGTAAGTATTTCACTCTTTCTGCCATTTGAAAAAAAAAGATTGCAAGAACCAATACAATAAGTGACTTCTTCTGAAGGATATTTTTCTAGTGCGACAGCTGTGACACGGGAAGGGAAACACACAAGAGATGTTAGCAATTTCATCAGCCTCAAAGAGGTTACATAACTGTGTTTAACAAAATAATTCTCTAATTCTCTCACCATTTACTGTATATACATCTCTATAAATCTATGTTCAGCCTTTTCTGTACAGGATATATAATTTTTTAACAGTTTGCATTCACAAAAAAACATAGTGTCATTTAAATAGCACAGTATTCTCACCAACACTTCATCTTGAATCCAGACACTTCAGTGTTGCGTTAGTCATACATCTTATCACTAAACATTTCTCTAGTAATCACTATTATCTCACCTCACTGTAGTGGGGTTATGTAATATAATATAACCATGATAAATAGAATCAGGCCAATATATATATATAAATATATAAAATTCTTTTTTTTTAAAGCATGTACTGTTTTCTCAATTTGGATTACTTGGCTCTACAGTATTACGTTGGATCATGGATACAATTATGAAAAGAACAGATACTAAAACATGTCTCAGCCCTATGGAATGAGCAATGCTTTTGTAGGAACAGACCAAATAAAAGCCACATGTACGAATGACTGTTCTGCCCTTTTCACAGCAAAGGTTTACAACCACTGTAAATTAATTCATGCTGTAGATCATAATAAGTAGAAACAATCAGTTTGACCTTTGTTGAAATAGGGGTCTTGTAAAACAAATCATATAAATACTTTTAAAGGGGACCTCTAGTGATTTAGTATTGCACTGTCTACATTACCCATAATGCAACCAAAAGCATATTTTTGTTAGAAGTCATGTCAGAGACATCTACCCTGCTGGGTAAACTTTACCTCTCTAATTTTTATCACTTTTTTGTGGTCATACATATAGTCTCCAAGCCCAAGCCCCCTGACATCACTATGACATCATCAGGGTTATTTTTCTAAGACTTAACAAAGCTCATCCAGAGTCACAGAAGACATTATACAGTGGTTTTCTCAGGCTGAGTAGTACTCCTCATGACTAATAGACTGAATTTTATGTGTAAAATTGGTGGAGTGCCCCTTTAACTGTAATTGCTCTTTTCCTATATAAAGGGTTCCCACACATTTTCACCATTTCCACGACTTTATTTGAGTAGTTTAAAATAGGTAGGCCTATATAGCAATCATAGTGCGTGATAATGAGGCTCTTACTCCAGTGTGCTATGCCCTAAGACAGGGATTGTAGCAACAATGTAGCACAGAATAATATTATGGCAATCATACAGTATTCTTGAATGTCAGCACTTGCCGCAATTATCAATTTAAAAGTAATGATGCACAGAAGTTTTAAATTGCAGTTGTTTTTTGTTGGTTTGCTGGTTTGCCCATGTAAAAATTAATTTCCTACATACTGGGTTTTCACCTGCACCCCCCATCCAAAATTCAGTATAGGTACCAGATATGCTCGGAGTCCTGCATTTACAGATGACGTAACACACACATAGTGATTGGCTGTACGTTGAAAAGTGTATGGGAGCTGTGTGTTTGTGCCACAGACTACCAAATTTCATGTTTAATAACACTATTAAACACGCACTTCCCAGGCATTTACAGATAAGCAAGCTTGCTAACTTTGCTCTCTTATTAGACATTCCTTCCTTTTAAACAATAGCCAAAACAATGTATATTCAAAACTTTTCCAAAACATTCTGTTAATTCCAAACCATTTCCAGGCCTGGAAAACAGTTTTTCTAATTTCATAACTTTTCCAGGAATTTCATGACCGTGGGAACCCTGTATATACCACTGCAACACTACAGACACAGTGCATACATTAACTGCCCCAACAAGATTTTGTCAGTCACTAATGAGTAGCTGCGGTTACATGGACAATATTTCTTTAACCCGATTGAAATTATTCTGATTAGAAATTCCAACTTATTCCAATTATTAGTGGAATATTAGGGTCCATGTAAATGTAGCTAGTGTTCTACATCTACAAATCTTTGCACCTCAGTTTTCAAGATTTTTGTCTGTACATTCATTGTGAGTGCAAATACTGTAGCTTCAGGTCTAAAACAAATCTTCAAAGCAACGCTGCAACTAAAAGCCCCTTTATTGGGACTGCACTAAAAACATTTCTACCTCAACAAGTCAATTAGTTTTTTTCTTGAAACAAATTAAAGGTCTGTCAATGGGATGAGATTATTTCACCCATTTCCAAAACAAGTCAACCTGTATCAGGAATCTTGCACAATCAAGTGTATTTTTCTTGATTTGAGTGTAACAATCTATCTTATTTCAAAATGCAGATAAGCTCTTGAAACAAAACGGCAAATAACAAACATAATAGTTTCACCCCACTGACAGAACCTTTAATGGAAAATAAGTTTTCAACCCTTAATATGAAACCTAATAACTTGTTAAGACAGATGTTATTTTTACAGTGCGGAGACATAGTGGGTAGATAGATAATAGATAGTGATAATAGTCATTAGATCACTTTAGAAATGATCTCATAATACAGTTTGGGAGAGTTGGTACTATGTTAGTGAACTACACAATCACACAATCTCAATCGGAATGGCCTCAGACACAAATACACATTAGGTGGGCAAAATAATAAACATATACACTCAGATGCCAGTTATAGGTTAAAACTATTTAAACCAATGTAATCTGATACAACAGTTCTTCAATAAACCCTACCCCATGAAGGCTCTAAGGTTCAATTTTTGTTGAAACTGTTCCAGAGAGGTGTTGATTTAACTGTTTTCTCATTTTAGAGGCTGCAGTTTGGGCTGCTGTAAAAGCTTGGTTAAAGAGCTACCAGACTTGCCATCATCCCTGTTAGCTGCATGATTGTCTGCTCTTATTTGCTTGACTTCCTGTCTGTTTGTCAGATAGTCTTTTTCACTGTGCAGTCTTGGTTTTACCTTGTTCTCGTGTTAGCATCTACCTATGATTGTCATGTTTAACAGCTTGCACTGATTATGTGCATACCATGTTTTTGTTTTCTACTGACTGCAGTGAACATTTGCTGCTTTGTAAGTTGCTTGACTTATCTTTGCATTTCATTCATTTCTCTGTTTAGCTGAGTAGTTACACAAAAAGTTAAGGCAGGATTTACAGCAGGACTGTTATATTCCAGTAGGCTGCATTAGTTTTGGCATGGTGGACCTAATAAACTGGCAGGTCAGTGTAATTATATATGACCATGACGGGCAGACAGAAGTCAGAAGACAAATTGCCACGTCACACAGTCAGTGAATAGTATGACTTTTTGATTTGGTCATACTGTCTTCTGTACAAACCTGAATGAGGGCCTGACATTCTGCTTCTGTTCCTCAGTGTGTGCATACCTTATTAATTATAAGAGGATACTCCAATCTGATCAGTGTTTCCTGTACAGTGCATTAGCAGCTTGCTGATTCATTACTGAGTCTCAGTCCTCATCATTATCCCACAGAGCGCAGGAAATGGTTATGCTAATTCATATAGGACCTTCACTGATCTCCACTGTGTAGGCTTTTGGATGTGGTTTCATATAGAGGGTTGCACATCCTGGGGGGAAGAATATATAAAATATGACTGATGTGAAGAAGTATTATAGTCTTGAAAAATATTAAATGCTCTTCTACTATAATCTATTTAATATTATAAAAAGTTATATAGAGACATTTTATGTAGGGACTATAAGCAATCTACAGAATATACACACTATCATACCATTAATATTTGTGTTATAGCTATTGAAATACATATGGTAATCTTGCTAAAATATCATGTTGTTTGATGTTTGATTGTTTGATTTCCAAAAGTTATTAGTTGATTAATTCTTCTTTTAAGGCGACCAATGGGACATACTTTTGCCATTATATGCTGGTTGAGATATGGGAATTATGGGTTTTCATTCACGATATATCAGGGTAATTAATTCTGCCAAACATGAGTCAAACTATATTTGCAAGAATGTTTGTTTTAACTTGTCAGTCAGGTGTCAGAATTTCACTTCCACGTAAACTCATCAGAGACAGAGGGAACAGTTGTTGTTGTTGAACTGTTGTAATAAAGCCTCAAATGGGCAGAGCCAAACCACCAGTTGTCTTGTTTAATTAGCGTTGGACCAAAGCTCAATGAAAAAGTGAGCCGTGACAGAGGGAAGTTAACATTATGAAATCTTATACTTTTAGTAACTGAACAAGTAGGCATACGTTTATCTAGGGTAGTTTATTACTCTGGCTGATGTTTTAAGCTATTATTAGCCATCCATCTTGCTTAGCTAATAAGCAAACCTGCAGAACTTCCACAGTCACTAAGTTAATATCTTTATTTACACCAGAGGTCTTATTTTGCCATTGAAGTGAGCTGCCTGTCAAGGTTAAATTTGTTGGAAGTAAAATTCTGGTTTATTACAATTTAGGTTTTATCCATAATTTATTATCATTTTATATGATAATATTGTACTCACCAAATGAATTGCTGACATCACAGAATGTGGTGACATTGCCAAAAAGAAGTGTGACAGGTCAAGAAACATGAGGAATGAGGTTGTAAACAAACCAGCAGTTTAGCTGGACTAGCTACCACTTTATTTGAAGGTAAAACTGAAAATGAGCACACCAGAAATTTCATAATTCCTCATTGCACAGGAAAAAAGTTGTGCACGCAAACACAGCAGGTATGGTAGGTTAAAATTTAACCCAGAAGTGGGTCTGTAAACTCCTGATGGATGTTTACAACACAGTTTGGGTATTAATTTTACTGTTCGCCTTCATTTTGTCTCCTAAATAAGTCTGACTAACCTGGGGCTTTGTTCACAATCTGATCATTCAATCGTAGTTGTGCGCACAACTGTATTCCAGTGCAATGAGGGATTTTTACTGTTGTTTTGGGTGTGTTCACCTCCTGTTTTACCTTGAAACTAAAGGTGGTGTCAGCGATTCTGGAGAATGATTGTTGATATTTATACTCCGATGTTATTTACATTTCATTAACATTATAGTGTAGCTCTGTTCCTCTTCGGGGGGGTAGGATGTGGAAGAGGGAGAGTAGCTGGCAGAAGTCCTGTGCACAAGCATGAATGCCACCTGTTGCTGTGGCGGGAATAATGTGTGGCTCGGTCCAAGCCATTTTGTTTGTTTCCCTTTTACAGAGCCAGGGCTGTGTACACACAATCAGTGTGCGTGCAGATTTTTTTTCTGCACGCACACAAAATGGACAGCTAGTGGGCCGTGAGGAGGTATTTGCTGAATTTGACAAAATTTGACTAGTTGTATTGGATTAGAATTGCTGACCCCACCTTTAAGTAGTAGCTAATCTGGCTAAACTGTTTGCTTGTTTCGACATGTCTGGTCGTGTTTCTTGCCCTCTCTGACTTGATGTTCAAAGATCACTGTATCTAATAGTACAGTACAATGTTAGTTTTGCCTCCCCAGATATTGTCTCAAGAATTAAAAATACAAGACACTTGAAGACTGACTTTACTTACTGTGATATGATTGGCTATTTTTAATATTATTTGATTTTTATTTGACAACATTATCAGTACTAATTGTCCTCCTGGTGAAACATACAATAACATTCCCGGTTTGAAAACGAATGAAACAGAATTAACTAATGAAACAAATGCAAATTGCATTTGACCCAGGTATGACTTTTATGGCAAATATTGACGCAATATCCTTTTCTAAATTTAAATTGTGCAAATCTCGATGGAGTGCAATCAACAAATACTCAACACATCTTTCCACAAATCCTTTCCCTGAAATTAAAATGAGGGCCATGATTATAGGACAACATCATGTGGAGTTCATACGGTTCCCTCACAGCAGTAAAACAGTGTCCTCTTTAACCAAGCTGCATGAAATGCAAAGTCCTCATACTAGAGTCCTGGCTCAACCACCAGGATGTCAATGTGGTCCTTCTCTTTGGTCTTGAAGGCCTCTGCGATGATCCGGGCAGCATCCTTGTGCTCCCGACCTCTGAGGGAAATGCCATTGACCTCCAGGATGACCTGACCCACCTTCAGCTGGCCGCAGTTATGAGCCGAGCCTCCTTTCTGTCAACAGGGACACGAAGGGAAGGAAGGAGGGAAGACAGACAATAATTTGCCATATTTAGAAAGATAGCTCCATTCAATTACAGATGAGTGATTAGTCAGTAGAAATGTGTGTTTGCTGTTGTTATAGGTACTTACAGTACAAGGCCACTTTCGAACAGTTTGATACAAACTAGGGTTGAAAGTTTACCAGTGATATTACAAGTATAACTTCCCAGTTCTTCAGTTTTGTTCTTGGATGTTTACTGTAGTTGTAATATTAGGGTTATCTCCTCCATAGGGACCAAGTGGAATTTGTGGTTTTAACAACTTGAGGAGGAGTTTGCATTCTATATTTAATTTTATTTTTTATTTTGAAAGAATGATTCTGGTATTGTTTTAGAGCCAATATTCTTAAATTATGCCACAAAATTAATCAAAATAAAGAGTATGGTACAGTATTTTTCCACCTGAATTATATCCTGGCATTGTGAGAGACGGCATTAAAACAACATTTAAAGCATTGTGTGGAGAGATAAAATATACAGAATCTATAATTTAACAGTTAAATTAATGAATTAAATGAAAAAAATATATACAGACATCCTGTATATAGAGTTCTGAGAGTTCAGCCTCAGGCCTGCCTGTTGAACGCTGCTCTGCACTCTGATTTGGGGATGGTGTCCTGCATGATTAAGCTCCTTGTTGAACCACCTGCATAGTTTTCATTTACAGATTTTTCCCTATGCTTCATTCACACTTATTCTAAAAATATTTTAGAATACAATACAGTTGGATACAGTCCAGTTGCTATTTCAGCATAAAAAGTAATTAAAAGAAACCATTGCAGCATTAACACACAAACCCAGATACTGGAAACCCTGCGTTCCTGCATGTATTTTTCCTTGGGGGAAATTGAGTAGATTTTGTCGAGAATTCCCAGGAAATACCGGGATATATGTTCCTGCTATTCAGCTCTAACTACTACCTAAGTTTAACTGAACATAGGCTGATTAATATTTCTGTGATGGTATTGTTGGTAAGACTTGGTCAAATCTTAAATAATTGTACATTTGGGAAACTCTATGGCATGAATAGACTAAATTACACCCATCTCAATAAGTTGCACTAATCAATTCTTTTTTTTATATTATAGTGGCTCAAGTGACTGAGTCTGATGTAAAATGTGTTGCTCATAGTTTAAAGCCCACAGAGAATTAGCACCCCCTCAGCTCCACGGAGCTTTTCAGTATCTTTTAGCCTAGCTCAATGTTATGGTTTCACTGCCCCACAAATTCCACTCTCATCAACCTCGTTTTCAGTGAAAAAGCTATTATAAACTCACTGCACACTACCTGCTGGCAGACAGACTACTAGCTCGTGAAGTGAAAGTCAGCTAAAGAGACAGATATTTTACTAAGGAGTTGGTGGAGACCAAACCAGAGCTGCAAGGAGACTGAACATTGGACTTGCATTCATTAGGTGGACAAAAAGCCTGGTTCTGCTCAAGGTTTCTACCTGTTAAAAAGGGAGTTTTTCCTTGCCACTGTCGCATAGTGCTTGCTCATGGTGGGAACTGTTGGGTCTCTGTAAATATAAAGAGTCGGTCTAGACTTGCTCTATTCGAAAAAGTGCCCTGAGATAACTTTGTTATGATATGGCGCTATATAAATAAAGCTGAAAATAAATAAATAAAAACACAACTCCAAATGTTGCTGTCTGCTGGATGTGTAAGGCATTGTTTGCCAACACATTCAAAATAGAAACTTTATATGGTGATAATCTGTCAATGTTGTGTTTTCAACTTGTTCCACTGCCCCCAAGTGGCCAATAGAAATGAATTAATGCAGCTTTAAAATACTGGAATTGTCAGTAGAATTCACAAGCCACAGTCCTTCCTAGTTCCTACTTAAAAAAGGGACATTTTCTTCCATTCCTGTAGTTGAGATAAATTTAGAAAATCATCTATTTTAATTAGTGAGCCACTTTTATACTTGACATTTAGAAAGATTGGTTAGCTGTTGAAGATAGTGAGGGATCTGAGTTGATGACTCAGATGAGTCATTTGTCAGTCTCTGTGTGTGTCTGTGTGTGCACAGTGATACATGACCACTAGGCAGTCTAACAGAGCCACAGGGTTAATCTATCTGTCCATAAATTGATTCTTCCTCCACTCAGGACAAACAGGACAAATGCCAAAATTGCCTGATTCAATTTAATCCTTAGTGCTAAACATGTTTTTTTGTTTGTTTGTTTGTTTGTTTTTGTTGTTGTTTTTTTTCCTGTGACATTCAATTACAAAGTAACAGCTGAAAACATTGCTGCAGGGCACACAGGCCAATAATAATAATGAATTGTGATTCTGCAGACTGGCCCAGAAACTCTGAGTAGGGTAATGAATCCGACACACTCAGCTGCTTCTACAACCATCACCAATATGCCTATGAGCAAGGCATTATCCCCAAGCTGCTTCAACGCAGCAGCTCCTAGTGGCCCAGAAAACCAGGCTGAGGTGATAAGTAGCTCCCTCTTGTAAAGACCGAAACACATACAGGGTTTCAAGCATCCCAACAGGCAACATGTGTTTACAGTTATGCTTATAGGCCTACTTACTAATACTAATGAAAGGAAAGGTCAGCTCTTAAAGGATCTGAGATTTGATGACTAAGATGAGTCATTTGTTTAAAGAATCTTTGTATGTGTGTGAGTGCAGGAAACTGGAGCAAATTTTGAAGCCAACACACTTGATTTCCAAACACAGCCATAGTTTTCTACTGCCAGCTACACACTGACAGTTTTTGGTCAAGCATCAAACCACCGATCAACGCTGAGGATGTTTCTGAAAGCGTCATAAGGCGGACAGAACTGACCAGCTGTTCAAGCCATGCAAAACCAGGATTGATCCCACACCATAAACAAGGTTGTTAAGTAAACATACATACAAGCAAAAAGTGGCTTCCACACTACAGTAGTTCACGAACTAGCCCTGTGAGAAGTCGGTACTTCACCAAGTACCACACATAACGCACAGATGCACGGATACTGTACTGTACTGCACTACTGTATGTTCTCTTTCCTCCTGCTCTCTCTCTCCCGCTCCCCCCCTCCCCCTTCAACCCAACCAGTCGAGGCAGATGACCGCCCACCTACAGCCTGGTTCTGCTCGAGGTTAAAAGGGAGTTTTTCCTTGCCACTGTCGCCTAGTGCTTGCTCATGGTGGGAACTGTTGGGTCTCTGTAAATATAAAGAGTCGATCTAGACCTGCTCTATATGAAAAAGTGCCCTGAGATAACTTTGTTATGATATGGCGCTATATAAATAAAACTGAATTGAATTGAATTGTCCCTTTCTTGGCTATAAGAAATCCTCATATGAAGATATGTAATTGACTATATGCAAAGAATTTCTCTCTCTTGGATGTGATTTTACACATCACAGTCTGTTTCCAGGTCTTGAAGAGTACTACTGCATATGTGAATGAGTAATGTCACTTGAGTCAGCGTCGGTTGGGTCTGAACACTGCAAGTTTGAAAATAAAAAAATCTGGGGGTGTGGAGTTAGAAAGAAGTGAGTTTCCCAGACCTCGGTAGCGCACTCATCATCTCTGCTTGAGGCTAGCAGCTCGAGGCCATATTAGCACCTACATTAGTACATGACCAAATCTCAGAATGAACTTTTGGCAGCAGAGTTGCATTGCTGGCAGAGCAGGTGGCAGGCTTTGACAAGTAAGCAGAATGTGGGGAATAAAAAAGACAATATCTCTGGTTCTGCTTCATTGATTTTGATCCTTTTTTTTTTTTTTTAAACGGCCCATCATGAGTCCGGGAAAACAATGCTAAATCAGTAGAGCACTCTTTTAATACACAGACAGGGGGCACTGTGACATCAAAATGTATACAATATAAATTTCTCCCTTTTAAAGTACTGAAAGTTTTCTTTAAAATAAAGCACAGGACATGTGATTTACAGAGCAATTTCATTTCTGTTGGACTGTGTGTATGTATTGTAAGCGTCCTTGCCTCCAAGCCACTGCAAATATAACATTCTGTCTGCCAACTCTTTCAACTTCTCTGTCAACATAGCTGGTTTTTAGAAAAGGATCAAAATAGATAAACCTAAATTAAATCATAGTTTAGTCTCTTTAAGACCAACAATAATGCCAATGACTGTGTGCAACTATTCAGAATAGAGCAAAGGGAGCTTTATCAGATTACAGCCCCTTGATACCATAGGAATATAATTGGCTAAATGTGCATGTATTCATGTTAATTATAGGGGACGCCCTGTTTGATGAGTTGCTAAATGACTGTGAGGGTCGCCAGCATACTGACTGACATTCAATGTCATCCACTGTCTTGAGATTGACAGAGACGGGTGAAAGGAGTCATTGTTATGAAAATCACTGCAGTCACGAAAACTCCTCAAGGATGCCCCGCTCATAACAGAGACTGAGAGGAGGGTTGGGTACTGCTGAGGTGAACGAAGCTATAACTCATTCAGTGATTAGCTGATCTTATCGTCTGTCACTCTAACCCGCATATAAAACACTTCTGTTATGGACATGCACTGCTTTGCTTTCATTGGACTTTGTTGGAAATGTGAAAGGTGTCAGAGAGAAATGTCAACAGGAGGACTTGCATTTGCAGATTGCTTTAGAATGCTGTCTGTGCAAAACAAATGCAAGCTAATAATCAGATGCTGAAGGAAGAAAGAGTTTCTATTAAAGCAGAAAGGGAAATGTTAATGCACCAGAGTGAATATTTTCTCTGCATACTTTTCAGTTAAGTAATGTACAGTAGTTTTTAAAGAAAAGACATTGAACATTGGCATAAATTTCCCAGCTGTGGGACAATAAAGGCTTATCTTATCAATCACTTCAAATCGTAAATAGGTCAAACCCTATTGTATTGCTGTCTCACCTGAATGGTGACTATGCGTGGTAAAGGTTGCCGTGTGTTGGCTCCCCCTTCTATGGCGATGCCAAGGGTATTGGCATTTTTCAGCACTCGTACCAGGGTAGCAGTGGGCACTGGGACCGGTGAGCCAGTCTGCTGGGACACAAAGTGGAGAGGAATTAGGAGCAAGAGCCATTGAGAGCAAGGTCATTTATTGTCACCATTGCAACATTTTGTAGATCTAGATCCTCATCACCTCCAATAATTTTCGGAACCAACAGTCCGACAAGCAAGCACACTTCACACAATGATTGGTCAGGTGTGTGGAGGTGTCAAAGTAGGCGAGGATTACACTTCTCACTCAAGCTCTCTTTTTTCATTCTTCACAGAACAACTTCTGTAACCTTACATGTGTACAACTCCGTGCAACAACACCACAAATGCTTTTGAGTACAAACTGTCCAAAAGTGTGTGCTGATATCCCTATTTGCACAATTTATTGCGCCTCATCTAGTAATGTAAACTGCCTTTTTGTTTTCAGCTGCTGTTACTTTGTCCAAATTAACTGAATGTTAAAATGACCTAACTTTAGCTTTGTTTGGCCCATCAACAGCAGCGTCTGCACATGTACATGGTGTGAAGCATAGTTTGCCACTATTAATTTTCTATGGAACGCAAGCGATTTGATCCTCAAGGCACTGTAGTTGGCAGCGTATTATCCACATCAAAACGTACATACGTATTGTTTTTTGTAACAGTACAGGGAACAAGGCAATAAGATAGAGGATCCCCACACAAAAAGGAAGAAGATAGGGCACTGTCAAATAAACAGGCTAACAGCCTAAGGCTAGGGCAGGAAGGCAGGTTGCAGACAGCCATAACATCAAAACACAGGTAGCAGAACACAAGCAGATAACAGGATGGCTGAAACACTATGACAGAACAGGAGCATAGACGATGTGGCAGAAGCTGGTACGCTATATACTAAGTGGCTAATCAGGAAATAAAGAGCAGGTGTGCAGCTGGGTGTGGAAGATCAGTTGACTGGGAATGGCAGAAACACTGTAGAGACATCAGGTGGGAAATGACAGGGTAGGGGGGTTCTATTACAGTTGTTTGCACTTGACTACAGGCATTTCTCTAGAGCTCACTTCTTCAAAACTCTTCACACAGTCAGCACAACAGCAGTTAGTGTGGACAAAACTGTGGATCACCTGACACTGCTTTGACACAAAATGCATTCAATGAACACATCTTTTAAAATTCATGAATTGTTTTCTCATTTAAACTCAACCACCACTAAAATTCTGTGTATTTATAGTCCATTTAGCATGTTTACATACTATTTTAAAAACTTTACATTAAAAACCTAACAACACAAAATCACTGTAAATTAGACTGCAATTGGCTTCATTCTGCTACATCTAAAAATAAATACAAATGCATAAACTCCTAATTGGGACATATAACACTAAATGCCTAATAAGACTTGGTGCCAGGTGAGGAAAGGGGGCAGGTGAGGCGGAATCCAGAACATTATGTATTGTATGGGATGATGTGACATTTCACCATCTCTTCCAGTCACAAAGTGGTTTACACTCCATTCTAGGATGGTGGCACTTTTCCTTCCACCTTACTCTAGCCATTTCTCAACCCCACAGAGGAAATCTTTTCTTCATGGAGGTGGAAAGTTTATGACCAGCAGCCACATGATCAGATGTCCCTCTTGGATGCAATGAATGCTGGATGTCCAGACATATCTGCAGAAGAGTGCCAGGAATGGACCAGGCATGCAAAGAGATTCTTTCCCAGGTGTATTGCAAGAGAGCGTGCATAAGGTGTGATGTGGATGAGAACTTGTGGCCAAATGCACAACCCAGTGTTGACTAGCACTGTTTCTGTAGCTATCCTATACAGGTAAGTATAGTGAATATGTATAGTTTTGTATTGCATCACAGGAATTACTTTAGTTTTGTTTTTTGCCATCTGACTCGTGATGATACAGTAAATACCACCCACCTGGTTATCCTATTACTGTAGCTTATAGCTTGCCTAGAATTACTTTAAAATTATGCATTATGTTAAATTATGTTATTTAGTGTGGGTAACCAGTGCTGTGTTTTCATGACAAGGATAACATTGAAAGATTAAATGAGTGCACTCACAATGTTACAGAGATTGTTTTGTCTTGCTCACCCAATGAACTAATTTGAACGAATTTGCACTGGAAGCAAATACATTTATTTGACTCAAGTTTTACCCAGTTCAAGTTATTTTTATACATTTCCATTTTATTTTTTTCAGATATAAGACAATAAATGTTTTAGTTTGGTGGCCAACAAGACAGTTTAGGTCTCCACATGAATCCCAGGGTTGGTAGTGCAATCCCTGGCTCCTCCTGTCCACATGTCGAAGTGTTCTTGGGCACACACTGAACCATAAGTTGCTCCCGATGGGTGCCAGAACCTTGCATAGCAGCTTCATCGCCATCGGTGTGTGAATGTGTGTGTGAATGGGTGAATGAGACCAATCTGTAAAGCTCTTTGGGTACCGTTAAGGTTGAAAAGCGCTATATAAGTGAAGTCCATTTAAGTGAAGTGAAGTCCATTTCCATTACAACCATAGACCCCACTCTATTAAAAACGGAATCTATTATTACAATTTAATAATGAAAAAAATAGAGTTTATATTGTTGTCACATTCTTCACATCAAGTCTTTTGTTGATGTGATTGATTTTCCGCAACACAATCTTTGCCTTGTATGCACATGAGTAGAGACAGAGGGTACTTAATTTTTCTCGTTTGTTTCTTCATCTGTTTGTTTGATTGACTGCTGCCAAACAGTGGTGTGCTCAATAGTTTCTCATTGTGAGACAGCACATAATGTGGTGTTGTATAATCAATCACACTGTTGTATCTGCAGTGCTTTCATTTGTCTCAGTTTGTGTTTGCTAACTTAATTCCATAAAGGTAATGAAAGCAACAGAAGTAGTGATCCAGAGAGCTGAAACCACAAATTGATTATTAGGTTTACACAGTAAGTCACCTTGGGACAGGACAATCTTGACTTGTTAAGAATAAACTACGAGCAACATGGTGAATCTAATGACTTGCTGAAGTGGTTATTTCTGACAGTGTGAAGCCCTCACTTGTCTGGTGGCCCCTGGAGGTGGTGCGTGGGCCCCTGGCTGTTCCAGATGGCCCTGCTGGTTCTTGCTGGGTCGAGGGCTGCCATCTTTACTGAGGCCTCCTGCCTCAGCTATATCCACCCCGCTGTCCTCACTCAGAGTCTGGCCACTGTCTGACAGCTGGGACAGGGTGGCCCCTGGATGGGAGACTATAATGTTAGTATATATATTTTTTCACATTTCAATATGATTTTATCATATTTTAGTATAATAATATATACTGTTTTCCATAAATATTCCAATATACAGTATAGTCAATATTGTAAAATATAGCTACACACTGAATTTCTGTTGCACACATATTTGCACAATTCTTTCATAACGTATTGTAATATATATATTGTATATAGCTTTTTTTATTGTCCTCTCTCTATTTAATTTTGTAAATTGATTGTGTTGGCACTGCAAGAAGTGGGAACAATGGTAGTTTTTAGAATGCTGTATTGAGGGGCTTTTTTAGCTCCTACTTCAGAGTAGGTTTTCTCCCAGCACCAGAGGTCCATGAGCCAATGCAGCACTGGCAACCGCCATTTTTAAAAACCTGTGTAAAATGTTAGCCATGTAAACAACAGCTCGTAATGGTAGCCTTAAAAAATGAACCAAAACACGGACAAATGGGCTGACAGTGAAGTCCAGGCTTCATTGAGCATATATGCGACGGGGGAAATACAACGTGATTTTGGCTCATCAAAGCGAAATATACAAATATTGTGTGTGATGTAGTAAGCGATGCTGCCATCCACCGGCTGGCTTACGCCACTTCAGCGTTTCTTTTGGTGGTGCAAATGCAAACAGAAAAAAAATCCTTGAAGGTATGTAGTTTTCAGGGGAGCTCCCCAGTGGGCAGTTCCTCTCAGGAAGTTGTCATGTCCCACATGGAATTTATGTTCATCCTTTGTGTTCTGGACTTATTTCCTGTTTTATTTTGAAATCCTGGTTCTTGTTTTCTGTGCGCCTTTTATTTCCTGTCTTGTTTCTTTAGTTCCGCCCTCGTGTCTCTTTGATAACCCACACCTGCTCCCCAGTGCTCACCTGCCCCTGATTCACTCGTTAACCCCCTTCTCTATATATACCGGTCCTCTCCCTTTGTTCTCTGTTAGTTCATTGTTGTTGGTTGTCTCTTCGTGTCATGTTCCTGGTGTTTCCCTGTGTGTGTTTGGTCTTAAATAAATCATTCATTTGCACCAGTCTGCCTGTCCCATCTGCATTTGGGTCCTTCCCCCTGCTGCCTAGATGGCATACCGTAACAGAAGTCCCCAGAACTATTTGGTCCGATAACACCTAATGTAACAGTTAATCAAACAGTACAGCTTACTGTGTTAAGTACAATTTTACTGATTACCTGTAAGCAAGCAAAGTCACACAACCTGCCCAAAAATGTGCCTCCATTGGCCTACAATGGTCTTACTCTGCACCATGTCAAACTTGATTTTAATGTGAAATATCTGCAGAAATGTTCATTGATTCATGTTCAGTTTCATTGAAAGTAGCTCATCAAAACATCTACCACCAGAAATATGTTGCTTAATACAATCACATAGACAATGTAAATTATGATAAAAATTGTAATGATAACATTTTGCCCAATAATTTAATCTTGTATGTTGAGGCATACATGAGATATTTCTGCACAGGGAGACGACACACCCACAGACTTGTGTACCTCTTTGCTGTGGTCTGGAGTCTGCAGACAGCCGGTTCATGTCTGTGATGCCTTTCTGGGTGAAAGCAGGTGAGCAGGGCCGGTCAGGACTACAGGGTGGAGCAGCAGGTGTGATGAGAGAGGGGCAGGGGGAGGGACATGGCGAGGGACGGGGTGATGGATGAGGGGAGGGCATGGGAGATGCTGCTTTGGAAGAGGACGCAGACTTTGACAAGATGGAGGACTTCTCATAGGAGCTCGATCTGGAAGAGAGCTTGACAGATGCTTCTGGCTTAGCAGAGCTGGAGGAGTCCCGGTGGGGCACAAAGCCTGGGCAGGTGTGGTGTCCTGAACTGGGCCGGCTGTGGCGGGCAGCATTGTGGTGGAAGTGATGAGCAAAGTGGGTGTGGTTGTGGTGTTCAGAGTCAGAGATCTGAAGGGAACTCTGGCAGGTGTGATGGAGTGCATTGAGGGAAGTGTGGTGGATGGCACCGGTGCAGGTGTGGTGGGCAGAGGCTGGTGAGGGCTGGTGGGTGGTGGGGAGGGATTTGAGCGACTTGTGGAGGCAGTCCTGGAGCAGCCGGGTGGGGCCAGAGAAGAGCATGCTGGAGCCAGCCTGCACCAGCCAGGCTGAAGGCTTCTGGCTGAGCTCCTTCTCCCTGGACGGCCTGCTCTGACCCTGTAGAGTAACAGCCCTGAAGGGTGGAGGAGATTCACCTGAAGCCCACATTTCATCCTGTCAAAAGGAAAGAAACAGAAAAGAAGGAAACAGTATACATGAATCCCACAAAAAGGGTGCAGTTCCTCTCTCTTAGCATAACACCTGTGACCTAACTTATTTTCTTTTCTTCTGAGAATGAGATGAGGGTGAAAGGAAAAAAATGCAACTTTTGTAACAAATTTTACAGAAGTTAAATATTTACTTATTTATGTTTAAAACATTATAGAAACATCAGAGGTACACCAGCGGGAAATTACCAGACGGCTTGGAGAGAGGAGACAGTTCCCACCAGGGATGACACTGGATGCTGACTGACCAGTTTGATAGACGCTGAGATGACCGGCCAGTAGTAAGTAAATTTTCAAGTGGGCATTATTTTAATATCACAAGAAAATATTAGTAATCTAAACAGTTAAAGGTTCTATGTGGAGTTTTCAGAAATTCTTTGTTATTAATGACACTGGTGATTATTGTCAGATGTTTTGGTAAGCACCCATATAACAAAAAGGTGCAATAAGGTGGTCATTAGTACAAAATAACCTTGACAAAGTTTAAAATTCCAGCATTTCAGTTGCCCTGTCAGTGTTTATCTTGCTCTATTATGACTTATTTATTTCATATACATATTTGAATATGGTCACATTAAAGTAGCAACATGGAACAAGTTGAGAAAATAGAAGGATTATACCACACAATATTACAATGGATGTCACATTTTCAGGTATAGTAGATAGGAGATCTACCATAGCAGGGGCGATGTGTCCTGCATCATGGATCACAGGTGCTTCGTGGTTGCAGTGGCCCTGTGGTTGCAGCACTCCCAGGCCTCCATGCCAAGCCTGGTGGGCCTGCTCATCATGGTGCAACACCAGCCTGTCATACAACTCCAGATCCTGGGGAGTCACCAGACTCCTCACCTCAGACAACATTGACAACTGGAGGGAAAGACAAGAGAAAAAAAAGCATGCATAAGGGAAAGAACAGAGAATTGCTGAGGTCCGGCGAGGCTGTTACTATGTGTAGGATTTATGTGATTTCAACGCCTTTCAAATTCAAATAAATTTCCAATCCTGCGCATTGTGACTTAGGTTGAATAAACCCATACAATGTATTTCACAGATGACAGCACTGGTCTGACCAATCAGACTTGGCCCTATGTCATGCGTCAGCACTACAGAGTGGTATGTGTTTCAGGACAGCAACACAGACACATACACGGACAAGGCCATTAGCTACATCGGCAAATGTATCGATGACGTTGTACCAAGGCTTACTTTATGGACATTCCAAAATCAGAAGCCCTGGGTTAATGGGGAAGTCCTTGCCAAGCTTAACGACTGGAGCGACGCTTACAAAAGGAAAACCAGCAATGCTGAGATAATGTCTGAATCTCTCCCAGATGAACTGAACACCTTTTGATGCACGCTTTGAGAACAACTTCCTTGCCGATGAGGTACAAAAGGCCCAGGACCCCTGCCCACTAGCAATATCCAGAACAGATGTGTGTGGAATCCTTCTAAAGGATTAATCCACACAAGTCACCTGGATCTGATGGCATCCCTGGTCACACTCTCAAGGTGTGTGCAGATCAACTGGCAGATGTCTTCACAGACATTTTCAATCTCTCACTGCTCCAGTCTGTAGTTCCCACATGTTTCAAGAGGACCATCACCATTTTCCCTGTCCCAAAAAAATCTAAAACCCTCTGCCCGAAAACTACCACGCAGTAGCACTCCCCTCCACCATCATGAAGTGCTTTGAGCGGTTAGTCACCTCCTCCCTCCCTGACTCACTCGTCCCACTGCAATTTGCATACAAGCCAAACAGATCAATTGATGACGCCATTGCCATAGCCCTTCACATGGCCCACTCCCACCTGGACCCATAAGAACACATGTGAAAATGCTGTTCATTGACTATAGTTCAGCATTCAATACCATTGTGCCCTCCAACTCGTCATCAAGTTCAGAGATCTGGGATTCAACACCACCCTGTGTGATGGGATCCTGAACTTTCTGACGGGCAGACCCCAGGCTGTGCGGATAGGCAACACCACATCTTTCACCCTGACTCTCAACACCAGCGCCTCTCCTGTACTCCCTGTTCACGCACAACTGCATTGCCACCCACAGCTTGCTGAAAACATGACCATCATCGCCCTGATCACCAGCAGCAATGAGAACCTCCTACAGAGAGGAGGTCAGAGCCATGACATATTGGTGCCAGGACAACAATCTCCATCTCAGTGCCAGCAAAACGAAGGACCTGACTGGGGATTACAGGATGCCAAAAAGAGAAGGACACACCCCCATTACCATCAACGGGACTATGGTGGAGATAGTCAGCAGCTTCAGGTTCCTCGGGGTTCACATCAGCGAGGACCAGACCTGGACTCACCACACCAACACCATCACAAAAATAGCAAGACAACAGTTCTTCTTCCTCTGCAGGCTGTGGAGGCTCAACATGGACTCCAGGATACTCTGCAACTTCTACTGGTGCACCATTGAGAGTATCCTGACTGGCTGGATCACCGCCTAGTATGGCAGTTGCACCGCCCTCAACCATAAGGAAGAAGGCCAACAGGATCATCAAAGACCCTAACCCCCCCAACTGTTCCTACTTGGCAATAAACTTGATTCTGATTCTGCTGTACCTTTGCATGTGTGTTGAAGAGCTCAAACAGAGCCATGGCTAGCGGTTCAACTCCTATGTGTCCCTCCTGGTACTCCTGCAAATAGTAGGCCATGGTCTGCCTCTCTGGCTCCGTCAGCAGCATGTAGGCCTGCTGCTCCAGAGAAACCTGCGTACCTGGTGGGCCCACACCTCTGTATACTGCCGGCTGGACGGACAGATAGGTTGACGCATGAGGAAAGATGAAAAGAAAAGTGAAGAGAGAAAAAATGAGGGTCATAAACAGATAGGATAAGAAGAGTTATTTAATTCCACAAGCCCAGTAGCATGCAGATAAAAAGTCTTCAGATGTGTGCAGACCTTCCACCCCCACCACCCCTCATCCTGTACACACATGGCAGTGGCTGAGCTTATCACGCTCAGAGAAAAGGCACCACTTCAAAGCTGCAGGGCGAGTCAGTCAGAACTTGTTTGCCTTTAAGACTCCATCATTGTTATCTTTATAAGCAGCTCGACTTGGAAACAGCTCTTCTCACTGTTGGTAGATTGACTGAGTTTCAGCAAGGTCCCTTGGCTTTACACCAACTGTGAAAACCTTTGTAAGGAATAAAGAGAATTAATAGGGCCCTGCAAGCAGGGAAAAAGCTACTGGGAAAGATTTTCCCTCCCACAGAGTTTTAGCTGTGAATGGGGCAAAACAAATAAACAGTTCATTAGATGGTGCAAATGGAATGTTTAAAAGCCTCAGCATGATGCTCATCAAGGTTGAGACTTACTTCTGTGATGATGAAGCTCAAATAAAACATAACATAATTAATGGGGCCGCAAAAGGCCATTAATGTGAAAGCTATTCCCTGTGCTTAAGGTTAAAATATGCATAACCGAAGGCTGGGATGCTTAGAGGTAGCCTGAGAGAGAGAAAGGACAGAAACAAAAAGACAATAGAGGATGAAGTGGAGGTCTTATTGTAATTTGTTGAATTTGAAAATCAATATTTGATAAGAGTTAGTAGATTGAATTTGACCTTCAGCCTCCCTCTGTCAAGTTACAGGATTAACTTTATGTGCATTGACATGATAAAGGAAGAAATGGATCACTTCAAAGCTCAGAGTTAGAGGGGATAAACACTTTGATGTCAGACCCACTCTGAGCTATGATTGTATCTGATGTGAGGGGCCCGTAGTTGGGGCCGGAATTGAAGAAAGTCAATTCGATCAACTGAAATGTGATTGCTGAAGACAATGAGAAGACATTGAGGATGGGTGTAAAAAGCATGTAATCTGTATTGCAAATGTAGGAGCGTTATGCCTGAGATGACCAGCGACTGAGGACTTCAATGGTGTGATCTGAGATGCCCAGTCTGCCCAGTAGGTGTACTGTGTGTATAGGGGCTTTAAGGGGAATTTGTAGTTGACAGGGTATGTACATATATATTGCACAGACGGCAGGGGGTAGGGGCAATGCGGTCGATAGGGGCCCAACAGCAAAATGTTCCCCTTGGGCCATTCCAACGTTAATCCAGGCTATGGTTGACAATGACTATTTTGCAGGATGTGTTCAGCATGAACATTTTGTGTTGTCAGTAAACAGTTTGCAGATACATTCGTTATGTTTCCTTGTTATCTTGATTTGCTGATGCAGTTTAGTTGTATATTTTGTGTGCGTGTGTGTGTGTGTGTGTGTATGTGTGTGTGTGTGAGAGAGAGAGAGAGAGAGAGACAGAGAGAGAGAGAGAGTTGTGCAACTTACATTAAAGTTTCTGAGATGTCCTCTAATTTATGGCGTGTCAGCAGTCATGTTCTAACCATCACATCCTGAGCTGGGGCCCTTATTAATATACACTGCCTTCACTGACTATCCAGCTGCTTTTTGATAACTATCCCCATTCGAGTCACTATGATACAAGCACTGAATAACACATGTCTTGTCCCTCAGAACCCATTCAGCTTTCAGAGCAGCATCCTTTAAACACCGTTCTTAATTCATTAATGGTTACCCAGCGGTTGTTGAAATGCTTGTTGGACATACATTAAATCAACATGGTTATCCATCTGGTCTTAAATTACGAAGTTCATTAGGCCTCGACTGCCTGGGACACAGAAATTCAACCCGTTTCTGAAGAATAGCTGCTTAATTATAGCAGAGCCTTTGATGCAGACTGTGTTGGTTTTCTGCAAACATTAGCATGTAGCTCAGCTGTTTACAGTATTAATGGAGATCATTTAATAAAAGGGACAATGGGCGGGAGGTGGGGAAATGAGCAACACAGGATATAATAGATAGTCTTGATTATTACCATAACTGTTACATCAGAGTGTTTTATATTCACTGAGGTGGTGTCAACATTACAACATCAGTCTATTCACTTCCACTGATATTGTAACTGTAACTCTTTATAGCTGCTAATATCTCACAAGAACCTCACTGAAAATGTATTCACAGTGGGATCAGTATTACACCATGTCTACACAGCCTTTGTAGTGAAAGCAGCATGTTAGCAGAGCAGCAGCTGTAGCTTCAGTCCTCTGTGTCTGTGTCTACATAGGATGCGTTCAAGCATTGTATTGAGTGTAGGTCACCCGCGCTCAGAGTACAAATACACAATCACTGTAAAACGGAAGGAAATAGAATTGAAGCATAGAAATACATTTCAGGTGGTTGTTACGCACATATATGAAAAATGAGCCGTTATGCAGATGGTGTAGACAGCTGTATTAATTAAAATAGAAGTGTATCTGTTCTGTCAGATGCGCATGAGACAGACAACTGAACAACATGGCTGAAACACCTCCTGTATATAGCCATTCCACCATGCAAACTCTTGTGGTTGTTTGTAGTGTGAAAGCAAAGCAGACCAACCACAGGAGTTTGTGATATTAGATTTGTATTTTAAGCCACCTACTATTCAATTTATCTGCTGATCGTGAACTGTAGGCTATAAGCAATTTGGTAACAAATACATACGCCTCACCACATGAGTGTGGGGATACACAGTATCCCCCCGTAATATTACAGTACTCTCTTGTCCTGTTTATATCTGTCCCGCACTATTTATATACAATATGACATACAAGGTCCAGTTGCAGTCTCAACTAATAATGCTCATAATCTGTTTTTTCTTGGTGAGCTCTTTGTGACACCAGAGAAAACAAACAAACCCATCAGGTTCAGTGAAGGGGCTGTATGGCCTGCTGTCAGTCACCAGAATTTGACCAAAACTGTCCAATGAACGAGTTATCTGTCTGTCTATGTGACTTCCATCTTACAGCTGGTGGTTTATTTGTAATAAATCAGTGAGAATATGAAGGTCTGAACTACAGGTGTCAAAGCACCCTTTGTTACTTTAGTCTTGTTCTGTGGAATAAACTGCCTGATGACCTGAGATCAGTCACAACTTTGTCCACTGATAACTTTTTTATTTTCTCAGGCTCATGATATTGTGTGTTCGGGGGCATGTCTGTGTCTGTGGTTTATGTCTGAGGGGTGAATGTGGGTTCCTTACTGTCCTTGGTTGGGTGGGTGGTTGCACATGCATTTGAATGTAAAGCACATTGAGGTTTTCTAATGAAATGTTCTGTATAAATTTGCCTTCAAAATCTGATTATTATAGAATATAAAACTGTACTGAACTCAGTTACTCAAGTCCCAACTTCTGTGTTGAAATACAAAAACACAATTTTTTCAAAAGATATTAGATTCTCAATTGTTGAATTAAAGTTTTGTGTTTAGGTTTAAATAATAAAACGCAGATTTGAGTCCTTGATTGACAGGTGGCTCAGCATGTCATAGTCAGCCAAGGTGGTTGCTGCTTGCTTGCCTACCCTTAGCTCTATCAATTAGAGTAGATGAGAAAATGCTTTTCCCTGCCTCAGCAAGTCAGTGTGTGCTTGAACTTCACCCTGAATGATTTCAGTAGAGCTCAGCAGCTGCCAGTGTTTTTAATGGTTGAATGTTAAGGAGGTTGAAAGAAAGCATGGGTGCTCAGGCATCATTTCTTGCATGAATCAAGACTAGAAAAAATGTTGATGACAGGTACACTCAAGAGACAAGACAAGAGTCTGGTCCCGTCTTCTAGATGCTCTGCAAAAAGATAATATTAACAAAAACAAATAAAATTGCATTGCACGCCTATAACATAGTCGGACTCTTGTTTTTAAAAAAGGATAAAAATCGATGCAGCAGATCCAGAGATACCATCTTTTAATTTCACACATACACACTACATTACCCACCGTAGATAGTGAGTAATGTACAGCACAGTATGGTCGTAGATTTGGGTGTGTTACGGCTAACGTAGAGTCGAGCTGCTAGCCTCAAGCAGAGATGAGGAGCGGGCTGCAGAGGTCTGGTAAACTCACTTGTTTCTAACTCCATACCCCAGTATTTTTCATTTTCAAACTTGAAGTCTTCAGCCCCAACTGACGCTGACTCAAGTGACATTAGATTTCTCACTGCTCCCTCTGGAGCAACAAAAGGCTTTATACAACTTTTTACACATGTGCAGTAGTACTCCCCAAGACCTGTAAACAGACTTTGATGTGTAAAATCGGTGGAGTTTCCCTTTAATATTAGATATTACACTTGGTTCTACTGGGCACCTCAGACCATGGAGGAGGCATTAACATGCATCTTGGGTGATCCGATCACAAGTGGACAGGTCTAAGGACAGGTTTGAATGCACCCGAGACGCATTAAGGATGCACTGAGATCCTCTCAGACCACCTCTGAATGTGGTCTGAGCGATGAGGTCTGATTCTTTTAGCAGTGTGCAGGTGAATGTGTCCTGGGCCACATTGCACACGTTCTGTGCATAAGCGGAAGAAGAAGCTGCAACAACAGGCAGCTGGAGGGAGTACACATGAAACACGCTGTCTGGTGTCCTCCAGCTGCTCTGCCTCAACTCTTTGTGATTTATGGAGTTTCCTGATGGACAGATAGCTTTACTTGTTGCTAAAGTAACCGCTAACTGCTGCTAACTGTAGCTACCCTTAGCTAGTTAGCTCAGTTAGCCATGCAGCTAGCTGACTCTGCCGGACTGGGAGTTCAGAACACTGGGGGAGTGTTGGTATTTACACCGCTGGCACAGGAGCTTTAGACCGCCGGGTGAAGGAGGTTTTAATAAAGCTAATAAAGCTTCATTTAAGCTTTAAAGCTAATAACCAGAAAATATTTTCTCCATAAAATATGATCCAGTTTCACCAAAATTAGTGAATCAAGTTATAAAAGTTATAAAAACAAATTCAGTGCCCCATATAGCTATTTTCACCAAGAGGATGAGGCGGTGCGGGCTGTGCCCAGGAGCACTTGGTGCTGCCCCTCGGAAGTTGGCCAATCAGAAGAAAGTGGGCTTTTAGTGAGGGGGGCCTTAAAGAGACAAGAGCTAAAACGGCTTGTTTCAGACAGAGGACGAATAAAGGGCCAGTGTAAGATAAATAAGGATTTTTTTTTTAGTATATTATGGGACCTTTAATAATTAAGATGAAAACACCATGTGCTGCTGTTGGTTGAAAACGGTACCTAAAATACAACACTATACAAGTGCACCTATAAGGCGGTGATAACTGTATCTCAGTCAGTACTGAAATGACAGACTCTCTCAGTTGAGGAATCAAAGACGTGTCTCAATAGGCAACCAGAAAATGAAGCTTTGCACTAGTTTAGTCAGAGGTATGTACTTGGCCGCCTTTAGAAAATGTTCTATTACTTTGCTGATTCCCATTGCCAACACTGCTTGCTGCCACAACACCCTCCACCACAACAGCTTTGTTTACAGTATGCAATTTAAGATTTGGCATTGTTGTCTTGCTAAGCTCTAATGTTAATGTATGTTTACAGCTATCTCTGATTCTGTACCATTATGAGTTAGGGGGTATTAGTTCTGCAGCATAATCCTTGTTTGTGCTTGGATTTTTTGAGAGCTCCCTCATAGACCTTTTTCACAATTTGCAAGTTAATTCCTTGATGTGTCTCTGACTGAACCTGAACGATGTTAGAAACCTGGTTGATATTGTTTATTACATATACAGAAGTTGAGTCAAGTTAAATATAATTGAATGAAACTAAAATATCATTAAATAAGTTATTTGTCTATAAGATCAGATCACTCCAGTCTGTGACTGCACTGTAAAAAATGCCCATCTTTAGAAGTTATTGATCCTTGAGTCCTTAAAATAAATAAAAAACCCATTATGATGAGAGAATTTCATATATTTCAATGGCAGTTTTAGTTATTGAAAGAAGTTTCCTCATATGTCAACATACAGTATCTTAAAATGAGATATTATTTCGCAAAATGTTCCAGACTTCATTGGAAAATTGAAGTGTCCTCAATGGACGGGAGAGATGCAATATCATTTCAATAATGGCACACATTTTCAATCTCTCCTAAAAGACATTCACTCGGTTGTTCACATGAAAAGTGAATTGTTGTGTCAAAAATGGCTCCTTCCTCACCTCCACACAGCTGGCCAATCACAGCGTGAAGTGTGTGTTAACGTCGGTTTTGTGAAGTTACAGTTGCAATTACAAGTTACAATTCTGACGCTTGAGAGGTGTGGGGGGAGGGGTTTCCGAAGACAATCAACCATCCCATAAGCACTTCTGATGAAGCATACTGGCAGCTGACAGACCAGTCCACATAGAAAGTGTTTTAGAAGCTTTGGTACAGATATGCTTCCATTTTGTCAAATATATTCATCCACACTGACTCAAAGAAGCACGTAAGACAGCCGTCACCCCAGGAACCCCCACGTTTTGTTTTTTTTCTGGTACACTTAGTGAAGCATAATGCATTGCATTGTTTTTAACTAGCCCTAATATGCCTTCAGGGCAGAAGGTTGGAAGAAGCTATGATTGTCTGGCAAGTTGTCAGAAAACGGACTGAGGTTTTTCGGAAAACTCTTGTGTGCCTTGTTACGCATACAAGTTTCTCTCTATGGCCACTCCGGGCTCTGTAGCTGTCTGCAAAGTTTTTGTCACTTAAACCGGTGAATGCGTTGGTGAGAAGCCTGCTACCTGAATGTTTAATGTGCAAATGTGATAATCTGAGGTATCATCTGTTGTCTGTCTGCTGGTCCTTCCTGTTCTGCAATATGATTGGCAGCATCAGGATTGATTCAAAGTAAATCAGTTATCAGGAAAATGAAGAGTTCAGTCTTTGGTCTTGGGGAGGATATTAAGTTATTCCATGTTAAAAGGATAAAGTCAAAGTGAAGTCACAAGTTAAGTCAAGTTGAAGGTCTTTTTTTAGAGTCAGACTCAAGTCATTAGTCTGATGACTTGACACCTCTGGTCAGGAGGTGAAAGACATGCTCAGATGGCAATACAGTGAGTTGGAGTGTAGAAACCGTTAGTCAAATCAGTACCTTAAATGCAATTTAAAGAGTGTTAATGAGTATGCAGAGGCATGGCTGCCATTCTTACCTTTCCTAATACAGGTGTAGCTCTGGCTGAGGATGGTCTGCAACAAACGAGAAAACAATGCATACCATATTTAAGAAACGAATAATCTCCAGTTATATTCATCCTACAAACAATTTGATTTGAGAGCAACGCATAAAAATAAAAGTATCAACTTAAATACCTGTAGGTCTCACCAATTCTTAAACACAACATCACAGCCTAGCCCAGCCTGAGGCGGGACCGAGGCAACGTGAATTTAAAATGTTGCAATGGACCTTCAGACTGGTAAAAATGAGAGGTCATTCCTAGTAGTTACTAGTAATACTAGTTACTACTGCCTATATCAAACAGGTGAGTTTTCCATGCCAACACACTGACAATACAGCGCTGCTTCAGTTCAGTAGTAACTTCTACTTCAGTCAGTTCCTTGCTGGTTCAAACTGTTTTGTTCAGTTCAATACAAAACTAGGCCTATATAACAACTGTTCATAAGGTTACTGCTGGGTTTATACTTGATGCAAGGAGTTAGGGAGATCCTGTAGGTTTATAGTTCAGAACCGGATTTCACTTGTAGGAATGTATCTTAACACAATGAGGCTGAATGGTGCTTTACTTATATTCCCCACAGTATAGAGCAGCGATAATGGGCTTATAGAACTGGAGTTACATCCAGGTAATTTCTACTTCTCCTTGTCTCAGTACTAGGAAACAACTGACATGTGTTACTGAAAAGAGGAGATGAAGAAAGATGATAACTCTATGGCTTGCTTTATGTTGTCTTCACTTTAAACAATCTCCAGCAGCATCTGAAACGTGTCGAAGCAAATACATGCTGCCCAAGTTGCCCTATCACATTTCTTACAGCCCACATGTGGTATCTTTGTAACTGCCGTAGCCCTGATATGTAGTTACATTTTTGAAGAGGCGCACATGAGCTATGGTGTAGCAGCCAAAATGGAATAATGCAGTTTCCTGTGGCTTCAAGGTCTTTCACTAAGTTTTTAACCAGAAAGTATCATCACTACAGTCAGTTCAACTTGAGGATTTCATGTTTGGTTTGTTCATATACTGAACACCTAATTTATACATTGTATGTATACATCAAGTATACATTTTTAGTTACAGGGTAAATGTAAGGTGGTTTCCCCCAGTACCATAATAGATTTGTGGATACAATTTTTTCTGTCAATGGAAAAATATAGTATTTGACCCAGGTCTGTAAACCATATGGGGAAGAAGCACATTTTATCAATTACAATGTCTCTGCTCCAATGCCATGGACAGTTCTAGTATTCCTATTATTTAGCAAATAGTCATTCTAACTCAGTATAATGAACTCACCTTGTACTGCAGGTATTGGCACTGACACTAGCGTTGATGCCAGCATTGACAATGGGGTTGGTGACAGAACTTGGGTTAGCTGTAGCGTTGGTCTCAGCTATGGCCTGACTGCAGATCCATTTGGTCTCATCCACCACTGTGCGTGCATGAGGCAGACAACCCACATCCCTCACCTTCATCAGCAGGTGGCGTCCTGTTTTGAGGATGTGAACTGCCTCATCATGGGAGATGGTGACAAAGCTCTGGGAGTTCACTTCCAGGATCTGGTCACCCACCTGCAACAGACCAGCTTAGTTAAAAAGAAGTTCTACATGCTTATCTTCCCTAACTGTAGACAGACACAGATAGGGTAGGGCCTAAAAGATCTGCAAGTAATTTCATTTCTGATAATTCTGGATGACAACCAGATGTTGTCCATCTTTTCTATATCCAAATATAAAAAGAGATCACATGTTGCCTAGAATGATGTATGGTGTTACCTGCACATCTTTATAAATGGCTCTGGCTCCCCTGCTGGGTGGGCTCTTTAATTAACCTGCAAACACTGCTCCCCTGGTGGTTTACTTTATAAGGAAAAACATTAGATGTGCTCTTTAATTGTAGAAGAACATACGGTACCTTCCTTTTACAAACTGCAGTTTGAAGAGGCCCTGTGGTGCTACTGCTGAGGCTGCAGTCAGCATGCCTGTTAGTCTGAGGCTGAAAGGAGAAGATGAAACAATGTCCTGTATCCACCATGATGTCATGTTTTTGAGCAGGTTATCATTGTTTGGGACTTTAGTGCTAAACTAATGAAAACCACATGTCTAGTTGTAGAGCAGCTCTTATTTAAGCAGCATCTCTTTTCAGAAACATTGTCTGGTACTCTGGGAAATCTACAGATCTCACTGTCAGCAGTTTTTATACAGACTATTTCTTTGGCAGAAGGTTGTTCCTTTTAAAATAAAATATATTTGTTATTTTTGTGAGCCCCTGGAAAAATGAAGCAATAGGTTATGAAGATATGTGCCTGGAACTGGAACCTGGTTTCTTTTGTTGTCAAATGGCCAAAAATCATGGAAAACTCCAGGCCAAAGTTATATCTAGGTCCACCACTATAACAGCAACACAACACAGACCAACACACATGTACTCACTGAATAGCTCTGTCGTCTCTCTGAGGTTATGTATGCACCACTATGCGTGCCATGCATCCCAATCCCTGATTCAGACTTTTTTTCTCTCTCTTTTCTCTCACAACCTCAGGCCACAGATTTAATACCAAACAAGGAGTGTGAAATCCAAGGTTGGCCCAACTTTCCCAACTGTTGTCTGCAGGGTGCCACACACAGACGTATATACACACATAAACACTAATGCTGCACTGAAGCTAATTATCCTCCTTTAGACAGCCAGACAATAGGTGAGGTCCTGACCCTTCTCAACAGTCTGTCAGAGGAGAACATTACAGATAAGACAATGCAAACGTAATTCATCAGACTGCAAGAGAGGAAAACCAATCAGTGATCACTGCACTGTGGTCTGAGACAAAACACTCATGGCTCTTTCGTAATTAGATTCCCTCTTCCATTTCATTATCTATAGTATTTGGGTCTTACTGTGCAAACGCACTGCTGTTATGAAACCCTTTACACTATGCAATTTTGTTGATTTTGGCGGTCTAGTTTAAGCAGAGGATGGTTCAAGGCCAATTTTTTTTTTTTAAATGTATGTAGTGGAGGCTTAAACCAACTAAAATAAATGGCAATGTCAGTCAGTCCCTCTGTCAGTCTGTTCAACACTTTGGTCTGGAGCAAGATATCTACTACTATCAACTACTAGCTAGATTGACATGAAAAATAGTATGAATATTCATGGTTCCCAGAGGGTGATTCCTCAAAATATATTTCAACAAGACTAAGAGTCCATAGCCATGCTGGCAGCTCTGTGAGGCTGTACTTAGGCATAGCAATGTTTAGAGGTATAATGTTTACCATGTTCACGCTATTACTTCAGCATGTTAGCATGCTAACATTTGCTAATTAGCACTAAACACAAAGTACAGCTGAGGCTGATGGGAAGGTCATTCATTTTGCGGGTATTTGGTCATAAGCCAAAGTATTTGACCTGATGATGGCATTAATGAAAAGTCGGGGACATCATCAAAGTTATTACAATTCATTCTCTGGGGACCATGAATGTCTTTACCAAATTTCATGGCAATCCATCCAATAGTTGTAGAGATATTCCACTCTAGACCTAAGTGGAGGTCCCTAGAGCAACCCAGCTGGTGTGGCTAAAAAAGTACATCTGGATTTCAATGAAATTTGCTATGGATATTCATGATAAGCATAGAATAAGCCCTAGTGTTTTAAAAGACCCCAAGTCTATTCCGCTAATGCCACAATCATGCAAAAAGCCCCCTTTGTACAGAGGAAATATCAAAATCTACTGTTTTTCATTAAAATGTACTGCGTACATTCATGCTTCTCAGAGGATGATCTCTTTCCATTTTGAATAATTTACCTTTTCTCTAGTGCCATACTGAGGCCTAAATGTCAAAATTGAAACTAAGATATCTCCTGATTTAATAGGCAGTTTGCCATGGACTTTGCTAAGAACACTGATGCTTCCAAGGAGATAAACCATTTTGAATTTAATGATCCATGGCACGTAGCACCCTCAGGACAATGGGACGCGTCATTATACTTCAAACAAAGTGCTTGTCGGATTGGCAAACAGCTTCTGAAACCCTCTCCCCACTCACTAGTGGAATTGGGGGACCCCGACAATTTTTTTTACTTTCCCAAACCAACAATCCAGCAACCTTCACACAGTGATTGGCAGCCAGGTCTGTGCAGTTGAGAAAATAGGCGAGTTAAAACTAAAGCTCCCTTTTATCAGTCTTCACAGTACTCCTTATGCAAATTTTCATTGGAACTGAGTGCAATACCATGAATGACTTTAAAGAAAACTTTCCAAACGTGTGTGCCCTGAGGCCTTTGATAATCTAATCTCGATAATTTTGAAAGAGAGGTTGGTGCGTTAATTTGGCCAACAAATTCTTACAATATTAACATATAGCATCGTACTGGTTTAAGGGTCACTCAAACAATTTAGTAATGAACTTCCACAAAGTTGGGGGATTCGAGAAAGAGACATATTAAAAAAATATTGGTCAAAATCAAAGCTGCTTAGCTTTTGTCAACCTCTAAAACCACTGGATCCTACATTTCCCATAATGCAATTAATACTATCTTTTTGTCAGACACATCCTACATGGTAACCACTCATGTCTTCAAATCACCATACCCCCAGTTTGTAACACAGTTGTTCCATTAAAAATGTGTAGTGTCAAGCTCAATCAAATGTGTCCAGATGATGACATCATCAGGGTTATCTTCTCTTTCTTTGATAGAAGCTCCTTCAGAGTCACAGAAGACATTGTACAACTGTTTTTACAGACTGAGTAGAACTCCTCATGACTAATAAACTGGCCTTTGTGTCAAATTGGTCAAGTGCCCTATTAACATTAACAAGGATTGGATGCTCCAGGGAACAATGCAGAAAATAATATTCTTCTGCAAAAACACTGGTGGTAAGCTATTACTAGGGGTCTTATATGAACAGAGGTCATAGTTTACCTAATTTGCATTCATGCCTGCATTACTAATGGTCATCTCCTTGTTTGTCATACATAATACATAATGCTGGTTTTAGGTCCTGTAAAGATGATTATTTGAGGATTCAATAATCCTATCTCCAGGAAGCAATATAGCCAAATGAGATTCAACCTGATTTACCAGTAGAGAGTTATGTTATATCAGTTAGTGGTCAACAGAATTTATGTTAAACATAATAAATGTATTATTGGGCCTGTTTATAAAGACTGAGATAGAGAAGGATGCAGAAAGATTCAGGAAAACACAAGGGAGTGCTGAAAGCAGCAGAAAAACAGCTTAAACTGTATTTCAGCAGGACAAATAGAGGCAGAAATTAGTTATTGACTTCTCTCCTTCTCCCCTCCCTGTACCACCATGATTATGTGAAGGAGATGCAGCTTCAAAACGAAAAAAGGGAAAAGAGTAAGCCCTCTGAGGATAAGAGAAACCATGATTTACATATTTTGTTCATGATTATTCACAAAGAAGGACATGCATATGTAATACTGGCTGTGGGGGATCAAGACATTTTCCCTTTACCCTCTTTGGCTGGAGTTAGCTTCTGTATAATCAAAATTTTATTGATTATATTGAATGCTAAGAAATAGCCTTCTTGCCACTCTCAATTGACATCCATGACCAGGGCAATATATTATCCCCTCCAACTGCGTCCACTCTCACCTTCTCCCTGCTGTAATGATTTACAAGCTGAGTTTCATTGATCAGTCGTGTGAAATAAAGTGTGTGTGCAGAGTGCTGGAAGTGCAATGTAATTGTCCTTTTCACAGAGAGAGGGCAAACTGCTATTTTCAGCAGCACAAGCAGTTTGCTGGCTTGCAATGGCCTCCAGGTGGTTACAGAGAGAAGAAAGTGGCTGATAATGACACAGGAACCTTTCAACACAAGGTGTTAAAGGAACATACCATGGTCAGCCTAAGCTCTTTCAGTTTTGGGGCACTTTTTTCCCCTCCAAACCACCTCCACCACTGTATCCCATTATAGGGTCAGAGTTGTGCACTGCACAAAAATAGAATAACAAACCACTCCCTCCCTTCCTGATTTTAATTAGTGATTTTTTGATAGCACTTAAAAGCACCTCCAAATCCTTCACTGCCCATGCAAAACAACGACAGCATTTGTTGTTCGTTCAAACACTATCTGACAAGCGACCTCTTGTGATTGTGCAAATATGACTAACACTGTGTCTACACAGGAGGTGTAATGTGAGCAGCATGTTAGCAGAGCAGCAGCAGCAGTTTCAGTCCTCTGTCTGTGTCTACACAGGATGCGTTCAGGCACAGTATTGAGTGTAGGTCACCTGCATTTTGGCAATGCATTTGGTTATAAAACAGACATTTATTGCTAACAACATCCATCCATCCATCCATTTTCTATACCGCTTATCCTCTTAGAGGGCCGCGGGGGTGCTGGAGCCAATCCCAGCTGACTGCTAACAACATATAATGCCAAAAACAATAAATAAAATAAATTGTTCTCTACAGCAATATGCTGTTCTCTGAAGCTTACAATACAATCATAGGTCAATGTAATCCTTAAGTGTAATATTTATCTCTTCTAGTCCACTGTATTCTACCCTGGTAGTATGTGTGTTTTGTGAGATCTACAAAATATTCTGGTTTTTACCCTTATTCTGAAAAAGACAATATTCCTACTAAGCTGTTTACATGGCTAATGAAAATGAATATTACACTAATATTCCTGTTTACATGCAGCCGTGCATATTCCAGCTGCTCCATACTCAAGCTGTGTTTGACAGGGGTCGATGCCATAACATGTCGTTTATTACTACAAAATATGGAAAAGTGGAACGACTGGAGCCACTTGAGCCATTTTGCTTCTTTGTGTCAAAATAGGATTTTTTCAAAGTTTTCCACCGGTGGCAGCCATGTTCAACCGTGCAAGCTCAGCCTCCCTCTTTCATTCGTTCAACCACCTTCTTGAAAAGGTTGGCGTTGTGATATTTGCCCATATCCAGAAACCAGTTGATATCCAAGTCTTTCATCATTTTTTAACATTAGGTGTGTTTCTCCTTCCCACCAGAAATGTGGGCTTCTCTTTTGTGCATGCATCTCTACCCCAGCCTGGCAAACTGTTGGCTAGTTGGTTTTTTTACAGCGCACAGAGGTGAGTGTAAACAGGCAAGAGGCTGTGCTGATAGCTAGTTTCCGTCAGAACACACATCAGCATGAGTGTATTTTTGTCGATGTGAAAAAGCATCAAGGGACATGTGTCAGCTGCATCTTGTCAGAGTTAGATATACTGACTGGCTGTAATCCACTGCGAAATAAAGGGCCAATATTCACTCAGATATCTGTCTAATCTAACACCAGCAGTTTCAGTTCTTCCTACTCTGATGCTCTTTTTATGGAGAAAGAAGCCCACTGTGCTCTGTTGCCTGTCAAGGACACATTCCAGTGCACTGGACGTGACAGGCCAATCTGTGGCTCGACCCCCCGCAAGAGAGGGGCTGACTCTAATTAAAGATCAAGTTGTAGCATAAGATACTGGGATGGAGTACACACACACCACACATACACACACAAAGACTTAAAAAAAGTTATGTCTTGACTAAAGGAGATCTGTCCTGAGAGGCAGAATTTAAACAATAGTGAAATAATATTCAGACAGAGTAACAAAATATTTCTCATCCAAACCACCACGTGAAATAATACTCAACAATACAAACAATGAATTAAATGTTTTTGTCTTCATATTTCTAATCTTTTGTCAAGGCAATCTTTCCAAGGTTAGAAAACAGCCTCTAATTGAATGGATTTAGAGCAGATTTATATCACTTTCTAATGGATATGGCTGAGCGTTTCACTCTCTTAAAGTAATGAATGGGCAACACCAAGTGTCACTGTGTTGCACTAATATAAATGAGTAATGTGATTTTCAGCTGGGCCTATTCACAATCACAATTTCAAACTGTGTACAAGGGTACACTGCTGCTTTCAGCTTTATAACAACAAAACTATAAATCTTAACAAATTATTTCATCTGACGCTCTGTCCTAAAATAAACCCAATATGCTAAAGTTATATTGTAGTATTTGGCGTTTTGGCCTATTGATGATGCAGAGTGTTCAGAAAGGGTTCATCCTCTGGGAAACATGATTGTACTCAGTATATTCTGTGGCAATCTGGCCATCAGATTTTGATACAGCATTTTTTGTGTACAAGCAGGAATTTTAGCCCGACAGTGGCACTATACTAAAGGACAGGAGGACGAGGGGGCCACCAAAGACATTCAGAATCAAACAAACTAGGTAGTAGAATACGTCTAAAAACAAGTGTTTATACGTGTCCCAACGGGCCACGCTCAAAGGTGGGGGGAGATGCCATGAATCATACAAATGGGGACAACTGAAGTAGTTCTGTGAAGAATGACAAAAGAGAGAAAAGTTCAAACCCTGCCTACTTTCACACCTCCACAAACCTGGTCAATCACTGCACTAAGTGCGTGTGATTCTCGGATTGTCTATTTCAGAGAGTTCTTTCTAAGCAAAGGGGCTTTGAGACACTTTTAGGCTGCATTCAGACAGAATCAGGTGTTGACAGTGCGAAAACAACGGTCCTCCCATTCATTTGAACAGGAAAACTGCATCTAGGCTGCAGCGGTAGGGGCCACAGAGGGTGCCGAAAAAAAACAGAATTAACTTTTGGAGAAACGCAACCATGTAGCATTGTAGCATTCCGCTGTTTACAGAGCAACGGTGAAGATGGAAGAGAGACCGATCGATCGGCGCCATGATAACTGTACATCAGCTGTTCAACCCTGCCACTAGGGAGTACAAAGACGATCGCTGTGCAGTCGCTTGGTGTTGTATCGCTCTTCAAGCTGGGACTGCTGGTCAGTATGTGACACTCCTACACCACCGCACAACCCTGTGCTAACCGCTGAAATGCCTGATTCTGTCTGAATGCGGTCTTAAGACGATTCATTTTTAAAATGAAACTGTTAATAGAGCAGTATCAGAACTGTAGTTCAAAATAAGTGTGTAATCTAAAATAAATCGACATATGCTCATCAAATGAAATGTTATATCAACTTCCGTCACAGCCATCATAGAAAAGCCTTAGGGCTTTTGTGGTGTTACTCTTAATAGTAGTCTAAGTAGTATCAAACTGATGTATTTGAATGAAAAATGCCTTACATTTGCTTTGTGATGATCACCTGCTGCAGTGTCTAGCCAACTCTCCATCTTATTTACTGCCACAACAGTGGCAGACAGGGAGGGAGGGATGGTTTTCCAGGAAAGGATATACAGCCTCTTTTTCCGCCTGCTGCTCCCACTCTAATGGCAGGATCACTCAATCTGATGCATCTAGACCACCACACACACATACATACTGTAAGGATGGACAGCAGCTCTCGTCCACAAACAATGAATGGCTGCAGACAGCACATCTGTGAGAATTGGAAAGGTGAAGAAAAAACATCCACTGTATTTCTTTTTAAAAATGTCTCCTCTCTTTCACCCTCTCTACTCTCTCCCTCTTTCCTGCTTTCACATTTTCTGTCATAGCATATCAAAAGTTCCAGTTCAGCAGCATGACCAGCCAATCCTCCATGGTAAAAAAAAAGAAGTACCTCTTCATCTCTCTCCGTCAAAGAAACTGAGAAATGTCACACTGCATCTTTCAAGGGTCAACATTTGAATTTTTAGAATGCCTTTCAAGCTCTGCTTTTTTAAACTCCTTTCTCTCAGTGTAAGGCTATTTTTTTTTCAGGTGTCCCAATTGGTTTGAACTAGTAAGGAATCAAATCGAAAATGAGATGTTTTATTTTTATCCCCAAGTAGGACACAGTGTGATATTATCATAAAAGCCATATTGAGGTTTTCAGCTATATTGTTTACAGGTAGGAAACACTGGCATCTGTTCTTCTTGCCTGAGGCAGGTTGAAAAATAGCACAGAGTTGGAGTGGCCTGCTTGTTGAGGCAGAAAGCTGACCTAAAAGCACACAGCAGAGATTTAGCATGGCTAATAAAGCATTTTTGCAGGCCTGTCCTGGCAGTAATGTCAGCTGCTTGACTGAGGCTGTAAGGCAGGTAGCAGATGTTAGCAACGCTAAGCAGTCTAATAGGGAGCAGGTAGCAGGGATGCTAACAGGTTCATCAGAATCAGGGAGCAGATGTTAGCAGTGACAGCTGCGTCAACAACTCATTTAATCCATGACTAAGACTTAAATGACCATCGCAGAGTTTCAGGGTGTTCTACCTCATGCAAATGCACTTTACATGGCAGCTGACCTTTTACATTTTTTTGACAGTGTTTTCCTACATTTAATTTCCACTATGTATGGTATGAAAATCAGTCCACTACTTGCCTTAAGTAGGTTATCTATCACAGTGACGTCTACTTTTATTTTTGTCAAACTTTATGCAGTGCAGTTTCCAAATCAGTGGTGTACGTGATGTACATTGTGATGGATTACAATATCTCAAGCTAGTTTCAATCTCTGTAAATGAATTCACATAGTACCGAAATGAATAGAAAACAAATGGACGCTTAGAAAGAAGGAAAACACTGGTATGGTTCACAAAGTTTTTTCTTTAAAAAGTGGAAAATCAATCAGTATGATGAGACTATTTCAATCATTTTCACTGCAAATCGGCTGCTTTGTGCAGAATTAAAATGAAATTGCATTGTGTAGGTGGATTGGCCCGTCACTCAGAAGCTTTAGTTTTTAGCCACACTAGGCTACAGCGGATCAGACAGTTTGTTAGTCAGACTGAAATATCTAATATAACAATTGGATGGATTGCCATAAAATTTGGTACAGATATTTGTTGTTCCCAGAGGATGAATTGGAATAACTTGGTAACCCTCTGATTTTTCATCTACCGCCATCATCACGTCAAAATTTCAAGTTGTCCAATAATTGGATTATCACTTAATGCCTGTAAATCTTATGGTATTCCTCATCAGCTGTACTGTCCTTAGTTTTAATTTGCAAAAAAGATTTAGCATGCTAATATCCTGACCATGGTATACATTACTATAACTTCAGCACACTAACATTTTCATTGTGAGCCAGTTAGCATGCTCACATTAACATTTAGCTCAAAGCGCCTCACACAGAAAGCGTTTGAGATGTGTTTTTCAGTCGTCCGTGTCACATGCGTCTGACGGAAAAATACGTTTATTTTAATCAATAACGCTGTAAATCCATAGCATATTCTTACACTTCAAGTCTACTTTCTTCTGTTTTATGCGCATGACAACAGTGACTGTGTATTGGGCTCTGAGCCCACTCTGTCATAACTTCTCTAAAGTTTAAGATTCAGGCAATGCTGTGCCTGAATGCACTCTGTGTAGACACAGACGGAGGACTGGAGCTGCTGCTCTGCTGACATGTTGCTCATGCTACCCCTCCTGTGTAGACACAGTATTAGTCTTGTTAAGATTTAATATGGCTATGATTTGGGTTCAAGTCTGATCAGAATTAGTCAGTGTGAAAAACAAACACGCATATTCCATGTCCAAATTGTACACTGTACATTTTCCAAATGTAATAAAGTAAAAAAAAAAAGTTGTTTGCTAATGAAGTAAGTTTCAGTGGTTCTGTGCTGCGATGGTAATCTGACAGGTTTTTAGTTTGCTCAGTCAGTGGAGGGGAGCTACTGGAGGAAGTAACGTTACCTAAAAAGCTTAGAAAGCAGGACCTGCAGCCGTTTTCTTCAGACAGTAAGTTACTAGCTACCAAAATAGGTCACGTTAGCTTAGTTGATAAGACAATAGCTAACGTTTCAGGTAACTGTTACTACTGTACGTCTTTATACACTTACTTTATGCAAATAAAACTGGTAATACAAGCAGAATATTCAGTGTATCGAGTTAAAATGATCACCAGTCTGTTCTTCCGTTAAAAGAATGATATGTGGTCACACTGCAGGCAGCACAGAGAGGTCAGACAGGGACAGGCTCTGGAGATACAGATGGTCAGGTGAGAAAGTGGAACGTGAACTACAATGCAGTTTAGTAGAGCGCATAGACAGTAAGTGTAAGAATCCAGCTAAACAGGTAGCTTAGTAGGGCACTACAGGTAAACAATATTCCCAGTCGTAATTAGATTAAGACACAGGTGGACAAGTTTGGAAGAAGTTGCTTGTTTTAGCTTGTAAAACAGTAAAGGACAGTAAGGAACTGACCAAAACAAAATGAAGTGGGGGGGGATTCCTTTAAATGTGAATTCAAATGATCAATGTAGTCCTCAAATCTATGTTCTAAATGTGCAAATGTTCATAAAGAAATTTAGATTTAGAATTTAGAATAAAAATTAGAATTGTGGGAAACGCACTTTTACAAAAATGTGGACCCCCCCCAATGTCTATACCATGGTTACACCCTTGGGTGGATACAACCTACAGTAATTTATTCTTACAGATAACTTCAGGTAATGATCCTTTGCAACCATCTCAAAGATCTCACTTCTCATTAGATGTTGGACAGGTTTTGTGGTGTAATATAACAATGCTTTCATGACTGATATCAAGGTTTCAGTTGGGGTACCTTTAGTGCACCAGCATCTGCAGCAGATCCAGGGTCCACTCCAGTGATGTAGATCCCCAGTCCATACTCGGCACCACCCCTGATCATTAGGCCCAGAGAGCGACCATCGTCCATATTCAGTTTTACCTATAGGGGATACATGACATTCAGATCCCTCCAGTGTTGTCAATAAATCAAACTATTCAGTGTAAGAATGATGCAACAACATGAAGTGGGAGAAAAGATGCAGCAGAGTGTGTCATTAATAATCAATGCAGTTTGGTGTCACTGTTACTGTTTTGAACTTGCATGTCAACAATATGACAAGCATTGTTGTTTAGTGGCTTTACCAAGCAAAGTGTGCATGTCAAAATGCCTTTCAAAACTGTTTTATGTTGGTCATTTTCACTGTGATATAAATCCCTTCAGCAAAAAAGATTTTTAAAAAACCTGTCATGATGCAAACTTATGCCAACTCCTCAAGTGTAGTGGCAGTAGCTCAGTCAGTGTTGGGTATCCCACTGCAACTGCAGCTGCTAATCTGTGTCTACCAAAAACACATTTTGTCCTGGTGAATACCATCAACACATAGATATATATACATAGCTATAGCAGAGCATATATTGTTTGATAAAACACCCTAAAAATGTACTGAAAGCAGCTGGCTTGTCCAATGTTCCTCTTGCAGTGTGTATAACTGCAATAGCTTATCACTGCATTCAGAAAATATTCTTGCTGCTGTCAATATTTGAGTTAGTATATGATAACATACTTGAGTAGCAGCAGAATGGATCTGTGCTACTTGACAGTACACTAGTGAATGATGTTGTTGATGCTGCAGGCTTTGAGCAGCGGTACAGTATCCAAACGTGTATTTGTTCACTTCCATATAATTGCTACAAAGATATGAACCAGACCTCATGACATTAAGGTGAGGCACCTCCTTTTAAAATGTGGATATATTTCACTATATAGTATGGATATAGTAACATATTCTCAGCAGGAAGTCAAGTGCAGTCTCAGTAGGTGTTGGGCTCCACCACGGTTTTGCCTTGTCACCGATTCTGTTTGTGATTTTTTTGGACAGACTCTCTAAACCCAGCCGAAGGGTAGAGAGGGTCTCGTATGAAAAGCAGAAATTGCAGAGGATGTGGGATGGTTTGCAGCTGATTGTGTAGGGTTTGGGATGAGAATCAGCATCTTCAAATCTGAGGCCATGTTACCCTGCCGGAAAATGGTGAATTACTCATTCTGGGTTAAGAGTGAGTTCCTCAGGGTCTTGCTCACAAGTGAGGGGAAGCTGGAATGCGAGATCGTTAGGTGGATTGGTGCATTAATGCTGGCATTGCACAGGGCCGTTGTGTTGAACAGGGAGCTGAGCCTGAAAGTGAAGCTCTCAATTTACCAGTCAATCTATGTTCCAACCCTCACCTATGGTCAATACCCTCACCTTTGGGTAATGAGGGATAAAAATGTCTGGGCTACTTTGTTGAGCCTGCTGTGACCATAATCTGTACCTGGATAAATGGGTACAAGACGGAGGATAAATGGATGGATGGATAAATAGCACCAATAATAATGACTCTAGACTTGGAGAAATAATTCAATTCAATTCAGTTTTATTTATATAGCGCCATATCATAACAAAGTTATCTCAGGGCACTTTTTCGAATAGAGCAAGTCTAGACCGACTCTTTATATTTACAGAGACCCAACAGTTCCCACCATGAGCAAGCACTAATTAACACACAAGCAACTCAGAACAAACCAATTTTCACCCTGTCGTCTCCTTTTTTCTACAACAATTGTACTATGATATAAAATGAATTGTGCTGGTAATTAATTGAGGCAATTATAGTTGTGTGGATGTTCTGCACCTCATAATACATAAGGATGTTAGTTCCTCCTGGGAAAAGCTTTTACAGCAGAGCCACTCTGGAGTGTTCTCTGCCTCCACCAAATTGTCAGAGTGCTGCGGCACAGAGTGCACTGCCTTTAATGGGAAGGAGAAGGGGTGATTGGATTGGTCACGATTGAAGCCAGGGCCATCGCGCCTCGTACTCCGCCACTGTTTTGAAACTGCATCACAGGAGCACAGCTTCCTTCTGCCTCAGTATTACCAACACCATGTGCTCCATACACTCACACTGAGCACCCTTGATCATGTGCCACTGATTTCTATTCACTGAATGATTTTAGGAAATTTCTCTTTAGAGTAGAGTATAAGTAGACACTAATAATAGTGTGTCATTTAGGGCAGGAGGATAGTGCATATATTATTTCATAATGTGGACAATACTTTAATCATATTATAATGTACATATACAGTAAATCAAGTTGTGTATAGGGTCCACTTTTAGCACATTGTATTATGCCACAAAACAACATTTAATTGGGAGGGTTAGTTCAGTACGTTCTGTCCCACCGACCTCATTTAAAAAAACTTAAGAAGACAATATGAATACCATAAACTAATAAAAACAAAATATTGGTGAATAAAAAGAGAATAAAGGGAAACACAAAATGAACAGTGTAATAATTTTACTTTATTACTATTTTCTACTTACTATGATTATTATTATACACCAATATAAGGCAAATTCCTTAATAATATACCTGATTCTCATTCTGGTTTTACTAACGGCCACAGGAAAAACAAAAAAACAAAAATAATAAAATAAAAAAGCTGACCAACAGTGGATGAGTACGGAAGCCGAGAACGGCCGTGCTTGCAATTATTTTTTTAATGCCGTTATCTCGTGATAACGAGTTAATTATCCCGTTATCACGAGAAAACAAAAGGCCGTTTCCTCCTATTGTTAATCAGTGATCAGGAGCGCCAGGCCAGCATGCTTAGATGACGTCTTAACGGCAACTGAGTTAAACTGCAAATGTCAGACCAGGAAGCAGGCCTACCCATTACTGATCAACACATCAGACTGTACTTCAGTCAAGATAACATTCAGATCAGTCCTCTGTTCAGTTATGAATCCTCCCCGACAGTCATGACAGTGATCTTGAAGGCTGAAATCAGGTGTGTAATTAACTCGTTATCTCGAGATAACAGGATAATTATCCCGTTATCTCGAGAAAACGGCATTAAAAAAATTATTTGCAAGCACGGCCGTTCTCGGCTTCCGTAGATGAGTAGTCACAGACTCAACCATAATTTATTCGATCGTTCTTAAATTATTGCTGTGACTACATTAACTTACATTAACTGCCACTTTGCAGCGCAACAAGCTGAAAACACAACATCTGACATATTATCACCTTTAGCTTCCATTTGGAGTCGTGTTTTTGTTCTCCTTACGAATGTAAATCCAATATTCACTCTCCTTTTAGCTCTTCTTTGGTCTCCACCAACTCCTGAGGGAAATATCTGACTCCACTGTGTTCACCAGCTAGTTGCTAACATTGCTGTCTGCTGTTCAGTGATGGACAGGTAGTGTACAGTGGGTTTATTAGCTGCCTGCTGCTGCTGGAAACCAAGTAGATGAAAACAGAGTTTGTGGGCCATAAACCAAAATAATGAGCTACCAAAGGCTAAACAGCTCTGTAGAGCTTGGTGATAATTATCTGTGGGTTTGTCCCTTCACAATACATATAGTCACTTGATCTATTGGTAATATTGAAAATATTGATCAGTGCAGCTTTAAGAAAAAGATACTCTTTGCATTCCCAATTTGTCATTTGTTGCATTGCTATTTAATTCAAGCCATGTTTTCACAAAATGAGGCTTAAATTAAATAAATGGCTGAACTTCCAAAGCCACTATTAGAGATTTCTTTTAGCTAGAAGTTAAATTTAACTATCACAAAGTGATACAGATGGGAATTTCACAATTGTGAAATTCTAGATTCACACAAAAAGCCTCCTTACAGATGGGAGGTCTTGCAGGGTAACTTAGCGCTATAATTCTCACTCGAGAACAGTTCCAATGGACATGATTCATAAAACAGAGAGCTGGCATTTTGCCTCTGGGATAGTAACAGCTTCTCAGGCCTCTGTCCAGAAACTATCCAAACTCATCTGAATATAAGCAAATATAAGCAGTTTTCTGAAGTATCGTCTTTCTCCCCTGCTGTACCAACATTTAATACAGCAGGCGTAAATCAGCTCCTGAGCAGCTTTTTGACTGATCACCCATCAACTGAGCCCCATTCAAATCTGCAGAGCTGCCTTCAGAGGTACTAGCTTGCTTGACTGTCTGCATGAAGCTACTTATGCAGCAGTTTTAGCCATTGAGCTGCTATGTTTGAATACGTTCTACAGTGGCAGTGGGGACATCGATTTCCAGTCTCCCCTTCCCCTTTCTCCAGAAAACTGTCTAGAAATTAGGCAATTTGACCCTTGTTTCAGCCACTTAGAGCAACACTGGTCTGCCTCAGTGGACCATTGATCCCATGAGAAGAGTAGACTCAAGGATAGTGTCTAATTGTTGATGTAATTACCATGAAGACCAGAGTAAACTGGAATCAATCTCTGTTGGACTGATCCAGTTTTCCCAGTCCAGGTCATGGGTGGAGCTCTGTATGAATAATGCTGAACCCTATTTATATAGACTAACTTAAGGCCTAATAGCTCCACTGCTGAGTTCTTAAACTTTTCTAACCCAAATACAATACATTTACTGTCAACCTGTAGAAACCAGGTTCCTTAAAACACACTTGTAAAAGTGGGAGTCATCACAAACAGGCTCTTGATTAATGATGGCCGTCAAATAGACTCAAGAAACAAAGCTCACGTTGCTAATACTATACTTTTACACCAGATGAAACAGGAAGTTAATTTCAAAAATGCTATACAGCCATTTTATACTTCATTGTTTCAAATTTCTAAAACAACCATTTTGTCAAACAAGGACTGTACAGTAATTATGTACTGGCTTGTACAAAACCCACAATTAGAAGACATAGCCATGTTGGAATGGAATGTTTCTTGTGATTGTCTGGGGGAGCCCCCCTTCCCTTTTCAAGGTGGTATCATTTTTGTTTGGTGCAGACCTGGCTGCCATTAGGGTAAAGCCCCCCTGATATTCCCACGCTGTATCACAATGGCCCTATCAGCTCATGATGTCTGTTACTTTGTAGTTTATAAAGCAAAATCTGCAAGCCAGTTCAGGCAGTCAACTGAAGCCAGCAGCTACACTAACATGGCACTACACTCACTGCAACATATATCTAATGCACCCTTTTAATCATGCCGCTGTACTCAAGCCATCGGTGCTTGTCCCACTCTTTTGCTTCTGTTCATAAAGTATTTCAAAGTCCCACCTCCACCCCAGCATTCACCTTTTGACTCTGAATCCACTTTCCCCTATTTGGAATTATCATTGCCACTCTTCACTCCCTGCTGGACTGAGCTTGGTGTTTCCTTGTGGGGAGTGATGAGGTCAGAGCCTAGACACCAAATACCAACGCTGTACATATTGTATTCTGCATTCACCTAATAATCTATTCAACATGAGATGACTGACTGTAATCTTGTCTCCTAGAAATTATGTTTACTTGCTACTAATTTGAAACAGCAAATATGTTTTGGGAGAAATATGCTGTCACAATTCCATTCCATTTTTATCTACATAATTAAGAAAGGTTTTTAATGAACAACAAAATGTTAATACTTTAATTAGCAAACACTGGCTCTTTTCAATGCACCAAAAGCAGGATTACCATTTTTTATTTATTTATGTTTTTATGTGTTAAATGTTAAGGCACTCAAATTGATGGTTAAGGCTAGGAAAAGATAGTCATCTTGGTTAAATATTAAAAAAAGACAACACTGATTTGAAGCACAAGACAGGACGTGTTCATTAAAGCTGGGGTAGGCAGAATCTGTGCAACATAGGCAAAACCTTCCGCCTCTCTCTCTGCTGCCTCGTATCACTCCGCTAAGCCCCTCCCACCAAACCCACAACTTCGACCGTAAAGAGCCTGAAGCTCCGTGTGGAGCCGGGACGTGTTGTTTTGTACTATACACCGCTGTAGGCAAAGGAGGTGTTGGAAATTTATCACAAGTTTCAGGATTTTCCTCCACTGAATCAGATTTTCACCATCTGAAGGGACGTGTACACACATCTGCTCTTGTAGCTTAGCCAATACAAACACACTGTCTTTCTGAAATAACCTCTGATTGGCTAAAGTCTACCATCACGGGATAGATTTTCTGAAGCCTGAAAACAGAGGCAAGAGGGGGGCTGAAGTAGAGGTCTGCTCTCAGACCACTTGAATGACAATATGCTGCACGGTTATTATGGCATTTTTGCCCAATGACGTCAAAAGAAAACTGCCCACCCCAGCTTTAACAAAGTGCTTTTGTTGTCTAGGCCTATCCACTGAGGATGCAAACCCTGTGCTTTGTACAGCTGCCATCCACCCTAACCAACTCCTTACATCTTACATGTGGAACAGAAATGTAGCACTTTCTTCTCTGAAAAAAAGATTGTCAGTGAACATAATCCAGGCAGCAATTACGTTTCTTGCTAAATGTATTTGGCAAATCAAAAAATCCCAAAACAAATCAGTAGTATTACAGTATAAACATTTAGAAGACATATAAACATTTATTTTTGTTTTTAGAAGGTTGCTGACTGAAATATGGTAACATATTAATTTTCAAGTATGGATTGTTTTTGCCTCAAATGTAACTTACAGGCTGCTTATTGATGATCATTTGCATCATTAAGCTTATTATTACCTTATATTTGATGTTTGACCCATTTTTATACTCTCACACTGAAGATACACAGGAATGCCCCCACACTGTAATACAACATTGGCTCCCTGCTAACTGTTTTCATTTTAAAACTCAGCTGTGAACTGTGCTGAGTTTCAAAGCATCAACCAGAGATCAATGGTACTGGTAAGCAAACAGGTTAGTTTACTGCAGTTTTGTCACTTTTACATAAGTAGGAGATTGTCTATACAGTTTGTTTTACATTCCTGTTGTGTTGTAAGATGGCTTATTTTTAGTAAGCATTTTATTTTCACCAAAGAGATCAGTGTGTAATGGTGATCTATCCAATCAGAAAGCATGGTAACAGGTGTATTTTTCAGATGACTCAATTTGAGTAAATCTTCTCTTGGGGAGCAGTCACAGTCACAGGCCTGTGGTGGGTGACTTTGTTGTAGGATGAGTCTGTCTTCCAAAATGTCACAACATCAAAGGTCATGACGACTGTTCTCAGAGAGCCATTCCAGACCTGAACTGACATGACAAGGAGGACAATTACAGAAACCTCGGTATCATCCTTTTGAATCTGACAGATGCCATTTCAAAAACCCAGTGAACTGAAAACAAACAGTACCTTTGCTTTCAGAGAAAAGTACTCCCTTTTAAAGTCTGCACTTATGTGTCTGTGGGTCAGATGATTTATTAATTTTGAATTATCATTGAATTGATGCAGAGGGCGGCACGGTGGTGCAGTGGTTAGCACTGTTGCCTCACAGCAAGAGGGTTCTGGGTTCACACCCGCGGGCCGGATGGTGCCCTTCTGTGTGGAGTTTGCATGTTCTCCCCGTGTCCGCGTGGGTTCTCTCCGGGCACTCTGGCTTCCTCCCACCATCCAAAGACATGCAAGTTAGGTTAATTGATGATTCTAAATTGTCCGTAGGTGTGACTGTGAGTGTGAATGTTTGTCTGTCTCTATGTGTCAGCCCTGTGATTGACTGGCGACCAGTCCTGGGTGTACCCCGCCTCTCGCCCAATGTCAGCTGGGATTGGCTCCAGCCCCCCGCGACCCTCTAAGAGGATAAGCGGTATAGAAAATGGATGGATGAATTGATGCAATGCACCACATCTACTACAACTGCCATACATACTGGAGCTTTTTTCTCTTGTACTACCACCACACCTACATTATTCTTACCGTCCTCTCCTCCATGCCGTGCCCTTGCCTCTGGTTGGCCTCTAGGCTGTCGGGCGGCGGGGAGACGCTCCGTCCCTGAGGGTCCACCCAGCTGTACACGTGGTTGGTGATGTAACCTCCAGGGATCCGGCCCATAGAACACACTGACATGGCCAGCGTCTTGCATCCCTTTAGCACCTGCATGAGCAGAGGAGGGTGAGGTTGTGAGAGTGCTACATACGGTATACCTCATGACCCACACACTATCATGTTATGGCCAAATTAACCTAAGAAAATCAATAAATATCGTCTTTTATAACAGAGAATTTTGTGTCTTTTACACAAGGATATAAATGATGGCTCTGTGTGCTGGTATAATTTCTTGGAATTCCAGAAATGTAGAGAAGACAATAACACGAGTATCTATATTTAAGCTTTTTGTTTCTTATATGCACAACGTGTCAGAGAATCAATTCTGTTTTGATTTCATCCAAATTTTGAATGTCATGTTTTGGCCATGAACGATTTTAAAAAAGAAGGATCCAGGCTTTAATATCTCCTAATATCTCTATAAGACCAAACCTAAGATGCTACTATAGCTAGTATGCAAAGTATTTGAGTAGAATTCTGATACCTACAATTTTTTAAAATTCTTTCTTTCTGTCTTTCTTTCTATGATATCTGCACATGGCAACTATTGTATGGTCAAGGTTAGGGAAAGATTGTGGTTACAGTTTGAAGACAGCAAGCATTAACTGTTGATCTCCCGCATGAAAGTCGGATGTGCTACATGCCCATCACCACCCTGACTTACACACCCTTACTTTCTGCCTTGCAACATAAAGGACACTTCCTTCCTGCACTTTTTTTTTGGCTGCCTAGTAGCAAGCAGGGCTTATGAACCTGTACTCATGCTTAGCAGCATTGGAAAGTGTTTAACTTTGTTGAGCTACGGTTGGACTGAGAGAGACCCCCTCATCTTTTGCTGAGAACAATTAAGCCAACTACGTCCAGATTTGTTTCCTTTTCGGACCAACCACATAACAACAAAACTTGAACATGAGCGTCTTTGAGGAAATGCCCTTTGGGCTGGCCGCTCGTGGGGATTGTGCTTGGGCTAGCTGCTGATGCTGACTCTAGGTAAGCTCCAAACAACCCACAGCCAGCCAGCCTTTGCTTTCTTTCCTTTAGTCATCACTATTTTCTTTCACACCCACTTTATGTTAGAGTGTCCATAGCCTAGACACAGCCAACTGCCAGTCATTCTTGTAACACCAGATTAAAATGATCCCTTTTTACAGTATGTGCACATGGTAACTAAAGTACGGTTAAAGTTAGAAGAAGCCTTATTTGGCAAATAAACTATGATAAGTTATGGTTATGGTGAGGTGAGGTCAGAGTTACAGTTAATTAAATAAAAACATTAATTGCAGCATGACAATCAGGCACGCTACACGCCCATCCACTACCCCACTGGTTACCACTGAACATTGGCATTGGACGCCAATGGTGAGGTGTGGAATAAACACGAACATAATTCCTAGGATAGTGGGCTGGTCCAGGCTAGCATGCAAACAATATCTGCACCCATAATCCTCTGGCACCAGCTTTTTTTCCAGCAGATATGACTATTATTTGCTCTTGATCTAGGGGTATTACACCAAACAGTGACTCTCCTGTCTGTTGGCGCACTGTGTTGAACCTTTGTCTGGTGTTGAATTACTGCACCCTTTCATCATTTCTCCTTGAGTAATTTCATACTCCTTTCAGCTTGGTTATTTAAACCGAAGCTTCCTTGCCTTGTGCATCTGCTGTCACATCATTTAGTTGTTTTATGAGAGAGGGACAGAATTAGCAGACACTTTGAGGCCACAGCTCTGACTACCACTGTGACTCACACAGGCGCTGGAGACACAGCAAAGACACCAGGTCTTATATGGAGATTCCTCTCCGGTCCTCATTTCGTCAATATAAACTAGGATGAAATATAATTGGTGACCTTTCTCCATGACAAAAATGAGACTCAAACTAAATAAAAGTAATCTTTGAAAACAAAAAAACATGATGAAATGTTTGAAGACGGAAGAATGGAAAGGAATGGAATTAATTACTTTCATAATGCAATCTTACTCAAAGACATGCTTACATCAGTGGAATCGTTGTATGCTCCTGATTACTAAAACAGTGCCTTCTTTTGATTTAGATGCTTGATCTGTTGATCTGCACTAATATCTTTTAGTAATGTTGCATCTCTGCCCGTAATGTAAGCTAACGTTGGCGGTTCTTGGAAGGAAAAAAATGACAAACTTATGGACTAAATTCATTTACAATCTCACTGAAAATGAGACAATAGAAGCAACAAAACAGCTGGGAAAAATCACGAGAACATGCAAGCCTGCACACTGACATTTTTTAAAAAGTAAGCTAACGTTAATGTAATTTTCCAATGTAAGCTGACCATTTAATTCACTTACTGTAGTTTTGCTAAAGCAATATTACTGAGTTAATGTTAGGCAACGTTTTATCTGCTTGTCTCAAGTTGGACCCAAACAGTATCTTAGTGAAAGCTTTAGTGAATCTAGCTTCTAAATGATCATCCTGCTCTGCTGCAATAATGCCATTTAACAGGCAGTTTGGGAATGACAACTGGAGTTAATTTGGGGAGTGACAAGAACACTGTCTTTAATTTCTTTTTTTTTTCTTTTTTGACTAAGACTAAACAAACTATGCCTGATTTAACAGTGTTCCTCTATGACTACGGCTAATGTCTTGAAACCTCCAGTGGATGGAGGTTTGTGTCCCACAATTTCAGAGACGTTTTGCTTTCCATTTTTTAAATCTAATCTAATAGAGACACATCATACACTTTACATTGTCAATCAATGTGGCTCAAAAACAAAGGGTCTGGAGGATGTATCTTTGCACTATTTTTAGTCAGTGTGATGTTTATCTGAAAACAAGTGCTGACATTTCCGCCTACAGTATCTGCATCAACGTGAACACATTTGGCAGTTTCTGAGACATGAAAGCTGCTTACTTTTTGCCATTTTTCTGTCTCTGTTCCTTTCACTGTCCATTTCGTTTCTGTGCATTCCTGTTTTTGTCTGTTTTCTGACACTCCATAGGAACGTGCAATGAGTGATCCTGTTAGGGCAGAGTGACTCGCTGAGGGACACTTCAACATGAAACAGGCTGCTGTAACAGGGGTTAGAGTTGAGATGGTTCTGCTGCAGGATGGTCCCTGTAGACATTAATTCAATTCAATTCAGTTTTATTTATATAGCGCCATATCATAACAAAGTTATCTCAGGGCACTTTTTCGAATAGAGCAAGTCTAGACCGACTCTTTATATTTACAGAGACCCAACAGTTCCCACCATGAGCAAGCACTATGCGACAGTGGCAAGGAAAAACTCCCTTTTAACAGGTAGAAACCTTGAGCAGAACCAGGCTCAAGGTGGGTGGTCATCTGCCTCGACCGGTTGGGTTGAAGGGGGAGGGGGGGAGCGGGAGAGAGAGAGCAGGAGGAAAGAGAACATACAGCAGCACAATACAGTTCCACATAGGGATGTAAGGCAACAGATATGGTAATGGCATTGATGTTAACACCAACAGAAACAACACTAAGAGCAACACTATAATAGCAATACTAATAACATTAGGGCAATGTGGTTTTAGAGTTTCTTTCTTATCCTCTGCAACTGTCTGCCGTTGGGGTTTCATTGTCCCAGAAACCAAGAAGATCATTTTGGATAACTTGCATAGTCCCGGCCAGATTTAAAAAGCATCTGGAGTCTGCAGCTGTCATTTAGTGTTTCATGTGATTCAAGTTCTCACTGCCAGAATGTCAGAGATAACCACTGCCCTAATCACTGATCCTGAATCCCCAGACAAGGCTTCAGACCACAACAGCCACATGCCTTTTCAGCAACCCTGACTTCCAACATGGTTCACTTTTTTAGAAAGACAGATGAAACAAACCTTTAATGAAAGTTTGAAGGAAGTAACACATGCTAATGGAACAGCAGTTTGCCCAGATGTGAACTCATGTCACATGTATGAGAATGTCATTATTTATTTTGTGCTCAGTTTAACTAATGTATTTTTGCTAATGATATTATGACCTTTTTAAGCAGAAAAGCTTAACTAGGGAAAGGGGTCGCAAATTAGCGTTGGCTAGAAATCCTATATGCAATACATTGGTAACATGTTTTTTGTAACTTGTTACAATGTTTTCTTGCGTTGTCCCCGAGAAATAAACTAATAAATAAAAATTTGGAGTAACAAATATGTGAGATGTGGTTGAAAGCTAGGAGGAGGACCTTGAATTCGGACTGTTACGTTCCCTGACACATAACAGGAATGGAACACACAAGCACGGCATGTTAACAATCACGTAAATCCAAAAGGTTTAATCCGGTAAACAGACAAGGGCCAAAAACACCAATACATTAGTCATAGTAAGGCAAACTTAACAGACAGGAATCAGGCTGAGAACCAGAGTCCATGGAATCAGGTAACAAATGCTGGCAAGCTTAATAAGATAAGATAAGATAAGATAAGCCTTTATTGTCCCACAGCAGGGAAATTTTTAGCGTTGCAGCAGCCAGCAAAAGTGTCATATATAGAAATACAATAAAAATAAATAGAAAAATAGTCCTATACACAGTATAGACAGAAATAAATAATAGAGTGACTGAGTGCAGTTGTAAGTATGAACAAATAGATAAGATAAAAATATTGCACATATATAATATACATGTATATGAAAAATATTTCACAGCAACATATGAAGTAGATAACATCATGAATACAATATATGTATGAAGATAATGCACAGCAGCAGATGAAGTATAGTAGTGAATAGTCTGCACACTGACAGTCAAGTGTAGATTACCGGGAGCTGTACTGATTATAGAGTCTGACAGCAGCAGGCAGGAAGGACCTACGGTACCTCTCCTTCAGACACCGAGGGTGGAGCAGCCGGTCGCTGAAGGAGCTGCCCAGTGCTGATAGAGTGACATGTAGGGGGTGGGAAGTGTTCTCCAGTAGTGATGATAGCTTGGCCACCATTCTCCTGCCACCCACCACCTCCACTGGGTCCAGAGGGCATCCAAGGACAGAGCTGGCCTTCTTTACCAGTCTGTCCAGTCTCTTCCTATCCCTGGAAGAGATGCCACTGGCCCAACATGCCACCCCATACAAGACGGCTGATGCCACCACAGAGTCATAGAAAGTCCTCAGGAGCGCACCCTGCACTCCAAAAGATCTTAGTCTCCTGAGCAAAAAGAGACGGCTCTGTCCCTTCTTGAACAGAGCGTCCGTATTGTCTGACCAGTCCAGTTTGCTGTTCAAGTGAACACCCAGATACTTGTACGATCTCACAATCTCAATGTCCGTTCCCTGGATGTTCACTGGTGTAGGTGGAGGGAGTTTGCGCCTGCCGAAGTCCACCACCAGCTCTTTGGTTTTACTCGCGTTGATCTGGAGGCGGTTCTGCTGACACCAACCCACAAAGCCCTGGGTCAGTTCTCTGTACTCCCCATCATCCCCGTTGGTGATGAGGCCGACAATGGCAGAGTCATCAGAGAACTTCTGCAGGTGACAGTTCGAAGTGTTATGGGTGAAGTCCGCTGTGTAGAAGGTGAACAGGAAAGGCGCCAGAACGGTTCCCTGTGGAGCCCCTGTGCTGCAGAGAAGTGTGTCAGACACACAGTCCTGTAACCTCACATACTGTGGTCGGTTTGTGAGGTAGTCCAGGATCCATGCTGCCAGGTGATGGTCCACCCCAGCGTGCTCCAACTTGTCCCCCAGAATCCTGGGCTGGATGGTGTTAAAAGCACTGGAGAATTCAAAAAACATGATCCTCACAGTGTTTCCAGCCTTTTCTAGGTGAGAGAGGGATGTGTGAAGTAGGTAAATGACAGCGTCATCCACCCCAATGCCGGGTTGGTAGTATGGTAATGTAGTGCAAAAGACAATCTGGCAACTGGGTAAAGGAAACAGCCGGTATATGAGGCTGGATCTAATCAGAAGGAATGGGAAGCAGGTGGGTGACTGGGTGAAGCAGGCCAGGTGAGGGAAAGGGGTTGCTGGAGAGCAGGAGGAAGTGGCAGGTTCTGAAATGACATGAGAGTTACTAAACCATAAATTGAATAAATGAATGAATACTGGGAGATCAGGGAGGATTCATGACACTTTTTCTGTGACAATAGAAGAAGAAACTTTATGCTGTTAGGATTCAATTTCCTCATCTCTGTGGAGTGTTCAGCTCATTGTTTTGGTTTTACATCCCGCAACTGATTTCACTGATGCTTTGGTTCAGTCCAGCACTCTCATCATTCTGGTTTCCAGCAGCAGTAGGCAGCTGTTTTCAGTGAAAAAGCTCTGATAAACCCACTGCACACAACATGAACCTCAGTATAAGTCCTACCACCCACCTTGACCTCCTCCTTGTCGCCCCTCGATTAGAGCACATGCATTTACCAACCACAGACTATACAGTAACCTATAAATGTAAATATATGGTTTAAATAAGCTACTGCTAGGTGGTAGAGTTGTTCTGCTGGGAAAACAGCCAGTCCAGGCAAAAAGTGGATGCCGGCTGAACCTACCCCTAAACACAATTCTAACAGGAGGGAAACACATTTCACACATTCCTAGCAGTAGCTTATTTAAACCATATATTTACATTTATAGGTTACTGTATAGAGTCATGTGCTCTAATCGAGGGGCGACAAGCTATTCTGTCTATTTAGAAAAACATCTTTCCCACTTTGAAATTAAACACGAACACGCCGAAAGACCAGATGTCCCAGTTTTCCACCAGCACTTAAACGCATCATGCATTTAGAATCTGTGGAGCTGGGACCAGCGCTAAAACAGTCTCAAAATCCCGAAAGCAAAAGTAACCTGATCCGTGCGTAATACGAGACATTTGTATGCGCAGGAAGCTTTTTGAAAGCGAAAAGGATCAGATCTGAGAAGCTGAAGTTAAAAGTCTGTAAGTAAAATATTTTCAACTCGTTTTTTTTCAGTTACAAATCTTGTTTTTCAGTTACAAATCTTGTTTTTCGGTTACAAATCATGTAATACACATTTACAAATCTTGTTTTTCAGTTACAAATCTTGTTTTTCAGTTACAAATCTTGTTTTTCAGTTACAAATCTTGTTTTACAGTTACAAATTTTCTTTTCAGTTACAAATCTTTTTTTTTTTCAGTTACAAATCTTGTTTTTCAGTTACAAATCTTGTTTTACAGTTACAAATCATGAAATACACATTTACAAATAATATTGAGACTATTTTCACTCCATATACATCTGCCCTGTTGAAGTGCCCTTGAGCAAAACACTGAGTCCCCACTGGCTCACTTGCTGTTCTGTAGCTGACCATGACCTTTGGTCTCCATGTGGAGGAAGATTAAGAGGATAGACAATTTCCCTCAGGGATCAATAAAGAATTACATTATTAATAATACGTTTTTCCTCCTGTCCACCTCAACTTATCTAATTACTGAGGCAGAGTATTTTATGTTTAAAACCCATCCTCTGATTTAATGTTCTCCCTCCCAATTATTTGGTGATGTGAGGTTTATGGATGGCTGTCCCTGCAGTGTTGATGGATGTTCTGTGTGTCTCTGCACTGCGACTGCAATGGGTCATTCCAGCAGTACCGTGGCCATAAATCAGTGCTCACTGAGCTTCTTTATCACCGCGAAAAGTAGAGGAAGCACCCAAGCAGTGTGTATGGTGAGTCGATGGGTCAAGATGGTCTGTCACACATGTGTTCCCGCTTATGAACACCATTACATCCAGACACACTGGCTGGATTTTTAATGCTTAGAGGTTGCACAGCATGTGTGCCCTGTGTCGACACAGATGTACTGTAGCTGAGCATCATAGCCCCCAGAGCTGTACAAATGATGAATGGCTGATGATGAGTGAGGTGAGATTTCCAGCTAAACTCAATTAGTCAACCTCGCCTCCTGTCACCAACAAACAACTGTGGAGCAGTCTGAAGACAGACAGGAGGCCTTCACCTGCACTCCTGTCAGTTATATTTAGCAAAATCAGCTATATATAGCCTAAATACAGCCTCCTCCTCCTTGGTTGCTTCCAAACTATTCTATGTAGCCATTCTCATATCAGTCATTTTCAAGTGTTTCTCTGTGTTTTTTATGGACCATGTTCAACATCACATTGGTAAACTTTGGTTTGATTCAAGAACTCTCTTTCCTCACCCCACCCATCTCTCCCTTCCTCACAATGTGCCATAGACTGTAGAAAACATGGACATAGCATCTGAGAAGTTATTTAGTGTTTACCAGTTCCACATGCTCCTTCTAAGCAGGTTTTAAGTATATCGTAGCGTCCCAGGAGGAAGGTGTGTAGGGAACCACATCCACAGCCATTACAGTAGCAAATAATTAAAATAAATTGTGAATGGTGGTGAGGCAGCTACAGTAAGATAAGTATTAAAAATAAAAATAAGTATTAAAAAGAATTATACAGTATATTATGAACAAATGTTAAAAGTACCTTGCATGACATTTGTGTACAGAAATTCTTTTGTCCCTCTCACTCTCTGTTTAAATGGTGTCTGTGGAACTGCAGTGTCTTTAGGCTGGAGGCGCTGAGCGTGCCAACAGTCTACTTAGTGTACTGGAACCATCTGCTGGGATTGCATTGTTTCTCCCTGTGGATGGGACTGAGTGCAGGGATTGCAGTAAGAGACCTGGTAGAGTCAGCGCCAGCAGCTCTTCAGCTGAGTCAGGTAACATTCGAGGTCAGACACACTGCGAGATTCATTCATTCACCTGTCTACCTGCCATGTTTAATTTGGAGCGATTGATTTTCAAATCACCAGATGATTGATTGTCCACTTAATTCTGTGCCCCACGTGAAATATCAGTCTTTATATACCATGTTGGAGTGTAACATGTAGGTAAAACCAGGTTCTTGAGAAGCATTAGAGGTTAATATTAAATAATGAAAAACATGTATGTAATAATGCTAGCAGGCATGAGTGTGGTTCTTTCTCTTGAGTCCTGGTAAAAAGCCTTGCTGCAGCATTCTGACAGCCTGGAGCTGAGCCACTGCCTGATAGTTAAGGGGAGTAAATAAGCATTTGCAGTAATCAAGATGAGAAGGACATAAAAGCAAATATGAATCTCTCTGTGCAGTATGTTTTAATTTGAGAAAACAGGACTCAATTAAAACTTTATTTCTCCTTTGGCAGTCGGCAGCTGACCAGTATGCCCACTAACTACTGTTGGGGACTGTGAGCCTCTAAGTATGAACACAGTGGTCTGCTGTTGTTCACTGAGCAGCTTCACTGTGCTCAAGGGCCCCTCAGCAGCAGGGGTTTAGGGAGCTGGAAAGTATTAGTTACTCACTTTCCCCACCCACATTTCCCTTTTGCTTCCTTTTAGATGTGGAATGAAATGAACACTTTGCAGTGAGACATCTATCTCTGCTTTGAGACGACCCCCCCCTTAATCCTCGGTCCCTTACCAACATTTTAACATAAATATAAGGAATATAAGTCTTTGCACTGCTGCAATTCTGTCAACCAAAGCCATAATTTGCCAACTCTCCTTTAAAAAGGACATTCAGTTTAAATTTTGTCTTATTGATTATTTTGTAAAGTAGGTGACGTAGGTGTTACATTTTCACAAGATGGATATTTCAATTTAGAGCATTTTTTTCAGTTTATTAGACTCTCTTATAAGACTGGCCCAGCCTGGTCAGACATACTGAAGTGAAACCTGTTTTCTGGGAGAGTGCGTTGATATACAGCTAGTGTTATTGAAAAGGCTGGCAGGGTGAATTATACCCTGTCAAAGCCTGCACAAACTTCAGCCTTGGGCTCAGCCAACAATGTAGCAAGCTAATTCATCATGTCTAGGCAGGGGACAGTGCAGGGCAGGTTTTTGTGGCTGGAGTGGGGTTAATGAACAGTGCACAGCCTCACACCTGATGAGGACACAAATGATGGAGCTGTGTTTAGGTGTCCATCCCTGTTCATTTTCTACTGTGTATCAGCTGCTGTCACATTATCGCACCATGAGCATGGCAGCTTCATTTGTGCATCTGTTTTAGTTTGATAAACATTTTTTGGAAGCAAAACTGCTCTAGAGGCAGAATTAGTCTAATTTCTGACATAAATCTTATAGCTAGAGCCAAAGTGCCATACACTTTTGAAATGTACAGTAGCTAAGTGGCAAACTGAAAGACACAGAGGACATTGTATATTTAATACAATTTAATTCTGATTATATTTTATATTTATTTAATATTTAGAGTTAATTATTTGCTATTCAACATTTCCAACTACCTAACAAGAACTGGTTAAAGCAGTAATTACAAATTGCAGTATACATAGCCATTCATGACCGTGTTCATAATCTTCAACAGGAGCAGAGTAGCTAACTAGTGTAGTTTAGCTAAGATTTAGGCTGTCTTATTAAAAGCAGCAATAATATTGTGTTGTTGTGTTTTGGCCACTTGTGGGCATTTTAAGACGCTGTAAACACAGTATCTGACGTATTATAAAGTTGTTGTGTGTTAGCAAACAATTACTTAGTTACACACTCAGCAGTCACAGAGAAACATCAGTATTCGTTTAGAGTTGTGTTTGTGTCCACCTGATGAATGTAAGTCCAACATTCACTCTCCTTTTAGCTCTGGTTTGGTCTCCACCAACTCCTGAGAAAGACAGGCTGTCTGGCTCTGTAGCTGCTAAATGCTCCACCAGCTAGTCTCTGACTGTGTCTGTCTGCTGTCTGGCGCTGAGAAGGTAGTGTGCCTGAAAACAGCTGCCTGCTGCTGCTGAAAACAAGACTGATGAGAGCACAGAGACTGAACCAAAACAATGCAGTGACGTCCTTCACACTACACGTCACTTGAGTCAGTGTCTATACAAAAATATTGATAAGTTAAGCTTTAAGTGTTTATTTTTTGTTTGTGGGAAAAGTGCTGCCTCAAATGCTAAGCTGATTTCACACCTTGCCAACCACATCATCCATGGTTGAACTCTGACGGTATTGAAGTGACTGGGAAACCCTCAACTTCTTTACTGAAATACAGACAATACATTTTTTCTAAATGATGTTCATATAATTCCCTGTAATGTTTGTCATTTTTGCTCCACTGAAGAGATACTGAGGCTCATAAAAAAGTTCTAGGCCATGTTTGTTTTGATTGACAGTTGTCTCAGCTTATCACAGTCTGCCATGATTGGTGTCACATACTCCTCCCAGTGTCAGCCTAAATAAAGCCAAACAGTACATGTGTCCCAATACACTATTATGTATCAACAGTATATGGTGTGTACTATGTGCTTTTCATAAGGTACTGTTTTTTCAATTAATATACAAGAAATCAACACCACCGTTTTATATAACCAGGAAATAATGCAATATGTGCACCACTGGACGTTAATCAAACTGTGACTTTAGAAATCCACTGCCAGTTCAGCTTCAAAATGTTTAAGTAAAATTAATGATGGCTGCATTCCATTTAGTTAAGCCAGTTCCAGGGCTCTAGTATTGTCCATGCTCACTCACTGATATGGCTTACTGGGACACTTAATGGAATGGAGCCATCTTTTCCAGCTTTGACAAGTCCAAATGTTTGCCACGAAAAGGGTCTATAGTCCACGGGCAAAGTCGTGTGGTCAGTCCATTGGTCTGTCTGGTAAATTCCATCAAATCTGGTGAAAACATTCATCATACCCAAAAAAAGAACTATGTTTTGGTGACCGCTTGACCTTTCCACCAGATTGCTAAAATATCCACTTGGACACAAGAAATACTGTATCAAAATCTACAGGGCACCTTGAAATTTACTGTGCACATTCATGAACGTTGCAAAGGGTTCACGTTGTGAACCATCAATGTCGTCAACATCAGGCTTCCAGGGCTTTAGCCAGGAATGTTTTTTGACTAGCGCCAAATCTTTCTTACAGAAGAAAAAAATCTGTAATCATCAGAAATGTAAATAATTAAATTCCTGACCACCCCTAACCCTTGCTGCTGCCTGTGTGTGGATGTACTGAGTTAGTGGTCAGGGCTGGGTAACATCCTCTTGTATACAAGCTCAGTCAGTGCATCTACAGCCCTCTTTTGGCATGGATGCACGGCGTGCAATGCTGCTTCTGCTCAGCCGCTGGGCTCACACAGCAGCAGTAACAACACTACACCAAAAAGGTAAGGTATAAACAAAAGCCCCACTAGTGACTATACTGCCCCTAGATTTGAGAACCACTGGTTTATTGACATTTATAATGCAGACTTCCCAAAGTGATCCAAAAGATATGCATGTTATATCTTGGAAATATCCCTAAAATTCTTACATACAGCACAATTTATGATTGATTGTTTTGTGAATTTGAAAAAGGTGTTATGGGAACAATGTTTAAGATAATACATGATTTTGTCATGTAGGCATAGATGACATGAGTTAAAGGATATTGGTTACTTGGGGTAACACATCTTGGAGAAAAGAAAGATGGTCAAACCACCTGATATTCCCTAAATAGTTGTACAAATAAACAAGTGTTTCAATTCAATCTACTGTCATCAGGCTGCTGGTTTATTTTATTTGTACAACACAAAGTGCCAAACATGACAGCAGTCAAACAAAAATGTAAAAACAGAATAAAAAAGTAAAGTAGCAATTTAACATAGGTTTGAGAATTCTCAGCTGCCCTGCAGATGTCCATTTTGTCCAGGGCGATTGCCTTAACTTTACAATTCATTTGAAATGTAATTTTTAATAGTAATGTTTGCAGTAGTCATAAAATGCAGTAAATTACATGAAATTTAGGCAGTAGTGTTCAATGCAGAACAGCAGGGACCACCCCAAAAAATTGGGGTCATCCTGATTGTCCACACTGTAATTTTACTATGTTGGTCTATTCTGTACACACATCTCTTTCCTGTCTGTCTGTCCTGGGAGAGGGATCCCTCCTCTGCTATTCCTGAGCTTTCTAACATTTCTTCCCAGTTTTTCATTATCTGAATCGAGGGTCTAAGGACAGATTGCTGTACAGATTGTAAAGCCCCCTGAGGCATATTTGTGATTTGTGGTATTGGGCTATATATATATAAAGTTGAACTAAAACTAGATAACTTAATACAGGTTGCCAAATGGCCTGAGCACATTCACGCTGCCAAGGAGATAAACACTTTTTAAATGACCTATTGCACTTTCCTCTAGAGCTACACTTAGGACAAACTTTACAGTTTTGCCCCACTACTGGTATGACTAAGAATAGAAACATTGTTTTGTTTATATTGCCAAAACCTATTGGGTGTAACATACCCTGCATTCATTAGATTGGATTAGATTAGATTAGATTCAACTTTATTGTCATTGTGCAGAGTACAGGTACAAAGCCAATGAAATGTAGTTAGCTTCTAACCAGAAGTGCAAAAATATAGTATAATATTTACAGAAGTGCAGTAAGTACTACAACATAAGTGATGCCAAAAGTTAAAATTTACAGATAAACATGTTATATATGTAGTATTTTAAATATGTATATACAGTTATACAAATACAGTTTCTGTTGCTTTCTGCAGGTGTTTCTGCCTCCGGAGCTATAGAGTCTGGGTCTGTGGTTGCTGCCACCTGCTGCCCCCGTGCTCCTGCTCTGCACCCGCTGATGCTATTGCTGTTGTTGCTGTTATTAGTATTGCTATTATAATGTTGCTCTTAGTGTTGTTTCCGTTGGTGTTAACATCAATTCCATTACCATATCTATACTGTATTGTGCTGCTGTATGTTCTCTTTCCTCCTGCTCTCTCTCTCCCGCTCCCCCCTTCCCCCTTCAACCCAACCGGTCGAGGCAGATGACCGCCCACCTTGAGCCTGGTTCTGCTCGAGGTTTCTACCTGTTAAAAGGGAGTTTTTCCTTGCCACTGTCACATAGTGCTTGCTCATGGTGGGAACTGTTGGGTCTCTGTAAATATAAAGAGTTGGTCTAGACCTGCTCTATTCGAAAAAGTGCCCTGAGATAACTTTGTTATGATATGGCGCTATATAAATAAAACTGAACTGAACTGGTGTCAAGAATGACTTCCCAACTCAGGAAATGGGACAGAGGAGCACATGAATGCAGCAATAGGTCACAGTGTCTTCAGCAGTGGTTCCCAACCACTGGGGACTGGATCAGTCTAAAATACTGCTAGCTCAGTCATTCATTCATGGTCAGTCACTCGCATAGGTGTGGGGTTTTTTAACGCTGTCGGTCCAGGAACCTGCATAGCTGAATGGCAGAATTTCTCTCGCCTAACAAAACCTCTGTGGTACATGTAAGTTAGTTAACATAATATGTTGTAGAATTTTAGTGTTATTCATTCTTTAAAACTGTGTGGTTTTGTATTAACATTTTTACGCACTGTTTGTGAGTCCTTTGTTGTTATGTTCTCCCCATCTATGTGCTATTTTTAGCTCAGAGAAGAGAGTGTGTCCATCGAGCTAGCAGCACTACACGTGAAAGCAGCCAAATCTGTAAAGTTTTCCCAAGTATTGCACACTTGGTAAGCGGAGCAGGGTATGTAATACTGGGCTCCATGTATAAGCTGCAAACTCTTACATACAGTGTTATTGAAAGTTATGTGTTATAGTCTCTGGTACCAGAGTCTCGTATGCTAATTGAGCAGCGCTTAATTATTCATCATTGTCTATATGTGTTTTGGTTATTTTGAGTTGCTTAAAAATTTGGATTAGGAGGATTTCTTTACAACTTTATGTTCGGTGAAAGGCTTAATATGCAGCAGTTTTTGTGTTTATTTTTAGTTTTTATAGTGCTACATGTAGAAGTGGTGCTGATCATGCTGTTCATCAGCCAGAAGAATATAATGATTGCACCCATTAGAGACTCTCTGCTGTGATTATCAAACTAAAGTACTGTATATCCTCAGAAGAAGAATAGTGCTGGAACTCAACATTAAAAAATGTTGCCATTGAAAGTAATCTGGGGATTTGCTGAATTGTGTCAATATCAATGTTCTGTCTGACGACATGTTTGATGTGATTTTTATTTTTCTCTTTTTCTTTGCTTTATTGTTGTATTATTTTGCTGTTACAACAAGGAGAACTAAACTTGTTTTTAAAGTACTCTACTGTAAGTATGTTTTACTGTTAAAAGAAATTGCATTAAATTACAAAGTATAAAGACTTTCCATATTGTCTGTATGGGTTCACTTTGTTAAGACACATTTCACTAGAACACTTTACACTCTACCTAAGTAGGCTATACTGTATATAGGTGCTTTTGTCCCAGCTACATGAGAAAGACATAGCAATATCCTAAACATGTAACTTTAACTTTGTATCTTTGAATGATGTTTTAAACAGATTTTTGAGAAATATAATTTGCAGCTAAATTTTGGCAAAGCAGCACTACTTCCTACATGTACAGTACATGCAGGATATTCTGGTGCTGTTCAGTAAGATATTTTAGTACACCTTTCTGCTGGAAACTGGGTCTGGTCTACACCTCTGCCCTATATGTTTGATGGATGATCCTCGTCTCACAGCTCTTCCAGATATGTCACCATTACCGTGGCACAACAGCTTTTTGATGGGACATGAAAAGTTCTCAATTTTTAAAGACAGCTCAGTTGGTTCTGTTTGGAGAGGTATGAGGAGAAATGATGGAAAGCTGCTGTGACAAGTGATCAGTCTCTAAGAGGAGGTAATTATAGATAATTCAACTGTTGGCTTTATCCTCTCAGAACGAAATATAGAAGAACCTTTAAACCACAAAAGCAGCTGAGATAATCTGGTTATGGAAGATGAAGGACACTTTCCACTCGCACGTACAGTGCTCAGGCACCATGGACTTACCATTTTGTGAAATGAGGAAGAACACTAAAATGTGAATTACTCATTAATTAACACAAATCATATGAACCTTACACTCAACCACAATAAATTATTGTCACTAACATGACTTGGGCATATTGTTCTCAGCTGTTTTGTGATTAGTATAACTGACAGTTTGGTTTAGTCAAGCAAGCATGATCAAGGTTTTGGTTGTTTTTCTGTAAGAAAAACTTGTAGTAAAAATGTAACACTTTGGATTTAAGGTATATTTAATTTGTGTTGTCTGACCACATTGGAAATCAAATGTGTTTATAGGTGTTCCGAACAGCCACACTGGAAGGCGAGGTGAAAAGCCGGCTGTCATGGAAAGGGGGGAGACGTGATGTCATTAAATATGGAGATAACAGGCCCACATGTTCTCATTGTCACATTGTCTCTCCTTGAAGGCATGCAGCGTTGCCTTCCTTTGTACACACCATAGACTGTATAGAAAGATGGACGATGCTTCTCCTCTTCCTCCCACTGTACAGAAATGAAGGCAAAATATCCCGGATACAGGAGCTGCCATCTTGCGCTGGTGACATCATTTGGAGCCAGAGTCTGCGCAGTAGTGATCCGCGGTATCAAGACCCCACCTATACACCCGCCTGAACCAATCGCGAGCACACTCACAGTTGTCAATCATGACGTGACACCCCCTTTTTATAGCATCAAACTAATTAACACCAAACTTATCAGAAAAATGAACACTTGAACAAACATCAGCATGATAAGAACTACCTAAAATGACCGACAATTTTCTCCACTTTACTCCACTGACATGGATTGGGCGGGGTCTATGACCTATACTGCAGGCAGCCACCATGGGGCAATCGAGATGTTTTGGCTTCACTTTTGGGGAGCTGTCATGTCTGTCTGTATTTATATACAGTCTATGGTACACACATAACAAGTGATGGAAGAAGTTGTGTGAACTGAAGCATGGAAAAAGAGCTATAGAAAGAAATCTGCTTACTTTCTCCACACGCCTGGCCAATAATGCCGTGAAGTGGGTTTGGATGTCGGATTGTTTTACAGAAAGCGTTGGACACGTTGTGATTGCAATTCAGAACAAATGCCAACCCATTGTTGCAATTCACCCATAACTTACCCAGAGAGTGAAAGTGAGCTGTCAGTGTTTTATCAGGTTTCTGCAAACAATTGCTGTATGAATGTTTCTTAACAAAATGCGAGGTGAAGACCCCATATAACTATTACATACCTGCTTTAGCACCACTTATGTGATTTTACAATGCAGTGGCAAATGCAGCAATTAACATAAGAACATAATAGTGCTAATTATGTGCTGACCCATTATCAATCATTATTACAGTCCATTATCAGTCCACAAAGTGTTTACTTCAGCTCATTCCTAAGCCATTTGTCCCCCAAAACGGGGACCTCGAACCACCAATTAAATTCGGTTTCATTACCTCTGACAGGACATGATAAAGAAAAACAAGGCATTAAAGGATGTACCAGGCATTAAAATGTCTCCTCTGCCCAATTACAGCCCTGACAAAATTTAAAGTATGACGGTACTCAACAGACTACGATAAAAAGAGCGACCCGGATAAACTAGAGGGAGCGATGGTACTCTGCAACTAGAGCTTCACTAACAAATGACAGACAGAAAATGCAGCATGACAAAGAAAGTCCCGCAGGCGTGTCCATTGACTTTATTCAGCATTGTATCACAACAGTGAATTAGAGGTTGAGGCAGGAGTAGCTGCTTTCTATTCTGGGCCCAATGTTTCTGCAGGCTCAGAGCCATCCAGAGCTAGAGAGAGGCAAAGATCAGCACCGTAACCGGCAGAGACGAGTGACACTCAGTGTGATTTGGGCTATATATGCATCCCCACAGTGCTCGAGCTGGGATGGAGTGGGTGGAAGAGGAGCTCTCAGCGAGTCTTGCGTGGGGCAGGATGGGTAGGTGTATGAAGAGAGGGAGGGAGGGAATTGTTGCTATCATAAAAGTGGTGGTGGGTTTATTTTTACTCTGGAGGAGAGGTGATGCACGGGACAAGAGGCCAGTGCAGACGTCAGCGCTGGTCACTCAGTCTACAGGGGTCTCTCTGAGGGCCCTTCAGTGTGACTGAATCAGTGTACTTCAGCCTCTAAGCATCGCTTATGCTGAAGTCACTGCCAGTTTATTCTCTGCTCAGTCTTTGTGTTTTGTGCTGATGTGTATGTACTTTCTTATGTGTTTTGTGTTTTTATGTTCTCATTGAGCTTTCTGTATTTGTTTAAAGGAGCATGTAGGGATGCGCATTAAATAAAAAAACGTATAAATAAATAAATGTCTAGGGCCTCAAAACCCCACCTCACAATCACAATTAATCAATTTGATTAAGACCTTTCTTATTGTAGTTCAGAGTGTGCTCATATGGTTCTATTTCAAAATACATTTGTTTTTAATCAAATTACCACAAACTAACTGACCCACTGAAAACTTAAGAGCTGGGTAGCAGGGGCGATTCTAGGATCAGATCTAGGGGGGCTCAGCCTCTAATGAGAATGTGACATGCATACAGTGCTTTGCAAAAGTGTTTAACCCCCTGCCTAAATCACTAATTTCATTGGATAACAATTAATACAGCAATATTTTTCTACATATGATATTTTAATTTACAGCCAGTAGACAAGTTTACAAGAATTTGTCAGATTTTAAGATTCGTGGCAAACTAAGAAACAGTTAGGCTACATACAGACAGCTTTCTTTTGAGCTAGTTTGCAACAATTCGCTATTAGCTTAACAAGCGCGCTGTGGTTGTATAAAACAACAACTGTGGACAAAGCAGGTGGAAATATCACTTCTACTTTTTCCTTGATTTGTCTTGATTTTGTCTTCAACTCGAGTAAAACGTTACCTTCAATTCAACTGGTTCAGTGTCTCCACCACGGCCACTTTGGTTATCTACCATTTGGTTAGGTGCTGTGAAAAACCACTTTTCTAGGAGCTGCGCCTAAGTGTTATAATAGTGGGGAAAACCCTGATCATTATTATTTTTGATAATAATGACAGGGTCTAAAATTTCCAATTCTGGGTAGTATTATTCCAGTATATTTTTTCTGGGTCTCTGAAGCTGCCATGTGGTATGCTGTTTGCACTGGACTGATGGAAACGCGCGGTGATAGAGTGCATAAACAGTCCACAGAGGGTCAGCAGTGTTGGGCAGTAATGTAGTGATGTATAGGCCTTTTTCACAGCAGACCTTTTGACTTGTCATACTTGTTGTAGGAAAAGCACAGGTGTTACTAATAACATTAACAATAGCGAAGTGTCCCACTAAGCCATCAGCGACAGTGAGCCAGTATGAACAATACCAAGTAACAAATAATTGATTATATTTTTCAAGTAACTTGCCCAACACTGGTGGTCAACAGTGGCCCCATGACCCCTCAACTGGTGAATCAGGCATGATCAAAGTTACTAAAAATACTCCCTTTTTTTATTTATACGTTTATTTCTGAATTTTGTTAATACAACTTTGACAGTTCACTGTATAAACATGTTTGGACTGATAAATACACCCCCCCACCAACCATGATATCATTCAGAGGGTATACAGCTTATACTGTGCAAGGAATATAAGTAAATAAATAAATAAATAGACATAAAGATACAAATAATGTCAAATAATCATAAAAAATGATAAGTTGTTAGGGGTCTAGAAAAGTACACCCTATTATTTAGGGCACTGACATTCCAAAATGCAGGACAAAAAACTTTGGTGAGGTAGCTTTTAGCATTTATGCTCAGAGCCGCTGGAACAGTCCGCCTGAGGATCTCAGGGCAGCTGGAAACCTAACTTAAAACCTACCTCTTCAGCCTGGCTTTTGATTAAGAACTTACTTTATTTTACTCGACTACTTTTACGTATTTATGTGGTGAAATCCTATTCCATTTTATTTTCTGTTATTTTATTATTATTAATTTATTAATTGATTCATTTTTATTTTTATTATTGTTATTATCTTACTAATTTTTTATTTTTGTATTATTACTTTTAAATCTATTTTATCTAATTCTTAGTCTAGCTTTTATTTAACTCTATTTTCTTAATTTTTCTTTATTGTTTTTATTATATAACTTTTAAATCTATTTTATTACTTTTTCATCACTTTTATTTTTCTTGCGTGCATTGGTGATTGATTGATTGATAGATGCATAGACACAAGCACAAGAGGGAAGCAGAAAAATGTGAACGCTAAGACATCAGGGATCTTTCCAATGCTTCATTTCCAACGTTCCTAGTTACATACATATATAGTAAAGACTTTACTCAGCCATAAAGTTATCAGAGCCTAAAGGAAAGGTTGCTATATTAATGTAAACTTGTCAGCTGACCCCCTAACAGTATACCTAATCTTCCCCAACTTAATAAAATACAACATATCTCTAATCCATTGTGCAAATGTTGGAGGATTAAAATCTTTCCATCTAATCAAAATGTGTCGTCTGGCCACCAGCGTGGCAAAAGGCAAAAGACTGTGTTACCACCCCAAATAAAGCAAGGGAGGATGATGGTTCTAAGGATTTATCAGTAGTTTTGGAAAGCATATCAAATATTAATTGCCAAAAAATAGATAACTTAGAACAATCTCAAAACATGTGAATTAGAGTGGCTTGGTTCTGCTTGCTTCGGTCACACATGGGGTCTATTTTGGATGTGAATTGCTATAGCTCAACTTTGGTCTAGTGCAGTCAGTGGAATTTTTTTTATTACTGCATAACAGTATGTTTCATAGACTTGTCATATTTTCTCTTATTATTAAAGAATATATGTCACCTATCTTTCCCTTTCTGGATGATGTGATGTCACTGATTGAGTCTAGGAGTGTGTCTGAAGAGTATTTGAAGATATGAAGCTGCTTCATATGCACTCTGAAGAAGTGTGACGTGTGCTGTGTCTCAATTCGCGTACTTCCGTACTTACACTTGCTATTTTGAGTGCATAAGTGCATTCACACTGACAGTTATGGCAAAATGTTGTGTACTATGAGTACCCAGATGGTGTACTCATAACGGTCAGAAAGTTGAGTGTGGAGTGCTGCACACTTCTCACCCTCAACGGTCGCCATCTTGGCTACGTAGCAGAAGGGGAGGACCACCAACCTATAAAGATGGCGGCTACAGTTGCAACTGTTACGGCTAAAAGTAAAAGCACGTTCATTTTTATTCAATAAGCCATTTATGAACATGTCTTTAAATGAACAGACCCCATGACTGAGCCAAGCACTGAATAAAGCATCTGCCAAAGATGGCAGGAATGCAATGGGAGCGAGTATTGAGAATTTACAGATCTCAAAGGATTATCTGAATTGTTTCCATATTTTTAAAGAATGAATAACAAGTATATTTGGTAATAGGCTCTGAATATGGTAGACGAGTTTGTCACTAGAATTAGCCAGTCAGGTACAGCTGTTACTTCATATCTTTCCATTCAATAGGAAATCATTTTGATATTTGCTGCCCAATAGTAGAACTGAAAGTTTGGCAGTCCAAGCCCTCCCTGCTGATGAGGTCTCTGCAGTAAAATTCTGCATGTTTTAGCAGTTGGTGGTGGCAAGTGTCCTCTTTCGACAGACAAGGACACTAGGCGGCTGGACAAGCTGGTGAAAAAGGCTGGCTCAGCGCTTGGACTCATTGGGGACTGTGGTGGAGAGATGCACACGGAGTAAGGTGCAGGCCATCCAGATCAGCCATCCCCTCCACAACATCCTGGCAGGCCAGAGAAGCAGCTGCAGCGGACGGCTCACCTCGCTGCGCTGCAGGACTGAATGGTTCAGGAGATCTTTTGTCCCCACAGCCATCAGGATTTTCAACCTTTTCAATAACTCACTCTAACCTTTCATTATCTATATTTGAACTCACATCAAGAGGTTAAATACTACTGTAAAAGTCTCAAAATAATATAAAATAATGTAGAACGTAAATAATGTATATACACTTCAATGGGCTGATGTTGAAATTAACTTGACATTGGCTTGGCACTTTATACCCAAAAGGTAGGCAAACAGGCTGGTTTACATTATGTCAAGTCAAACTGGGTAGAAATAAACACAAGCAACCTCTTCCATTTAAGGAAAATAGTGATTGGCAAATAACGCTTTAAATAATTTAAATAACTTCTTTTAATTTTTCATGATTTAAACTTAAACTCACATCAGGAAGTTGAACATATCTGCAATTGCCACCTAAATAATGTATAATACTGTGTAATGTAAATTGTGTATGTTAACAGGCTTACTGACATTAACTTGACATCGGCACAATACTTAACCAGACAGATTGTGTCAAGTCAGTTTGGATAGATGCAGTCAGAAATAACCTCCTCCTTCCATGAGAGGTAGTCATCAAGAGGCAGCAGTCGCTTGTTTTGTAATGTCTTGTGTGATCTATTTCTGGGCTTCATCGGACGAGGTAAAAATCTTCTCCACTTCATTGTAGGTAATATGAAGAGGTGCCAGGTGAAGTGTGCCAAAGCAAAGTCCTTCAATCCCACGCAGCTATGGTCTGATGCAGTTGTAAACTGCTCGTGCACAAGCGACTCTTGCTGTATAGTCCAGGTAGACCGAGATGGTTAGATCATTCAGCTTCACTCACCTCTGTTCTCTGGCAAGGCGCAGGATGTTGGAGCAGTCATGAAGCAGTGAAGACGGACCACTATGGTTCTAGGCCCTTGTTTCGGTGGTGGTTGTAAGGTCCTGTGCGCTCTATCCAGTAAAGGAGCCTTTTCGAGCTGGAAAGCTTCTTTTAGCAGCACAGAGACTGCCTTGGCCTTCCGGTATACATACTATTCATTTATTACTGCATCTGGATCTTCCTTCCAAGTTCTCACATTTGTCGTCTAAGGCAGCCACCTGGGTTGGAAGTTGTTGCACTGTGCGCTGTTAAACCATGATGTCATCTGAACATCCAGATAGTCCCTTTTCCATCTCTTCCATGGTGTTTTCCTTTGCTGCCACCTCTTTTTTTATCCTGTGGAACCATCTCCCAGTTTGGATTTGGGAGGCAGACACTGTCCTCACATTAAGAGTAGGCTCAAGACTTTCCTCTCTGATAAAGCTCATAGTAGGGCTTATAGTAGGGCTCGCAGTGATGACAGCAGTTCATTCTAAAGGGCCATGATTTGTATGCCTTCGGAGATCCTGGTGGGGGTCACCTGGGCCACTAGAGGCTCCGAAGGGAGACGTCACATTGGTCTTGACAGTCCCGGTCGTTGCAGTGTTAGTATTACAACCTTTGGTGTTTTTACTGGTCAAGATTTGTTCGTTCGGTTAGTAAGCAAGTTGTATAAAAGACTGTGGGTATTTTTTGTTTATATTACGCCAAAATAATACTTAAATGACAAAATGTTCTGAAGAGCTCTGCAAAACACCACCTACTCCATAGCTGGCTCACTAGTGCCCCAATATGTGAAGGTTTTACTGAATAACGTGAATGCTCCATACTGCAGCAAAGACACCCATTCCTCCACTTTTTCAGGCAGAGGTAATGCACAGACACAGACCACTATTTCACTGTTGTAGTGATGACGCACAAAGTGAACTGACCTTGACTTCACAATTTTTATTCATTACCCATCATCTGCTATTTTTTCACCACAAAGGATTTAATAAACTTTGAATGGTTTTGGGGATGGTGTTGTTGTTTTTAACTCAAGTCAAATTTGTTGAATTTATTTGATAATTAAAGCAAATATAAATGTAATAGATGCATACATATACTGTATAATACATGCTAATATAACTGCAAGCTGCTAGTAATTACACAGATGTGTTGTTGTGTTTCCAGCACTGTTCTCTCTCTCCCTTGTTCTCTCTCTCTCTCATGAAAGTACGTGTGACTCATGCAGTGATGTGTCCCATGGTGCATTAACTTCACATAATAAGGTGGTGTGTGTGTAGAGAAGCAGACCATGTATTGTACAGCAGCACACAGAGAAGCAAACAGCGTGCAGAGTAACACAAGCTCTGACAGCTGTATACTCTGATTGTAAACATATTGACTTTCACATATAGAGATAAAGAAAGGTTGTGTACTTGTACATGTTTATATTTGTGTGTATGTGTGTGTGTGTGTGTGTGTGCATGCACCAGTAGCAATGTACATGCATGTGTGTACCTTCCTCAGAGATCCAAAGCTGTAATGGTTTGCCATGCTTTTGTTTTATTTTTATTTTCTGTTCTGTTTGTTTTGTGTGTGTGTGTGTGTGGGTGGGTGTCTGTGAGTGTGTGAGTAGAGGAAGTAAATTGACTTAAATTAACTGTCACCTTGAATCTCCTGTGCCAGCTTCTTTCCTTTACTTGTTCATTTATTACAGTTACTGGACCTGATTGTGCTTGCTCTCTCTCTTTCTCTCTCTCGCTGTCTTTCTCTCTCCCTTAAACACACACACATTCCTGCACACATACGTTTGCATGCATGCATATATGCACAGATGTACACAAACAAGGATGCATGCAGGTATGTGTACATCTACATATACAGTAATATGTGAACATAATATTCTTTATAAATGTGTTAGTGTTTGGGATACTTCTGGTTTATTGCAACTTGGGCCTGATTTTTGTGGTAAATTATCATAATTATTTCTATTGATTATTGATTATGGTAAAACATTGTAATGAACCAGAATCCTTCTTAAACGTGTTCTCTAACACAGCCTCAGTGAGTGTTACATCTACACTATCATCCTGTGTTCAAGTCTTAACCTGGTTTTGATCCCTGCGCATATAATTCTAACACTATCCAGGTTTCTAATGTCTTTGATTTCTCCATATCCAGCCACCCTGTCATTTCTGTAGTGACTGTAGAATGTCAGCATTGAGAATTAGCGCAGTTAGTTTCTGCCATTTTTCACAAATTCAACATTTACCACTAAGCTAGATTTGGCATCTCTGTCTGATTACCAGTAAAGCAAGAGCAAGAAATGATACAAATGTATATATCCTTTGCAATACGTTTCACTTTCAGTTCTATGTATAAATCATCAAATAATTTATGAACAGGTTCATCTTTATTGACTGCTACTAGTTAGGGTTGAGGAGGCACTTTAGCCTCTTTTCAACATAATAGTTCCAGGAACTTGGTACCACAGGAACCAAACAAAACAACAAGTCCCTTCTGCACACGTGTTGTTTGCATTGGAAAACCGTAAAGATTATGCAAATCAGTCCAATAATTGATTAAATGAAAAACAACTGAGAGGGGGTTTAGATTCAATTTTCACACACTATGAAACAACAACTGAGTCACTTTGTCCTTTGTGTTTACTATTTATCTCAGCAACGTTCAGTACAGCGGTGGGCCTTCTGAAAGTTCAAGACTGTCCTCCCCAAAAATACATCTGTATAGGTTGTTTGTACAGCAGTTTATTATGACCCATATTTACATTTGTATGTACGGCGACCTCTAGTGGCCATAGAAATTATGACGGGAGCAAAGGCGGAAGTCCAGTGACAAACACACACAGGATTTTCACGCAGGAGACCACTGTTTGTGTCCCATGTGAAACCAAATTTCAACCTTGACTGATTTTAACGTGACGTAACTCACGTCACAGAACTTAACTTACTAAAATGAACTTACTAACGTACTAATTTTAACCAAACCATGATCTTTTCCTAAACCTAACCAAGTAGTTTTGGTGCCTAAACCTAACCAAAGTGCGAACGCTTCACAACATTAACCATGTGTTTATTATTGTTACCATGATGATGAAGGTCCGGTACACCTATATATGTCTATATATCTCCTGCCACCGGTAGGGGCGCTAATTTAGGAAACACTCCTGTGGGTTGAAATAGAGGTTAGGAAGAAACAACCTATGTGGTCGTATGGGTTGGAGGACTTGTTGGAAAGTTCTAACCCCAGAGCAGGGACTTTAGGGGGGGCAGGAACTTTAGTCTAGCAATTAAATTTAGATATTTGTTCCTCTAAACAAAGCAAAGGTCCATAAGTTCCTGAAATGGTGTTAGTGCCTCCTCATGCTCAGAAACCTGGACAAGATTCTCCTGGATAAGATGTTTACATGCCACAGTATCTCTGTCTCTATCAGAGTGCTCCAGCAAGCATATTCAGGCTTCTCAAAACCAGGATATGATGATTACATACACAAATAAATATGATGGAAGTCCAAAAACCCATCATAACTAGAATACTAAGGTGTATGTAAATGCACTCACTGAAAGTGACATACATCTGACTGATTAGGCAAAATCAAACCATCCCCCCACAGAAAACAAGAAGGCATGTACTGTTATGTACTGTACATGTGGGAACACCTACACACACACACATGCACGCAGACGGATACCTACATTCATGCACATGCACACACATCAGCTCACACACACATAGCATGACACATAGCAACCACACATGCATATAAAAATGCATGCAAATAAACTGGACATACACAAACAAGGATACACACTTGCACATACACATATACATTTATGGTCTCTCTTTCGAACACACACGCACACACACACACAATATTGTGACAGCTGTTCTGCTCTCTGATCTACTGTAGCTACAGTACATGTTAGGCTGCTCCTCCACATCAAGGAGCTGATTCCCATCGGCCTCTCCCACACACTGATGGATGTTATCTAGAATATGGGCTTTGAAAAATGGAGAGCTGTGTTCAAGGACACTTGACAACAGCAGCATTCAGCAGTGGAGTTTTGATAGGGAAAGCAGCCAAGGGAGCCGAGCAGTCAACGAGGTTTGTTCTAATAACAAGCGGTCGCATCATGTTGGCCTTATCAAACTGACAGCAAAGGATAACTTCACCTACTGAAATACTTCCTCCTCCTCCATCCGGCATGGAGCAAATCTGAGGGAGAGTTGCTTTTTTGGAGCCTGTTGAGGGCCTGATGTGCAAGTGGAGTCATTTGGTTGTGATTATGTAATGTTATTTCTCCACACACAAGTAGAATGAAGCAGTCATTGTTTAAAAATAATATCAAACAGTGGCCAAAGTTAGACATACAGCACACTGATGTGAAATGTCATAATCAAATATGCTTGATTCTATAGGCTGAAAACAAAATATGACCCATTGGTACAGAATATGCTTTGTTACAAGTATAGTCTGACTGGGATTTGACCCATAAAGGCTTTTGAAGGCTAATACTGTTTTTCAACCGCAGACAATTCTTTTAACCTTTATTTAACAATAAACAATAAAGTCCCGTAGAGGTTGAAAACTTCTTTTGTTGAGATATTTCAGTCTGAACCAAAGTGGTGGGCTGAATGACCAACCAACATTGCCATCCCTTAAACCACACCGCTAGCATGGCTAAAGAGCATCTGAAACAGCATTTGCACCATCATCTGACACTGCAACATTTTATTGAAAACCAGGTAAATGGAACTGTTTTTGTGTTAGCAGTTCTTTATAAGGCAAGATGACTCATCACACTTGTTTAATAGTAGAAGAAAATCTTATATATATGGCTGCATTTACATAAAGACCTAATTTACAAAACAAAAAGCTGATAAAAAAGTGATTAAAGTCCTGCCACTTGGGGGCACTTGAACATAACATTGACATATCATCACTGTTTAGAAGAAGAATAAGTACTTTATTAATCCCCTGTTGGGGAAACTCTGTTTCCTATAGACATGCATTAATTGTTGTGGAGAGATGTCAGATGTCAGAGTGATTGGGCTGCCACATAGTCCAAGCAGTTAGGGGTTCGGTGCTTTGCTCAAGGGCACCTCAGCAGTGCGCTTCTGTACAGTAGGTCCTGTGTGTGCATGTGTGTGTATTTTGGGCCTATGTGTTCCCCAAGAGGGATTAATAAAGTACTTTTTGTTTTGTAAATTAGGACTGAGCTACTGCCGCCCCAAGAAAATTGATATGGCTAACAGTTATTTACACATCCAGCAGTTAGAAGGCAACATTAGCATTCATTTGGAGTCATGTTTGTGGTTACCTGGCGAATGTAAATCTAATATTCACTCTCTGTTAGCTCTGTGTTTGGCCTCTACCAACTCCTGAGGGAAATATCTAGCTCTTTAGCTGCTAAATGATTCACTGTGTTCGCTAGTCTCTAACTTAACCGTCCGTCTGCCGTTTGCTGCTGAGCAGGTAGTGGACAGTAGGTTTTTAGAGTTTTTTTTTCTCTAAAAACAGATGCCTGCTGCGGTTGAAATGACGTTATGAGAGCGGTGAGAGTCAACCAAAACAGTAAAGTTAGTGAGCTGAAACTCATTACCTCCGTTAAGCCGAGGGGAACTGCAGATTCAGCTGATAATTCTCTGTAGGTTCATCACCTTTCACGCTGTCACATTGTTTTCACATTGTCATTTGATACATTGTTATTATAAAAATATAGATTATAGCCACTTTAAAATTAATACAATTTCAGGTCATGTTGTCCTGGACTTTTTATGCAGCTATGCTCATGCAGAGAGGGACCTTCATCATAACTCCTGTAGATGACAGTGACTGCATGATATCTGTTATTTAATTAAAAGCAGTAATTCCCCTGTTCTCCCTGCCCCCAGTATTTCTTACAAAATATCCCCTCATCTCTGCGTCTCAAGGATAGCACTCAGGAGACACCTGCCTACTTGTCAAAGCTGTAGGGACATTTAATGAGGATGAAATCCCAGAAACATCTGTACCACTGAATGTCTGCCAGACAACCTGATTACCACAACAGGATTAGCATGACACGACAACAGTCATTAAGCACGGCTGTTATGTTGCATTGTATCTGTGCCAGAGCAGTGCTGCTCTGACAAGCTTCTAATTAAAATGATGACAACAAATCCCACAAAGCCATGCATATGCTGTCGAGGTGGAGTGATATGGTCAACAGAGCAGTGGAGGAAAGATTCCCTGCAGACTGCACGGGGAGAATCATGTATGTTTGATGCAGCATTGCAGTTGATACAGGCAGGTTACCATAAAGCATTACTGACTAGGTGTTATGTACTGTACTGTATAGTAACTATGCCATGCTACTATGTTACTATACTGCATAAGTGTCACTCTAGCAAATGTACTGAACACAAAAATACTATGTTCACGTTTACAACTTTGTGACTGTCCACGTTACCAGGCAGCTTAAAACAGTTGTATAATTGTAGAGTTTGTCATCGTAGGAATAAAAACACTATTTGTGGACAATATAGCATTGTATCCAGTAAATTTGGATTTAACTTGAACAGACATTGGCTAACATGAGATATGAATATTTCTTTGCTTTTTCAAAAATTTAAGTTCACCTGTCATAATTTCAACTTGGATGTTGACGTGAAGAAAAAGAAGGGTACCAAGAATACTTAGCTGTTTAAGTGTAAACCATTTCACAATGGTACCAAACCTGGCAACTAGGGGTGGGATTTTGAACCGATACCAAATAATACCAGGTCACAGTTACTGATATCTCTACCAATACTTTTTATCAATAATAAGCTGCTAATGTACTATTACATTGTGTACAGCCATGTGTCATGATTTATGAGGTGACTGCATCATTACTGGGCTACTGAATAGAAATACTGAAAAGCCCTCTGAATACATTTTCAATACCACTGAATGACTTGCCAAGCACAGTTTGTTAAAACACCAGACAGTTTAAAATTGTAAACAAATGATTATTGTGTGAATTCTTTGAATTAATGGGGTGATCATTGCATACATGCACACAACAGCAGCAGAGAAGGATAGAGTGCAGCACTGAAAAAGGTGTTCATGTGCCCAGAAATAATGTAACATGAGACAGATCCTATTTTCTTTTATTTTATTTTATTTTTGGTACCGATCCTATTGATGGTAGTATTGATACTCAAAACAAACTTTTGCATCAGTAGTGTGTATACTTAAGGTATTCATCTGCTCAACCCTACTGGCAAACTCACGACAAGACTCTGGGAAGCATTGCACAATTCTTGGGCGCAATTTGTTGAAACCACAGTTTGCTGTTTTTATAGTATATATAGATTTTGTTTTTTAAAGAGCCACATTGTGTAAATTTGTAGGCTTTAGTGTTAGTAGGAGTATTTCTGACAGAGCCAGGCTAGCTGTTTTCCCCTGATTTCAATCTTTATGCTAAGCTAGGCTAACCATGTCCTGACTCCAGCTCTGTACACAGACATGAGATTGATCACACTCTTAGACAGAAAGCAAAAAATAGCATTTTGCAAAATGTTAACTATTAAAATTGAATGTTGGTTTCTTTTAAACATGACCCCTCTCTCTAAACTTAACCATGTAGTTTTAGTTTACTTGCTGATCTGTGCAGAAATGTACATTGAGTGGGTGCCTGTTCATGGTGTGAAAGCATACAGTTCACAAATGTTGCAATTTTGTACTGAAAAAACATTTGCATTTGTTAAATTTATTGTCATGCGATTTGTCGTGTTTTGTCAAAGGTTTTTTTTTTATATGCTGTCTATCGAAGCTTCCACGATCAGGATGCCTAAGATGGATCTAACTGGTAGCAAAATGATTATCAGGCTGGGAAAAGTTTTTTTTTTTAAGTAACCACACTGTATAGTGTCACGTAAAAAATTGCAATTTATTAAAAAATGTGACAGCTTAATAAAAGCTCTACATTATAATTTTCATTCTACAAAGAACAAAATTCAAACAATACGTGAAGCCCAACGTCAGACCAAACTAATTCTCACTTGGTCCTTTAGGACTGCTTCCCTAAACAACCAAAGCAGATTTCTTTTCTGTGTTTTCTGGCATTAGTTTGAATTCTCCCTGTCTATATGAAATCCATCTGCAATACCCCCAGTGCTTCTTCTCCATACAGTTTTCATTTACTCATTATTTACTACTACGCTTTAACTGGAGACACAGCACACAGTGAGCCTCGGCTCCCGGAATCCTAATTTCACACAAAAATAAATGGAGGCAGATCGATGTTCTCTCTGTTGAGCCAACATCACTGAAATGCCCTACAAATATTTATTCCCATTTTAAGTTTCATGTGGGAGGCAGATTTTGTTGATACACATTGCTCTGCCGAGACTCTCGCGTTTAATATTCTGTCAGAGTTTCTAAAAAGGATACACAACTCAGAGAGAAGAGAGAAGGCTGGAAAGACAGACAAAGAAGAAATGGAGCGAGAGAGACAGGAAGACAGAGTCAAAGGGCGTACAAGAGAAGCTTACACAAGTGTTACAAGTCAAGTCAAGGTGACAGCTCAAACAAAGGGAAACAGAGCATACATTGACAGTGACAGATTGGTAACGAAGCCTCAGACAGATCTATGACCACACTGACCATGGTGAGAGCAACACTGAGTTACACTGGACTAGACTAAGGGCCTCAAACGAACTAGGTCATAACACGTGTCTTACTAAAAAGGCTTAAGTGTTTATGCCTGCTATGAATGGCTACACTGAAAGGCAGGGATAAAAGCCTGCTGTAGCTTCCTTCTGGCTGCATCCTATTGCCTCCCTGATCTCTCTAAGGCTACATCCACTCTAATACGTTTTAATTTTAAAACAGCGTTTAAAACAAAAGCAATCTTTGTACACACGTGTTTGATCACCGTTTCAGAAAAAATCTCCGCCAGGAAACGCATATCACATGACTATTCACGTGCACTGGGCATGCACATGCCAGTGTAAACAGGAAGCAGATTGTCTACTCTGCGTTGGTTGATTAGTTAGTTGCAGGAAATACTACTAACATACTAAGAACAGCAATGGTGGAAAGTAAGAGTTTCTCTGCTTGGACCGACGACCAGGTGGAACTGTTCCTGAAAGTAAGTGAATTAACCCCTGGTTGTCAAGGCTGATGTCATTTGTTTTCTTCTGGGAAAAGGTCACATGATTCGGGCGTGACGAATCAGGGAAGGACACGTCGTGGCTGATTAGACCCAATGAGGAAGTGAACAATCCGGAGTTTTCAAACAAAAACGGGGTCAGCAGCATTTTAAAAGGTCTCGGTTTTAGGGGACGCTAGGTGTAAACGTAGCAAAAGTTATGCGTTTTAAAACAAAAACGTAGTAGTGTGGACGTAGCCTAAGAATTCAGTGTCTTTGCAGTTTCACAATGAATCGTACAAATGGGCATAACATTCATGGTCTTGCACATGGTTGTTCACAAACATCTCCATCGCCCCCTGGTGGCTGGCTGCAGTATAGGTCATAAACCCCGCCCCCTCCATGTTAGCAGATGGGACATGGGCCGAACTGAAAAATCAAATAAAAGTTTCTGTCATTTTAGGTAGTTCTTATCACACTGATGTTTGTTCAAGTGTTAATTTTTCTCAAGAGTTTGGTTTTAATTAGTTATGTGATTCTGTAAAAGGGGGCGAGACGTCATGCTTGACAACTTGTGGTGTGCTCACGATTGGTTCAGGCGGGTGTATAGACGGGAACTCGATACTGTGCAGACTCTGGCTCCACATGACGTCACCAGCGCAAGATGGTAGCTCCCGTATCCGGAATATTTGGCTTCATTTTTGTACAGTGGGAGGAAGAGGAGAAGCATCGTCCATCTTTATATACAGTCTGTGGTTGTTCACATGAAAAGTGACAAAATGAGTTATATGAATAATGAAAAAAGATAGATTTTAGTTCAAGCTCCGCCTACTTTTTAACCTCCACACACCTGGCCAGTCACTCCGTGAAGTGGGCATGTTTGTTAGACTGTCTGTGTTGGAAGGTTGCAAAAATTTTCAGACGCAGCTTCCCTTGATTTTCCTGCCGGAAAGATCGGACTTTCCGGGCCAGATTTACTAAGAAAATGGCACTGCACAAATGTGCGCTGCAAGTCGAGTTGCAAGTCGCCTTAATTTAAGATTATTATTGGCTTATTGACTTTTACGGAGGACTTATATTTATATTTGATATATATATATATATACACATATACATTTGATTATTACTGCATTATTACCAAATAGCCAAAGAATAAACACCAGCCAAAGGGCTCATTCTGGAAACCCAAAAGTTATATAAAGCAATAGTAAATCACGTATTAGCTATTTATTTATTACAGCGTGTATATAACCTTTATAATGGTTGCCTTATAAGAAATTGGTACAGAATCAACTCAGTCTGCATGGCTAGATACCAGTAGGAATAAAAGGACTTATGTGATTTGGGAGAACTGACAATATAAAGGCTATCATTCCCTAATATACCAGTAAACCTCCCTGATGCTGCATAGTTGCACAGGTATATAGGTACAGGTCTATAATTCATAGGAGATTGGATTGATATTTGTGTCAACAAAATGCTGCATGTAGCACCTTGGAGTAATGGTAGCAAGAGCAAAATTGTATGTCGTATGGATCATCGTCCTGATCACAATGAGAACTGTGCATAGTGATGGATGAGTGCAGGTGTCAGATATGGAAATGGTAAGTGACATATTCCTACCCTGTTCAGTCTGTGAGTGCAGCCCCGCAGTCACAGCAGAAATGGTTCTCATGTTGATACATATTACAGTAATGCGTCTATTTATACAAGCCCGTATCTTTCCTCTTTAGCTCTGTGTTGCTGGCTTGAATTTTGTTTTAAGCATCTGATCAAACAGCAACTGAAACGCTACTAAGATAGAAGTACTCACTTTCATGAATTTTGGTATTATGCCTCTTATGTCACTTTGCTACTGTGCTTTCTTTCAATGGATTTATTTTAGCTTTGGCTCTTTGTGAGGGCTCTAGATAAAGGTCTTTGCCCTCATGCCTGCTGCTGTATAAATAGCATCAAGTTTGGAGGTCTGTTTGCTCCTGAGCTGTGAGCAAGCTCCTGGCTGCTGTGCTTCTTCCTGAATGGAGGAGGAGGAGGAGGAGGAGGAGGAGGAGGAGGAGGAGAATGAATGAGTTTTTCACCAGACCAGGTCTATTTTACCTACAGTAAAATACTTTATGTGTGTGTGTGTGTGTGTGTGTGTGTGTGTGTGTGTGTGTGTGTGTGTGTGTGTGTGTGTGTGTGTGTGTGCAAACCCACAAAAGAAACATTAACTTGCATAACGGTGAGTTGTACATATGTGCTTGTGCGTAGTATTTGAGATTAGGAGAAAGCACAAGCTATGATCACAGAAAAGCTTAATTTCTCATCAGTTTGTAAAGAGGAGCTTACAACAGCATTACTGACAAAGTATAACAGAGTCCACATCAGCCTTTTGTTAAAAAAGCCAAGCGCTGAGTCAGTCACCTCTGATATAATGAATATGATGTAGTTTGACATATTTGATCACATTAATCTCAAGTATCTGTTGTTCATAACTATTATTACCATTAGCAGTAGTAATGGCAGTAATACAATTGTCCTGGGTCTCCAATGTATTGCTGGCATGGTGTTCTTATGGGGTTACTCCACCATTTTACACATTTACACATCAAATTCAGTTTACCTGTCATAGGGAGTATAGTATAAACAGTTGTACAGAGTTCTGTGGCTCTGGAGGAGTCTGAGAATGATGTCATAGTGATTTCATCAAGGTTATCTCAGCTTGGGCTTGGAGACTAAACTTTTAGAAAATGTTGACCTGATGATGGTGCTGATGAAAAGTTAAGGAATCACCAAAGTTATTACAATGTATCCTGAGGTAGGCATGAATGTCTGTACCAACTTTCATGGCAATCCATCAAATAGTTGTTGAGATGTTGAGACAATCCCAGTGAAAATTGGTGCAGTTGATGTGTTTGTGTCCGTGTTTTCTGTATTCCCATTTCATATTTTTATTTTATTTTTCAACACGGGACTCTACAGGTCTATACAGGTTTATGTTATGACCATCAGTTTTAATTGTTTCAACTTCATCAATTTGGGATGGCGGACTGCTCTAAATTCAACAATACCCATGAGACTCAGCCATCACTGACATGGCAAAGAAGCCAGTCAGAGGTGCAAATCAGAACGGAAGTGAATTCAAAATGCTTTGTCATAGAAATTGTGAACAAAACAATGTGCCATAATCGCTGAATTCATCCAAAACTGACCCCAAATTAAAAACTTTTCTTAAGCTGCAAATTGTGTTGTCAGTTTTCTTAACACTGTCATCTTAGCTGTCTCCCGCTGTTTGTGGCACACATGAAAGAATCTTTCCCAAAATGCACATTGGGAGTCATAGATAACTTCTCCAAAGATTTTGTCCACACACCTTTGTCTTTTTATCAAAGAACCAGATATTTTCTAACGCAGTTGTTCATCTTTTGTACCAATGATTTAAGCAGGAGAGGTTAAATACTGACCCAAGCCATCAAGTGCTCCAACTGTGAGTCACATAACATTGCCTATGGGAAAAATGAATGCAACTTTTGCTGCAGGAACCAGGAGCGCCCAAAATAGTTCCCTCCACTTCACAACTCTATTTGATTATTTGATTATCTGACCATTTGGATTACTGTAAAACTGTGATATCACTATAGCCATCTCATCAATGGAAACCCAGTTTGTAAAATAAAAAGGGAATTTTCCTCTCAAACAATACCTCTCTAATCCGACCTTTCCAAAAACTTTAAACTATTCTAATAGTTTAAATAGTTTATTCTAATAGTTTACTTTAAATATAGCCTGACTTGTTCCTAATGTGTTCAAGTCAACTCATTCATTTCCGCAAAGTATTTCTCCACAACACTGTTCTTACAGAATTGCAGACTAAATCTAGATTAAATACACTTATGTTCACAAATGAGGTCCTCTGTGTATGCAGCTACCTTCCTGGCCTTTACCATCCTGCTGGTAAACAGCTTTGAAGTCACGCTTCAGATGAGGAGAAGCGCCTTGGTGCAGCAGGCCTTAAATGTGAGCAGCTTCATTAAAAGCTGTAATGAATTACTCAGCTCTTGATGAGAGCAGGGATGTGGACTTGTGACTAGGGGAGAGCCCCGGCCTTTAACAGGAGCTGGAAATATTAGCTGGGTTCACATCCTTCTGAATATTAATGAAATCCAATAATGAAACAGCACACTGTCCCAGGGGAACTATAATTATGGATAAGCAGTAAACAGATTCTTTTGGTTGCAACAAAGCTGGGCAATATTGTCTTCATTTGTCAACGTCAAGAAGAAAGAGATGGTTTTATTGAATGTATTTAGTGAATCAGGTGTAAAATTAGGTGCAGATGCAGTTACCAGTAGCTCCTTCAAACTTCGCTACATTTTTGTGTTAATTTGTTATTTTTTCACTTTTATTACTGAAGCACGTATTATCTATGGAAGCATGTATTGCCTATGACAGAAATACACTCATCAACATCAGAAAACAAAGTGCAGGGATTGGATTAAGTGCAGCGGACCATGAGCAGATCACTGCCCACAAAATCTTCTGACCACCCAGCCAGTCCACCCCAAAGCAGTGCAGTCGCCCCACGAAGATGAGGAGGAGAGCCAGGATAAAACTAAGCTAAGCCAGCTTAGACCTAAGGCTATACCACTACCCAGCCCACTTCTGGCTAATGTCTGGTGGCAGGAAAATAAAATGGATGAAATAAGACTCAGGCTAACTCAGCAACTGGAAATCAAAGACTGTTGTGCCCACATCTTTACAGAGACCTGGCTCCACCATAACATCCTGGCTCAAGCTATTGCACTTGATGGGCAGACCATGTTCCACACCAACAGAATGCAAAACTCCAGTAAGACAAGGGGAGGCGGACTCCATGTTTACATCAATAATGCTTGGTGCTCAAACAGACCTCAGAAGTGTTTTGCCTAAATCCCATCAGCATGTCCACATCCCCACTAGGGGAAACAATACCCTGGACCACGTTAATACAAACATTTCTGGCAGCTACAAAGCCCTCCATCCATCCATCCATTTTCTGCCGCTTATCCGGGGCCGGGTCGCGGTGGCAGCAGGTTAAGCAGGGTTGTCCAGACGTCCCTCTCCTCAGCAACGCTTTCCAGCTCCTCCTGGGGGACCCCAAGGCGTTCCCAGGTCAGATGAGATATATAATCCCTCCAGCGTGTTCTGGGTCTGCCCCGGGGCCTCCTACCAGTTGGACGTGCCTGGAAAACCTCCAAAGGGAGGCGTCCACG